>VRYO01002223.1:4672161-4723717 GCA_009812075.1 Sialia sialis
GAGTGTCCCTCTCTGGAGACATCCCAAACCCACCTGGACGTGTTCCTGTGTCACCTGCTCCGGGTGACCCTGTCTTGGCAGGCAGCTGGACTGGATGATCTCCAGAAATCCCTTCCAACCCCAGCTATTCCGTGATTCAGTGATTCAGTGATTCATTGACAGCCGCTCGTTGGACACAAAAGTGCCTCCGCGGCGTTATTTCCAGTCAGCGCCTCTTATCAGCCGCCCGCAGGTGTCTTTGGGAAGTGTGTGCAATCAGGAAACGATGGCTCGGCAGCGCAGCATTTCCCACACCTCCCAAATGCTCACACTCGGGGGACACGGCACGCCGTGACATAGAGCAGCCTTTGGGCAGGACTCGGAGAGGTCCCGGAGCCGCGCCCGGCACGGGCAGGTGCTGAAAGCACAGGTGTGTTTACGGGAAGCAGCTCCGTATCCTGCTGATAAGGCTCCTACCTTTGCTCTCCCGAGCCACAACAGAGCAATTGCACCCTGTTCAAACGAGACCTGGAAATTATACTACTGAAAATAGCTTTTGTTGCCCGTGCCGGGTGCCCAACTGGGCTGCGTGCCCCGCCGAGCTGCGCTGCTGAAAGCGGCGCTCCGGGGAAGAGAGAGCTCCGTGCCTTTCGCCTTGAATAACTCCGGGGTGATGTGAGGCTCACACATGACCTGCCGTACCCCTCAAGCACGGCTCCATCACGCACCATCTGCCCCCAGCCCTCGCCGGGCCACAGCGGGTGCCCGAGGCTGAGGATAAAGAGCGAGCAAGCGGGTAGAGACATTTCCCCGCCTCTGGTGACTCATGGCTCAGGCACGTCCAGAGCCAACAATGTGCCTTTGTACTCGGAGATCTCAATGGATTTCTCTTTCGTGGTCTTGTCTGGTTGGCTTTTGAGCCTGTGTAAAGCTCGTAAATCCTGAAATAATGAATCCCACACAGTTTTGCTGCACCTGGCGCAAAGAAAACGCCTCTCTTTGTGGGCATTGAACCTGACATCTGCTAGTTTTACTGCATGTCCGCCTGTCTTTAGAACGAAACAATAAATCCAGCCATTATTCACCCTCTCCCCTGCCAGTCAGGATTTGAGAGCCTTCTATCATTTCTGTCAAGTGCTCCAAGCCTCGGCTGAGTCAGTGAAAGTGTCAAGGGCTGGGCAGTGAGACTTGGCTGGCGAGCTGATCCCCTGCTCGCTGTGCTGGCACCCGCGGGGAGCCCCGGCCGAGTGCCCGCTGCTGGTGCTAAGAGGCTCCCGGGAATCCCGCTCGGATTTTGGCACAAGAAGGAATGCTCGATTACAAAACCCAGGTGCGATGATGACAGGGGCCAGCACTGGGACGATGTGACGGCAAAGTGCCACCGCGGGGCACAGACAGAGCCGGGGCACGGCTGATGTGGCTGCGGAGCTGCAAGAGGACGTGGCAGGTACAGCACGACAAGGGCTGGGTCTGAGGAACAGCCCCAAGGACAGCCAGGGGACGAGGGGACAGGGAGAGAGCAGGGCCCGGCACGACTCTGTGATTTCACCTTAAACTCAGGTCATCTGCACAGCTCCACTCCAGTGTGTGTCCACCACCCCTGTGCGTAACAGAGCACAAGGGGAGAAGGAAGAAGCAATAGGGAAAAGTAATCCTTTATAACCGGGCTTCTCCAGCAAATTTGACTTTGTATCCCGTGGTGCTGATTTAAAACCAGGAGACATGGAATCCAGGATAAAGGATGAAGACCATCTTTCTAGGCACCAGGCCCTCCAGGCACCAGTGGTGCCACAAGGCTGTGCAGTGGGTGGTAAGGGATTAAAGGTGGTTTCTGCCATCTGTCACACAGCTGAGGTGAATATGGCACGTCTCACCTCACCTTGGTGGAGAATATTCCCAAAAGGGGAAGGTGGAGAAATGGAGCTTTAGACATCCCAGGGTTTAAGAAAAATCGCTCAAATGACAGAGTTGTCCAGCCTGTTTCTTTATGCTGAGGGGCTGCAGTTACCACATTTATCAGAAGATGAACACACAGGTGACTGTCAGCATTGGAGATAAGGAGAAAATTGCAGCTAGGAGATCAAGCCAGGGCTGCTCCCTTTGGCAATTTGCTTAAAGAGGCCCATGGGAGGGAAAGTGGTTTATCAGAATTCATTCATTGCCTTCTGCCCTCCTGGGGACTTGCTATGTTTTGGAGCCTGTTTTCCCTGGGGGGATTACCAGGCCTTTAACCTCCCTTGGATTTCTCCAGGGCTGTGTTTCTGTGTCTGGGAGGGTGCTCAGGAATTAGCCTTCCTCCCAGGAAGAGGCACAATCCCTAATGCGCTCTAAATTCCTTAGCACCCCATGCTCACTAAGCCACAGATGCTGCTGGTACCTGAATCACTCTGAGCTATCCCTGTCCTATCCCCAAGACTGGATTTGTGGCTCTCAGAGGGTGCCTTGTTTAAATTATCATAGTTTTCCTCCCCTTTCAGCTGCACTGGGTTCTTGTCCCTCTGGAGCTCTGCTCCTGTGTGCTCAGCTGCTGCCATACAGAGGTGCCCAGTGCCTGCAGGTCCCTCACCTGCACCACAGGTTCATCACACATCACTTCCCTCACACAGAAACTGCCAAGTTTATAAACCCATTTCCTGGGTTTATAAACTCAGGCAAAGAATGACAACAACAAAAACAACAAAAAAAATAAACAAGAAGAATAAAGCTTTCCCAGAAACATCTCTTTTTATTAAATCATGTCTTTAGCCCTAGATGGAGCCGAGTACTCGAGGCCTGGTTGTTCCACACAAAGCAGCAGAGCCCCAGAGAAACCCGAGGCAGCAGAGATGGCAGAGGGCTCCTGAGTCAGGCAGGGCTGGCCCCATGCCTGGACAGCAGCAGGGGCCAGAAACCAGCGAGAGTGCTGGGCTCACTGGAACTTCCTTCTCGCTTTTCCGAGGAGCCAGCCTGCTGCTCCAGGGCCCACCGAGACCTCAGACATCTTTGTTTTCTAAACTCTGCATTAACCTCAAGACCATTTTGGCCCCAAACCAGCATGTCCCAGGTTGGGCTCTCTTGGGCCTGGCATTTCCAGCTCCTTACACCCCTTCTGTGCCTTCAGCTTCCTGCTGGGATGGGAGAGGCAGGAGGGCTCTGAGTGCTCGGACGTGCTGGGCAGGTCTGTGCTGCAGCCACACTGTCCTGCACTCAAGCTGGATTTGGGAAAGGAGCAGGACACTGTCAGCTCCCTCTGAACTCCACAGAGAGCACAGGCAGAAATCAGCAGAGTGGTTTATCTTCACAAGGTTTGTCAATTGATCAATTCTACTGAAGTGGTCTGGGACTCCCTCCATTATTTTGGAAACGTTATTTCTTTTTCTCATTTGGGTGAAAGAAACTTGCTCAATCATCTCAGAGTTTAGGGGCTTTACTGGACATAACCTATCCTTCTCCAAATTTACCAGACCCATTGTCACTGTTTCCTTTTCTCCTTGCTACTCAGGCACCGAGTTTTCTTTTCAGAAAGCTGCTGATGTCCCCTCACTCTGCAGAATCAAAGGGAGCTGGAAATGAAAACTGGTGCCTGAACTCTGAGGGGAAAAGGATCCCAAAAGGGCGCTGGCTCCCAGCCCTTGAGAGCTAAGGTTGTGTTGTTGCTTGGTATCACAACTGAAGTCACCCCAGTTCCAGGAATAGTGTTATTAAAGAACAACAGGAAACACACAGCAGAAAAGCTACAGCCTATTCAGCACATTTGGGTATGGCTCCAGCCTGGTTCCCTGAGATGGGGACACCAAACCTGCTCAGTTCCTTCAGTCACCCCACCTGAACCCCCAGCAAAGTCAGGTCTGAGCACAGGGGCACAGCAGGGAGCAAGATCCCTGCTCAGGGGCCTCGCTTGGCTGTGTTTATCTCTGAGGTTTTTAGGGCATTCCAACTGGAAGGGCAAAGATCCCTGTCCTTGAATTCCCAGCTCTACCTTTACAGCACTTTGTAGGTGGGTCTGTACTACCACAATGGAGAATTAGCACTAAAAATACAAATTAGAAACCAATTATCTCATAACCCCCACTTATCACTCAAGCTTTTTGAATCCACCCAACGTGCATCCGAGCTGGTCCTGAGCCAGAGACCAGGGAACAGTGGCCGTGAGCAGTCCCTGTTCCAGTGACCAGTCCACAGCCTCAGCAGCAGCTCAGCCATCCAGGTGAGAAACAACCCAACACATCCCTGCGGACCCTGGGAGGGTGGGGAGCAAGGCAGGGGCTGTGCCCGAGGCTGTGGCTGTAGAGACGGGAAAAAAAGCACAGCAGGGGCCACCTGGGGACACGGGACCAGCACCTGGGGACACGGGACCAGCACGTGGCTCCATCAGGTGCTTGGGGGTCTCTCCCAGCTCAGCAGTGCAGTGGAGAGGTTCCTCCTGCTAAAGGTTTCTATATAGGGCACTCCTGCTGTGATTGTCACCAGGCCACGCTGAGATAAGGAAGGTTGTAATGTCGTATGAACTGAGCAATTATCCCCATTCCCGGAATACAACCTTATCTGTCCTTACCTATGCCACTATTATGGATACTCTAAAAGCAATACAATACTGTGAAAAAAATTATTAGGTTGCATTAGTTCTTTAATATTTACTAAACATTTATGGAAAAAAGCAATGTAGTTTCTCTTCAGACAGATTCTTTACATTTAAGGTCCACAATTTTGTTTATTCCTTTCAGAATTTACATTTCTCACACTGGCAGTAAATTGGGCTGAAGTTATTTCTGAACCAAAGCTGCTGCTGGTTCCTGGTGCTCTTTGATAGACCATGCACTGCCCCAGCAAGGGGCCATCTGCCATTAACTGTGCCGATGACACAGCAGGATCACCTGGGCATAACAATGATCCCAATCAGGGTCATGGCCATTAAACCACCCATTTACTCCCTCAGCTCCCATAGAGGAGATCATTAACAGGCTGACTTGCCAGTAACAGTTTCCAGTTGACTTTGGCTTGTGTTTCCAGAATGAGAATTAAAAAACACTTCCGTGGAAGATGCAGAAAGCCAGGGATAGGCTGTGGTCAGTGGTACAAAATACAGAATCACACAGTCTTTACAGATGATGTGGAAAATGGTATCACCACTCAGTAGCCCTTGGGAGGACACTGGGATCCTCAGGAAGGGCTGTCCCTAGCTCCAGGGACTGGCACAGCAAAGCCCAGAGCAACTCAGCTGGATCTGAGCTGAGCTTTTCCTGAGCCCAGGCAGGGGGCAATGGGGCCTGGTTCCCCGAGAAGGAGAACACAGCCCAGCACATCCCTGTGGAGGGGTCTGAGAGCAGGTGCCAACTGGAAGGGCCCTGGAAGGATTTTCTCACTCATACAGTAACATAACTTATCCTGGACTAAGACACTAATACTAATAACCAAGTGTGACTCCAGCTGGCTTGTGAAGGGGCTGAATGTTTACACTCAGACCAAGAGAGCAGAGCCAGCCTGCCACTCCACCTCCAGTGGGATTAAGGAGACGCTCCCAGACCCAGATCCTGCTCTTTATAACCAGCATTTTCCATTCTATCAGCCAACCCCACTTGTGCTGCTGGGGGTGCAGAGCAGCCCTGCCAGCAGAGCCTGGGAACAGGAACTGCCAGGCACAGGTCAGCAAGGCAGGAGCAGCAGGAGCTGTTTGTGGGGTGGATCTGTGCCAGGATCTCGAGCAGTGCTCACGCAGCCGGACACCACATCCCAGCCTCCCACTTCCCTGCACACAGAGCAACCCCCAGAGCTGGGGACAGAGCCTGGGGGCGAGGACATGGGAGCACATGGACACACCACTGGAAGAAGGAACCCTGTGCTGAGCTCCAGGCAGCAAGTCCAGGCTGAGGAATGAAGAATAAATTCCTTCCTGGAGTTTCCCATACAGAGGCCAAGCCCCTCACTGGCTCTGGTGGCTCCAGAGGTGGGAGCAGGTGGGATCCCACAGCAGAGTCCCCAGGATGAGCTGGCTGGGTACCTTCTGCAGTCAGATGTTTTGCTGGAGCTACAAGGATTTTTCTGCTTTTGTTTTTTTAACACAGGAAGGGATTATCTGGGAATTCCTGTTTCCTACCCCAGGCCTGGAGGTCAGCTGCAAAGGGAAGCTGGTGGCTGCAGCATGAGCAGAGGTGCAAAAAGCTTTATCTGTTTCTACCTATTTCTACATCTCATGGATAACTTGAATTTTCTTCTTCCCTTTCCTTCCCAGCCAAACAAGAGAAGAAGAGAAAAGCCTCTCTGTAAGTGTCACATCCACAGAACCTGTGATCCCCCAGTCCTCTCCAGCTGATTGAACGTTCCCTGCAGGCACCAGAGAACATCCTCAGAGCCACTCCCAGCTCGTGAACCAGGCTGAGGAGCAGGGCTGGGACAGCTGAGGCCTTCCTGCCACTCTGCTCTCCTGGAGATGACACTGCCAGCCCGGGCCATAACACATTTATCACATTTAACAGGTGGGATAACACACTGACCCAGGCAAGGGCTGGGGGTCACATCCAACATCACTTCCAGCACAGACCCCCACCCGTGGCTGGTGAACAGCCAGGGCTGGCACTCAATTCAGCCATCTGGGTTTAATCTGCTTCTGTTCAAGTGAACCAGTGAACTCTCCTGCCTCTCTAAAGGCAATTGCAGAGCCCAGAGGAGCAGCAGCAGTTCCTGGGTGGAACAGGGCAGTGGGGATGGAGCTGATCCTTGCTCACCCAGCCCAGGCACACGGAACTGCCGGCGGCACAGGACAGAACTGGTTTCAGACACACCCCGAGAGCAGGGTGGTGAGAGCTGTAGGAACACGTAGGAGTGGAATGAGAGATTGTCTGTGAGCCCAGCAGCCACAGCTGCCCCGGGCAGGCACTGCAGGGAACCCCAGGACCTCTGGGGATGCTGCAGGGGCACAGGGCTGAGGAATGCACTGGGCCTTGGGGCTGTCCTGGCTGGGACAGTGCTGGGCTCATCCTTTACAGGCTGGTCTGACTGAGGAAGTTCCAGGCTCTATTTTTACTTCTGAAGTTTAAATAATTACAATTTTTATTAGCCCCTCCTTTCCCAGCAGCCACCTGAAAAACCCCACCAGT
The DNA here is from genome assembly GCA_009812075.1 of Sialia sialis. Classification (NCBI taxonomy): domain Eukaryota; kingdom Metazoa; phylum Chordata; class Aves; order Passeriformes; family Turdidae; genus Sialia; species Sialia sialis. The sequence continues at coordinate 4,679,214 of VRYO01002223.1, forward strand.
GAAAAGGGGGAATAAATAAAAGTGTTTTCCTGTCACCAGTGGTTAACTCCAAGGACGCTGCCACACACACGACATCAAACATCACAACACTATTCCAGTCACAGCTCCGAGAGAATTTCATCTCCTTAGGCAAATGAATGCTACAAAGGAAAAAATATGTTCATGTCATAAACATCACAAGCTATGAGGAATATAGATCTTTGGAGAGAAATGCATTCATCAGTTGTCATATCCCATAAACTGCATCAGAAGAACAGTCCATAGTCCATTCCAACACAGAAATTACTGTACAATCTACCTTCTACTTTGCACCCCAAGTACTACAAGTGGTCAGTGAGGATATACAACAGTTCTACAGAGAAATCACTCAAGTGGATACATAAATGGGCCCTTTGGGGTTAAATAAGATTTTCAATAGTTCCACAATGCTACATTCATGCTACCAAGTTCACTGAATTGGGATTTGAGAAAGGAAGAACAGTTTGCCTGTCTCCAGTTAGGAGGTGAAAGGGTCAGAAAGGGAGAGAGTTTTGTGTCAGCATTTTAATTCTCCCACAACCATTTCCTTCTCCAGACAACATGACTTTGTGCTTTCATTGCACCTCTGGCTCCCACCTCTCACTGCAGAGCTGGTGGAACCTCCAATGTTAAACACTAATAGGCATAAATCTGGGGTTTTCTTTTATTTCTGGCATTTTCTTCCAAAACCTACAGACTGGTGCCTGTTTTCCCCTTCCCTGTAAGTCTGGCAAACCTGACTGAGTCCAGGGATGAGACGTGGCAACCAAAGCTCCCAGCCTGGGGGAGGCAACAGCCCACACCTGTCTGTGTGGCTTTCAGTGACTTTAAACTATCTCTCTCCACCTATTCCTCTCCTTACTGTATGTACATTATTTCTTCAAAAGTTTTGTTCTAAAACTGCTCTAAATGTAAAGGGTTCAGCAGTTCTAGCCAAGGGCCTGCTCCCCAAAATCACAACCACGGGTATGGCACAGGGGAAGGAGGACTCTACAGATCAGAACACCAAGTTCTCTTTGTAAGTAGTTAAAAGATTTGTACATGTATTTTCCTTCACTTCACAATCAACAAAATTGAGATACCAGGAAAATAAGGTGATCCTTCCCTGTTACTTCCTTTGCTTGTAAAAGAAATAACTTGTGTAACCTCCCAGAATTGCCAGTGACCTACAAAGACTCTAAGTACTATTTGTCCTCTGAAAGGACAGCAGAATGTGAAATAAGCCCCATCCCCAAAATCGAAAAAGCACCCCTTTAGCAAACCAAACAAAAATAAATAGATTCCAAGAGATACCATTAAATATCAAGTACAGACCTGGGCTCTCAGGCTGCTCTGACAGAGCTTGGGGTTTTCTCTGTCCTACACAGGAAGGGGCTGAGCAGCTCAGACCAAGAAACAGGTCAGGGGAAAAGGGGTGGGTTATGCACAAACAACTGGCAATCAAGTGAACAGAGAAGAGTCAAACTCCAAGCCTGTGCTGTGTCCCTCCAGAAGCATTTCTCCCAAATGCCTCAGTGCTCAGCCCCCTCAGAGGGGTCTCCACACAGGAAGAGAGCTCCTCTCCCAGCACACAGCAACTCACTGGCATGAACAATTAATTACCATGGCTATTAATTTCTAATTCATTTTTATACCAAAGTGAGCCTGACGGAGGCTTCCCAGCCAGGTCTCGTGTTTCTAACCTAAAGTACTTCAGCAAAACTAAAGTTCCATAGTTTTGCAAGCAGCAAAATAGAAAGTAATGAAGTTGTGGGTAACTGGAGGAGAACTATACATTCGTGAGAGCACGTACAGGTAGTGCAGCACAGCTACTCTGAAAGGAACCAAACCAATGCAGCAGACATGCAGGGTCTGCTAACTTATGTTAAAACCATGTTTGCTGGTGATTAAATATGTCTACAGAAGATATATTACCATTCTGAATATATTTTCAAGCAGACCAAAAATACCTCATCTATTGGTTATGGTGTGTTATTTTTAACTAATTAAATATCAGGAGGGATATTACCCTTCCCTCGCTATAAAAATTGCACTTATTTTCTATTAAACAAAACAAACAAAAAAGATTTCAATTCTATATCCCAGTATATATTCACATGGAAACGGGATGATCTTGCTCTAAGCTTGCAGGAGTAGGTGTAGCAGTCCTTGCTCTCCAGGACTCCCAGCACAGAAAGTCCCACCAGGACAACCCCCTGCTCCCTCTGTGCTCTGGTGACTTCTTCACTGTAGTGCATGGGTTAACTGGGTTTGTGTTTTTTTTGTAAGAAAACCTGAGCTTCAAAAGTCTTTAAAAGGACCTGGAATCAAATCTGGCCCATTCTGACCCAAAACAGCTCAGTTCTGCCAGGAACTCCATCCTGTCCTCGTTTCACACAGCTCCTCCTGAGGCCCCACGGCTCGGACTGAGGCCAGCGAGGTGTCACTGTCACCTCCTTCCCTCCAGTCTCTCTTGGCCCAGGACACTTTTCCTCCCGACACTTCCGAGGGCTCCTCCTTCCCTCCCTTTAGCACTGCTGCCTCCTGTAGGGTTGTGAAGGGCTCCCTGTGCCAATAAAAAAGTCTCTCTGCAATAAAGCATGACTTCTTGGACACTGGTGATGAGCTTCCTCTTGCAAAATCTTCTCCAGCTCATAAAATGTCATCGTAATCCAATAGCTTGGAGTGCTGGCGGGTCTTCCAGAGGCGGTAAAGGCGGAAGTCAAAGTAAGTCTCAATCATTTGCTTACCTAGAAGTGAAATGAGGCAGAGGGGTCACACCCTGAAAGGAGCCCGAGGGAGAGGGGACAGAACACAGCAGCACAAACCTCCAGCCCAGCGGTGGGCAGGGCACAGGGACCCATCCCTGGCACGTGGAGGGGCCCGTGAGAACCAAACATCTTTTTAGATCTCCTCAGCCATGAACAGCTCCCTGTAATCCCCTGGCAGGGTTTGTCCCTGGGGGCAGGAACTGAGCACAAAGTCTGTCTCCAGACTTTGACCTCTCTGCTCTGAGTGCTGAGGGGAGCTGGGGCTGGACAGGATCAGCCCCAGCCTGCGTGAGACACAGGGACTTGAGAGGCTGTAAACCAAGAGTTAACTCCTTGTAAAGAAACACCAAAAATAATTTATACTGAAAATTCCAATTTAAAAATGCGTATTTTTTTAAAATGACCAGGCCATCCCTGTGCTGCTCCTGTCTGTGCTCCCAGCAATGAGCTCCCAGCACACAGCAGTGCCAGCTGTGCCCCCCAGCCCCTCTGACTCAAGGGGGTCTCACAGGCAGCCAGGAGGTGAATTTGAAAACACAAAGGCAAACAACCCTGCACTCAGACAGGGCTCAAGGAGGGGATTTTCATTGTGAGGCCTGATTAAGATTAGTTTTAGATGACTTTGCAAAGGATTATGAGGGTACACTCGTAGTACGTCCCAGACTGATCAAGGGGATAAATTCAGACGCATTCTCCAGCTCAGCTGCTTTAATGCCTGCACACAGAACCCACTGCCTGGCCTGCTGAGCTGCCCAAACACCCAGCAATTTCCCTGTAAGCTGCTCCTGGACACATCTGAGTGTGTTTGCTCTGGGACCTGTGAGGCACTGTGTGCAGCTGAACTGATCACACACAGGGGGGACGTGTCCCTGCCCAGGGAGGGGCTGGAACTGGGTGATCCTTAAGGTCCTTTCCAAACCAAACCAATCTGTGAACTCTGCACAGCTCAGCACCAATGTGCTCAACTCCTGCACATTCCTGAGGGTGAAGGGAGGTAAGGAAAACCCAGCAATGCTGACACCAGAGCTGGGGGCAGCAGAGGAGTGCCTACAGCTCAATCCTGCATGGTTCTATCTGCGAAGAACTGCAGCAAAGATAAAAGAACACAGGCAAATTCAGACTCTGTCGCTTGTGAAACTGCACTGTGAATTACTGACATTGACCAGCAAGCAGGAAAAATCCTGTAGCTTCTTGAAATATCTGAGCTATAGGAAATAAAAAAGGGAAAAGGGCCAGCAGAGTGAGCTGTAGAATGGGTCTGATGGGCCATATCCCAGTTGCTTATTCACACAATTCACTTGGTGACAGTGGTTTGAGCTCTGCAAAAGAGACCCAGCACACTTGGCAACAGGAAAGGCTCTGCTCCATGTGATTTCCCCCACAGACTCCTCATGCTCTAATAATGATGGATTCTCCTACACTCAGCCTGGAAAGCTGTCTCCTTTGCATTGCCAGGGTCCTGGGAGAGGCCTCTGCAGCCTCAGGCACAACAAACAGGGCATTTGAAATGTGAACATATGCAGGAACTGCAAGGGGAAAGCCAGGAGCAGCAGCTGAACCACACAAGGTGGTTACAAGTTAAACAAAGACCATGGCAGGACTTAAGGGAGTCAAAACTGCTTTTTGATGAAGATGCCCCCTGGCAGACTGGTTAGCAAGGTGTGTGTGTGTGCATTTTTATTCAGGAAATAAATTACCTTGAGCTGATAGTTCAAGTGGAGACTCAAAGGCAACCCTATAAGGATTCATTAAGTTTTTCAGATTCTGAAATAGCTGAAAGGAAAACATATCAGAGTTAACAGTGAAAACAATGATGACTCCTGAGCACCCAGAACTGCCCATCTTTGTTCTGGAAAACCTTCCACTCATGTCCTTTAAAATATCTATCTTACCAGTAAATAAATAAACCAAGTACTTCGAACAACTCTTCTCCTCAAAGGATTCAGTTATTTGTCCTGCACATCACTAATCCTTCCTCTCCTGCCCCACAACCCAGAGGGTGGTTCTCCCACTCACTGCTCCCATGGGACAGACAGCAGCAAGTTCCCACCCAGCAGAAGAGGCAGGTTTAGAGCTCCCAGTGTGACTCTGACCTCCTTGGGCCCAGCAGACATTCCAGGGGTGACCCACAAGCTCCTACCTTCTCCCCATTGGGGTTTCCAAGAACATAGCAGCCCATGATGTGGATGATATTTGGTTCAGGATTGACTTTACTCATCAGACGGCTCAACCTCTTCCAGAAGCTGGAAAAAACAGAACACATCATTAAAAAAAAAAAAAAATCTCTCCTCATAGGCATGATTAATGCCAAGGATGTGTGCACACAGCACTCACACAGGGCCCAGGGATTGAAGCCTGGGCAGGAAACTGCTCAGGAAGAGCCACTGGATCTCAGACAAGAAAGAACAGGGGCAGAGCCATGGCCTGAGGAGGTCTAAATCATGTGGCAGACAAGGTGGAGCCAAGGGAGCTCCAAGGTGAGGAGAAAGGAGCAAAGCCCCCCAGGAGTGCTTCTGGAGTGACAGTTTTACCAAGCATCCCTCTAGCTTCCTCTTTCTCATTTCTACCAACAACTGCCCTTTCTGAACACGAGGGTTCTCAGAGCACTGGTTCATTTCCAGGGCATGAAATCAGCAGGGAACAGTTGCAGAGATTGTTCTGAGTGAGACAACATAGCCCAGCCATGTCAGCCTGTGCTTGGTGCTGCTCAGTCACCCCCACTTGATGTGTGGTGACTGTGACCAGGCTCTCTGTGCCTGAGGGATATGAAACACAATCCCCTTCCCTGGGCAGAGGGTTGGAGCAGATTTTTGGGAGGCTCTAAAGCCCAGAAATTCCTCCATGGGTGTTCCAACCAGACTGCAGCCTCAGCTTTCCTCAGCATTGCCTCCCAGGAACACACAAGCTGGATGGAGATGTTCACTTCCAAACTTTCAGCTGTGTGTTTACAGCTTTCTGTAGATCCCTGATTTATCAGCTTGGGAGCAGCTATGCCTGGGATATGCTCAGAATCATGGATGTGCACACGTGCTGGAGAATTCCACAGCCAGTGTTTGTGCCAGGGCATGAGACTGCTGAGCAGATGTTGATTTTAATACTCAGTTCTTGTGCCAACAAGAAGTTGTGTAGGAGCAGGTTGGTGTACATCCTCTCCCCCACAGCCAGGCACTGTTAGCCAAGCAAGTTTGAGCCAGCATAAGCAAGTAGGCAGCAAAACAGGCAAAGCTTTACTCTCTGCAAGGAGCAGCAAAATTGCTCAGCACTCTCAGCTGAAGGCTGGCATGTTAGTGAAAAGCCTCCTCAATAACAGGCTGGACTTTGAGCAGGCTTTGCAGAGACAAATTCCATTTCTCCTTGGCCAGAGTCAGCTGTGGGGGAACACTCTGGATTTGTGCCACAGTCACCAGCTTAGCAATGGTGTCACAGCACCAGAGGCTCAGGGTGCATGTTCTCATTTCTGGTCAGAAATGCTGTTTTCAGTAGAAGAAATTTTTTTTCCTCCTCTTTTGACAGTCTCTATCTACACAGACTCAAGCAGGTAGAAGTATAAATCTCCTGGTGACAGGCCTGCAGCACTCCAGGGACAATCTTTGCTGTCACCCCAGAACAAGCTGCGAGTTGCTATTCAGTAACTCCTCAGCCTCCTCAATCCCTGCCCAAGCCACCCCAGCTTCACCATGTGCTGCAAACATTGAGCAAACCCAGCAGAAAAACTCCATGCAAGCCCAGAACAGAACACAGCCACTCACAGGATCAGATCTTCCTCCTTCTCCACTTTGGCGAAAGTGGCGACTTTGTTCTTTAACAGGTACAAGTGCCCGGGGCCTCCCTGCAAGAGACAGAGGACAGATGGCAACCCCTCTGCACAGCCCCGAGGAAACAAACCCGGGATGTCTCCTGTCCTGCCCAGCCATTCCCAGAAGTGCCACAAGGGAGCAGGGCAGCCCTGCACTGCGGGCACGCTCAGGGAACATCCACACAGGGTGCTGGGGGATGGATTCCCTGTTTTTTGCTGTTCTGTGCCCACATCACTCTAGAAAGGCACAATAATAGATTAAAAACACCACTGTGGGTGGCTGGAGAGTAAAAGGGAAGATAAGAAAGTCCCTGTCACTTGGGATGCTGGGGGTGGACAGAAGAGAAGCTGAGCACAGCAGGGACAGCAGCACTGCAGAGGAAGTGGATTTGGGCAGCAGGAGGCATGAAGAGATTGACACAATATCAGGAACATTAGAAGTCACAACCTCTCTCACAAAGTGTGCAGTAAAGCTGCTCCTCTGCAGCACTGGGCACATGGAGGGAGTTAAGTCAGGTCACCTCCCTCACTTCTCAAGGCACAGCTGACCACCAGGAGGAACAGCAAACTTGGCAAGGAAATCCCCAGCAACCCCCAAATTCAGCAGGGCCTGGACCTGTCCCAGCCACAGCTCCAGCCTGACCCTTCTCCTGCATCCCCTGGCCCAGCTGAGCCATCTGCCAGACACACACTGTCACTGTCACACTGAAGCTGGATGGGAACCATAACTATAACACTGCAAGTGCTTGTTCTTGTCTCTCCTAGAATCCTTTCTAGGTCAGTGCTGGTTTGTCTGGGGTTTCTTGAGAGAATCAGTCCAGCTCTTGACTTGACCTTACTAAATCAGATTTGATTTCCTGCTGTCACAGCAACTTGAGACTGCTCCTTGTCTGGGAAATGGGAAGTGAAAGCTGTGCCTTGGCAGTGACTTTAATGCAAGCTGACTTTGGAATATTGGTTCCTCTATGTCATTTTCCCCATAGAAAAAGACAAATTTGTAACAAATCACCCAAGTGTTTAACAACTTTCATGTACCTGGCAAAATATCAGCATCTTCCAGATTTTGCAGCCTTTCCGATAAATGTTAAGTTTCTTCTCTATTTCCTCTGGAAAAAAAAAAAAAAGTTGGATAAGATGAACCATGGACAAAGCTCAAAATTAATCTTATTTCTTTACACTTAGTCCTGAGGGCAGGAAGATGAGCTGGCAGGGGTGCTCAGTACATGCCAAAGATGCTGTGGGGAGCAGGAAATGTCAGCAGGTGACAGGATGCAGGTGAAGGGATGGAACAGCACCAGACACTGCTCTGTAGTGACCACAGCTCCAGAACAGCCCCAGCCCTCCTGGCCCTCTGTGACTGCTCCCACTCTCCACCACAGGTACGATGAACAGGCACCTGCTGCCCTGTGCCTCAGTTTCCCTGCCACAAACCATGAGTTCAGCACAGAAAACAGGGAATGTTTATTACAACAGCACTTCCAAGAGCAGCTGACTATCAGGGTCACTGGGGTGACAAAAACACCTCTGTGAGTGGCAGCTGAAGCACAGAGCAGCTGAGTGACTTAAATATTGATGGTTACATTTGCAATGTGCAGGAGAGAAAAGGAAGTAACACTCACGTACCCAGGATGTCATCAAAGGTGGCATGTTCATGGTCCTGGAAACCAAGAGAGAAAACATAAAAAGGTTCATTGTCACTCCACCAACTCCCTAATAACCACACAATCCCATTCCAAGGATGCTTTAACAGCACATTTACACCAACTGATGGCTGCTGATCACAGCAGCAGTAACCCTCACCCTAAATCACATTTCAGCACAGAAGCCAAAGACTGAACAGTGCCCGAAGATCAAATCCACCTGAAGGCTTGAAGCTGCATGCACAGACACATCCAAAGCACAGACTGTCCCTCAGATGCAGCCAACATCAGCAATGCCAATCTGGCTCATGTTTCACAGCCACTCTCTGGCTTTACCCCTGTCCAAGCTGCCTGACAAACAGCTGCACTCCCAGCACAGCTGCCTCTGCCATAGCAGGGTGGTTAGGACAACTGAACAACCCTCCAAGGAAGAGAGGCAAGAGCAGCAAGGCTAAGCCCCAGCAGCACTGCCTGCTGCACACAGACACTGGCCTTGCTGGGCTCTCAGTCCCACCTTCCCTTCCAAATTCAGTGATCTGGAAAAACAAACCCATGACTCCTCACTGCTGTTTCAGACACCTGCTCAGGCCAGACTGCCAGTGAAAAGTCAGAGCTCAGTTAATGACTGAAGGGATGCTCCACTGCACGGGGGTGTGATGGGGTTGGTGCTTCACTGCCGAGCTCTGAGGTGCTGCTTTTACCAACCATGAGCGTAAGGAGGAGCCCTAAGCCTGGCAATGCCTGCCCTGCCTTCCCTTGATAATCCTGCCATGCAGCTTGGCTGGGCTGCAGATCCCAGAGTCCATGTGTGCCATTTTCACCCACCTGACTATTCTAGTTAGACCTGAGCCCAAACAAAGCTACCCCAGACCCCAAAGTTGGGTTCAACACATCCCCAAACTTCCTGACAGCTTTTCCAAATCATATCAGCATTTTGGAGTCACCCTAACAAGAACTAGGGAAAGAAAAAGGTCTCTATGAGACTCCTGTTCTCACCCAGAGCAGAACTGATTTACTTACGTAGAGGATGGGGATGATGGAGGGGTCGTCCCTGCGGATAATTGTTGGGACATACTCTGCTTTGGGCACCTTGGAAGAAATGAGCTGCAAAGGGGAAAAAGGGTGCAACAGCATGAGGAGAAGGCAGTAGAGTCAGGACAGAAGCACAAAGACAATAAAACAGTGCCCTGTTCAACTGTTCTCAGGTGTTACTAGAGGTAGCAGCTAACCCAGTGCATCCACATCCCAATGGAAGTTTCCAGCACCCCCAGGCCTGCCAAGTGCCCCTGAGTGTCACCATCTCCTTGACCCCCAACACACGAGCACACAGCTCTGTCCTCAGGCTGCACTGGGGCCAGAACAGTCTGGAAAGGGGAGACTGGGGTGCACAGAAGATGGAGCAGCTCATGCACCACCAAGGATGGCTGTATCCCAGCAAGGATCACTCCTGAAAGACCTCCTTTTGGCTGTATAGAGTGTTCAGTGTCTGGTGGGACCTGCCAGGGTCCAGCCAAGGGCTGGCACTGCACCAGGCACAGGGCTGCAGGTGTCAGACAGTGCCTGACAGCCCTGGCTGAAGGCTCAGTTGGCTCCAGCAGCACCAGAGCTCTGAGCTCAGTTGTGATTCCAGGCCCCTCAGTTCCTCTCTGTGGGAGCAGAGCTGGCAGTAGTGCTCAGGTCTCCATTTTCAGGATTAACAAGCCTTAGGCTGACTTGGTTCTGTGTTGGTGTTAGTCCTCCTTTGATCTGGACTACAGGTCCCTCCTTATAGTTTTCTTTCAGCACATTACCCCCAGCAATAACACATCTGAAGCCATGTCATGTTGTGGTTCACCTCTGAGTGACCCCCACCGACACCTGAGGCAGTGCCTATACAACAGATTTGAAGATCCTGAACTTAGCAGCACTGAAAGAACACGCAGAGCATAAGCTGGAAACTCTCACCATTATTTTTGGTGGAATAAAGTCTTCTCCGTCACATGCCATGGCTTCAAGTTCCTTTTCTGCTTCCCAGTTCAAGTCAAAGTCACCATCCAGAGTCCCACAGGAATCCTGAAGGTCATGGCCTGCCAGAACACAGGGAGCATTACAAGGGCAGAACAGCCTTCCCCACTTCATCCTGCCTTGGCAGCTTCCTCACAAGAGGTGTCACGACACTCGTGCCCTGTTGTCACCCACAGAGTGACAGACACCACTCTGGGACTGGTGTCTTCAAACAGACAAACATGTAACAAATGGAGAGTGCACAGAGAGCTCACACCACGTTGTCACAAAACTTCATCACTCTCGCAGTCACCAAGCTGGGTTTTCAAATGCTAAGTCACAACAGTCACCTTGTCACTCCAGAAATGGGGAAGGAGACAGAACACAGACAGACTCTCTACACTTCAGCACTGCCAGGCTGATAAGCAAAAGTCCAAAGACTTCAAAGGTCTCCTTGTAGTAATTACTGCTCTGACTACATCTTTTGAGGGATTAAAAATCTGCCTTGCTGGTCAGACTGATCCTGGCAGAGAAGTCTTAGAGCGTGCGTGAGGACAGCTGCAACAAACACAGTCATATTGCAACAGCAGACTTGAACTTGCTCTTCAAAACGACCTTACCTGTTGGCCTTCAATGCTCCTGGGGAAAAAAACATCTGGAAGGAATATAATTCACCATTAAAGGTTAAAAACAGAGATGGTTGCTGGACTGAGGAAAGAGAACCGAGGTGCCACTGCTTGTGCCTTTGGGGATGTCCAAGTGTCGCTGGGCAGTGCCTGGAGCCTGTGTGAACCACAGCTTTTCCATGGCTTTTCCATGGCTTTTCCATCCACTTCAGGCAGCTGAGGGAGCAGGGAGGAGTCAGACTGCCAAACAACAGGGTCACTTTTTGAACCTGGCCTTTCATACACCTCCCCCTGCAACTTGGCTCTTCTATACCTAGCAGGGCCAGATCTCGTGCTTACCTGGTAGATCAGGACATTTCATTAGTGAATTCACTTCAACATGGGCAAACTCATATCCACTAAGCTCCTGCCTACAGGCTTGCAATAAAATCTTTGCAAAACAGCCATTCCCTTTATAAGAATACAGTGGGAAGATGCTGGCATTCCTTCCTGTAAATGAACACACCAGCATCTGAGACCCCTCAAGCAGAACATGGCATTACTGGGGATTCCCAGAGGGATTCCTGGCAGCCCAAATGAAGATCAGATTGCCCCAAGCCATCACCTGTGCAGGAAATCAAAGCTCCATCTCATCAGCTGTGTTCTTGAGCTATTCCTGGCTGGAAAGAGCTCAGAAGGGGCTCCTGCATGGGAAGCCATGTTAGCCCCACTATGGTAAAGGCAGCCTTGGACTGGTGAGCTTCCAGAGAGATTGTTTTGGTGCCAAGAGGATAAGTGATGATGGCAATAGAGGGCTGTAAGAGAGCTGTACCACTGGGTACCCTTTGGCAACTGCTCAATAACCTGAGGTTGGATGAGTGGTGCTCTACAAATAAATACAGGTACACACAGATGAACAGGTACATACACCTGGAGCGTTACCTGCTCCGATCTCAGGAAACTAAAAAAGGATCACAGACAAGACAGAAGGGCACAGAGGAGTTACTCCAGTGGGACTCCAGTCAACAACTGCTGGAGGGTTTGCCCACAGGAGGAAGCTCAAAGGACTCAGAACTCACTTTCTCGAGAGTCATGGAAGGGATCAGCTTTGATGGGAGTCGGGTCACTCCAGGACCTGCTGAAGCTCCTCTCACGCCGTTCAGCAAATGCTAAAGGATAAAACCAGAGCACGACATTAACAGATCCCAAAGCATCTCTGCTGCTGCCAGCAAAAAATCATCCAGCAGATTGCCACCAAAGCCACACATCCCAGACTCCCCTGGGCTGGTCCTTCCACTTGCCAAACGTGAGTCCTTTCCACACAGCAGAGACAAAGTGCCCACTTGTGCACAGGATGGGACATGGAACACAGAAAAAGGACAACACTTGATGGTCTCTCCTTCAATGCACACAGCTCAAACCTCAATTTAACCAAGGCCAGTCCGGTGTCCCAGTGTAAGTGCTCAGACTCCAAGGCCTCACAGAAACATGCACTGCACAGCTAACAACACCTGCATGCTCAGAAGAAGGCTGTAGCTCTCCAGTTAATTCTACCTTCATGTTCTACTGGCATCTCAGTCAGAGTTGGGCCAAATAGCAGAGAGGGGCTGTCTCTGGAAAGCTCATGCTTTCTCCATTTTGTTGCAAAAGAGGAAATCCTTCAGTCTGTGCTTGCTTGCACTCTTTTGAGCATTACTCATAGCTTTTTTCCTCCTAAAGAGTGCCGTATTGTTTGCACCGGCATTTCCCAAGCACAATCCAGGGAGCTTGGCTCAGACAGCTGCACTGCGGGCAAATTCCTGGGAACTGGCAACCACCACGTCTGACTTGGCAAGCCCATGTGAGAGCCATTATGCCAGGATTAACAGCCACTTATGGGCACTAATACCTATTTCTGGTGGCAAACAGAGTGAGCAGCAGGGAACTGAGTAACAGCAGCACAGGAATTCACTGTGGATCAGCATCACAAGAGCAGCTGCTGAAGTGTGGCCATGGTGTGTGCCTGAGGAGACAAACCACATCTTCAGTTCTTCAGGTGATCTCCATCTTCAGCTTTCAGATAAACCCAGGCATTTAGCTACTGTGCACAGAAAGAAAGCTTTCAAAACATGAGCCAAGAGTTCCCAAGGCAGAGGCACGCCTGAGTTTCATGGAGGTGAGCCCTGTCCACATCAGGCTGTGCTAACTCAGATGCCAATGAAGACTCTGGAAAGGGCAAAGCTCTTTGCTGATCACTTCTCACAGCATATGAGAAAGGAAAGAATGCAAACTGAACTCAGCAGTGCTTTGCTGTAGGCACTCTGTACATGATGCCTGGCCAGGGGGTGGGAAAAACAAGATGCTTTCTCTTCTGGAGCAATCCTCAGCTCCCAGGAGCAGGTTACACCACCTTCACAGCACTAAGGGAGTTGCCCAACCAAGTTTTGGAGGATTATTGCCTTCCTCAGGGAAAGGGAACTGCCACTTTGTAGGCCTAAGAGGTGATTTCTTCCCCAGTGAGGTGTAACACTCCCTGATTTTGCCCTGCTCCAATCTCTTCTCTGATGCTTTTCTTTCTTCCTTCCACCATCATCTCAGTTCCCACCAGGAAACTCTCCCCCAGGTCCTGCCATGGAGATGGCAGTGGGATGGGGGAGGAGGGGACAGCCAGCAGTCTGTGTGGCACATGGAGCCACAGCTGGTCACAGCTGCAAAGAGAGGCCAGGCAGCTCTGCTGGAGTCCCAGCTCAGCTTCTCCTCAATGGCCTCCACACCAGTGATCCACACAGGGGACAAAGATGCTGCAGCTCTCCTTCCATGCGTTGCACCAGGGATGTGCCAGAGCCACAGCAGAGGGTCCTTGGGAACAGCCTCCAGGCTTCTGCAGGCATCCACATGTCCTGGACACTTGCAACCACCTGGCCTTCTCGTTTGTAAGGCAAAATGGCACCAACAGGTCAAATCCTCTCTCCAGTCCAAAGCCAGGTCCTTTCAACCTACATTTGAATGTGACAGAAATCCCACAAACCCCACAAAGCCAGCTCCTCACAGCCACACTTCCAGGTGCTCACTTACTTTGTGCTTTAACCCTTCGGCTCCCCACCATGCGGAGGTGCTTCCGAAAATTCCTGAAAGAAAGGCCAAACACAACCTTTGAGAAAGGTAACACAGAGCAACACCTGGGCCCAGCAGAACTGTGAAAACATGGAGGAAGAAAATAAAAAGGAGGTGATGGCATATTTCCTTCTGGGCATTCCCAAGCTAGAGACCAGGTCCCCAGCTTGCAGTGATTTAGTGCTGGGGGTGGTGATGTTTGCTGAGTGGGGCTGTTCTGAGCTCCCTGGGCTGGTGGTACAGGGTAAGTGGGGTCTCACAGGGCAGCCTTCTGCTCTTTCCTGGCTGCTTTCCTTTTTCTCTGGTTAAGCTTTACCTGTGCTGTATTTGCTGCCTGTGCTGGCAGTGTTCCCTCTTTCCTGGTAAAGAGCAGTAACTGCTCTCCTCTCTCCAGCAGGAACGTGGGGTGCCCAGGCTCTGCACACACCACGCTTGTGGCTGTGTTCATTCCCAAACACAGCAGCTCCTGAAACTCCTCCTGTGCTGTTGGTAACCATGCAGCCTCTCCAGGCAGAGCTGGGGAGGACCAAAGCAGGTTCTCCCTCCTTGCACAGCAGAGCTCAGGGATGCTGCCTGTCCTCACGGCCTGCTCTCCCTGTGTGCTGCCCTGCCCTGGCCTCACAGGCAGGTCCAGAGGGGCTGCAGAGCACACAGCTGCAGGGGAAAGCCCTGGGGAGCAGCTACACCCCAGAGTCAGGTCTGTGTGAAACAGAATGTCCTGGCCACTCCTGAGAGGCCATGGCAAAGGTCCAGTCCCTCCCAGTGCAAGGGACCAGTGTCTCTTGGTTTCTCAGCACCCACGAGGCAGGAACAGGACAGAACAAACAGGACACCAGAAGAGACAGGGAGAAACAGCACCAAGAGCAATGTCACCTCTCCATGAATCCTATGTAGTGACTGTGGCTTCACCCCACAGTGCAACCACAGGATGAGAGAGAGCCTCTGGAGCAGGGGAGCCTCCCTGGATTCCTTGTGCCCCCAACACACAGGGCAAACACCAGGCAACAGACCCACAGCTGGTGAAAGGGGTAAGTCACAAGTTGGCTGGCTCACACACAGGTAAGTGGGATGAGTAAGAACATGGCACAACCATGCAGATGCTTTAGCAAACTGATTTCACCAAAAGACAGTTCTGACAAGCACTGACAAGAATTTGTTCAGAGAAACTGGGATACATCTGCTCCTGCTGGGAGATCCACACAAACTCAGTCCTCAAGGGAGAGCACTCACTCATGTCACCCCTGCACTTCTCTTTGGCCTGGGATCCCTTGCTGTCATCAGGATTCACATTCAGCAAGAAGCAAAACCAGCAGCTGGGGGAAGCATTATTCCATGCCAAACTTCTGCCTATGCTTGGGCTATTAATGTTTCCCAAAGATTTGTCTCCATCTGGGTACATGAAGATTCACTGCTGTGGATCAGACAAGTGCCCCTTCATACACATCCCTGGCCTTACTTTTGTACAAAGCCTTCTGGGAGCTTATAGTGCATTAGATTAAAATCCAAATAAATACAAATTTTTAAGGGAACTGGGGCTGTTCTTTACACAAAAAAAGTCTTGGACCTATGTGATATGGAAATCTTTATGGTCTGTTGTGACCCTGAGATCACAACGAGAACCAATGCTAATTGCCCAAGGCCACTGTCACATCCTTTGGGCTTTTGGCATTTTGGAGTAAAACCCACTTTTCTGTTCAATGCTCAGCTGTCCTCTCCACAGAGGAGTTTCTTCAGGCCCTGAAGGAAGAGGGGAAAAGCAGCTTTTGCCATGGAAGAAGGCTGCTCTCAGCTGCCTGGACAGCTTGGGTTCTCCTATGAGACACCTAAATACTGTCTCCTAAACACTGCTGAGAGCAGCTCCTAGGAGAATCCAGCTGTTCAAGGTTAACCACTGCACTAAATACTCACAGAATGGGACAAAGACCTTTTGATCCATCTATTTTCCTTTAGAAAAAACAGCACTTTGGAAAACTAGTGCAGGTCTGGGTCTGCCTCCTAATGTGGCCATGCTGTGAACATCGAGATCCTTCTGAGAGCTTCTTGCAGCTGCCTGGCTCCTCAGGCTCCTCTGTGCCTGCATGACAGGACTGGTCCTGGGAAAGCTGCAACCAGCTCTGTGAGCAGTGGGGCTCCCCAAACCTGCCCAGCCTTCCTGCCTGGCTCCTGCAACTGCAACCAGGAACCTTGTGGCATCTCATCCCTTGCAAGATTCCCTCACCCATCATGACAAAAACCAGAATCCCTCAAGTTTCAGCAATGAAATCTCCTTATCACTCCCTTTTCTGAACAGCTCTCCTGCAGTGTGTCTCATGGTCTGCATGGTCCATGGCACCTCCAGGGTATCCATCCAGCCAGAGCAAGACACTGCAGTCCCACTCCACACCCTGCAGCTCTGCCTGCAGTGGGTCCCCACACTCTGCCCAGAATTCTTTTCACTACCCAAATTCCTGGCAGCACTTCTTACACTCCCCTCTCTGGCTGCTCCTGCAGTGGGCAAACAGGCAACATCCCTGTGGCCACACCACACAATCCAGCCTCCCTGGACACAAGGACTCAGCACTGTTCTGTGTGAGAACAGCTGAACCCTGAAACACCCACAAAGGGCTGCACAAGCAACACCCAAACCCCCAGCAGGGTTCTCCTCGCTCCCAGCAGGAGCTGTCCCCTCCCCAGTGCTGTCCCATCTCCCCTCTGGAACAGGACAGGCACAGCCAGGCCAGGTGCACAGCAGGAGAAGGAACACACTGGGCATGGCTCAGGTGATTCCATCCTCTCTGCTGACTATGCAGCCCCAGCAAGGGACACAACTGCTCCAGCACTCACAAGCCATTTTCTAACCAAGACTTGCCTCTGCCTAACAAATTCTGAGAAATCTCTCTTTTTAAAGATACACTGTCTATTTGCTTAGAGTGTCTTTAGTTAGGATTCTTACTTCTCATTGATTAAAACAACCTCAAAGCTCAGAAGTTGCTAAAAAAAGATATTGCCTGGTTATTTCTCAGTTAAGAAAACCTGATGATTTTCTTCCACTTGGTTTTGAACAGTGCTGAAGTGATCATGGCAGTTTTAAACCAATGACACAGATGTTGTGTTATCCTTTTTGGGAGGCTGCCACAAGTCTTGGCACATTTAAAAAAACAAGCCAGTTCTGATTCCTACTGTGAGTAAGTGATAAGTGCCATAGGAAACCTACAGAAAGAAACCAGGCCCTTCTATAACACCTGGACAAGGAATCAGACACCATCCACGTTTATTTCCCTTCTATTATTGAAAAAAAAAAAGACTTAAAAATAGACTTCTGGTCACTAGAGATGTCAGTTTTTCCTAGGTCTCAGATTTTTGAGGTGCATTTGTAGACACATCGATGGCATGTACAATATTCATCTAACCTCAAATGTTTGCCTGTGGCAAGGGAGTTGGAACTAGATCATTTTAGATGTCCTCCAATCCAAACCATTCTGTGATGATTTAGAATTCCACGTTGGAATGGTGAAATTGCATCTTTAATTTTTAAAGTATGTATTTTTCTGCCTGAGGCACAGATCATGTGGAACGCTAAAAGCAACTTGACAGTGTTCTTTAAGAAGATGGAGATAGCTCTCCTGAGCATCATTCACCTTCTCAGCTCCTGCCAGCGTCCCCAGGACAGCACAGAGACAGGGACAGGCACAATCAATGCCAGCAGGGCTCAGTCCTGACCCCAAGGGCCCATGCAACAGCAACCAGAGCTGGGGGAAGGGGCCCTACCTCTGGATAAGAGCTGCGCAATCATTCTCTCGTTTCCGTCTCTTCCTCTCTGCGTAGCCCCTGAACGCCCTGGGAAACCATTTCAAGCCATTAAGCAAGTCCACAGCTTGGAAGTGGACAGGACAAGGGACACACAGAGGGAAGCTCTCAGCAGACAACAGAGGTTGAGCTGCTCAGGGGGATGGGCAGCAGTGGGTCAGGGCACTCAAACCACAGCTCCTCACTCCCTAGGGCTGCTCCTCCAACATCAGAACGTGGCCCAAAAGAGAAACCACCATCCCTGCTCTGCAGAATGGAGCTGGGAGCTGCAGCCACACCCTCTCTGCACACCAGCATCCCAGAGGGACAAAGTGTGCCAGCAGCTGAGAGCTGCACTCGGAGGAAGAGGATGGTTTGGTGGGATCCATGTAGACCTACCAGGTGTAGCCACCTAACCTCCTGCCAGCTGACAGACAGCCCCTAGCACAGGGAAAGCATGAGTGAATGTGATGGACAGGAGAGGAGAGTTCATCCAGGACACCAACAGACAAGGAAATAAAAAAATTAAGATTATACTTACGAGATGCTAGAGATTCCAGGAGATGCAGGGGAAAAGAGAGAGAAGAGGAATTTATTAATACTCAGCCCCAGCCAGTGTTCTGAGGGAATTCTCACTCCAGAAGGAATATTTCTTGTTAGGTAGAAGGAAATTGCTTTTTAAATTAAACATTTCTCAGTGGTGAGACTTCTCCTTGACTGAGCTCAATCCTCCCTGGGGCAGGGTTGACATGTGGCTTGGATGCAAACTGAGCTCCATGCAGACCCAGAGAATGTGCAGGTGTACAAGAGCTGAGTGTGGCCTGGGAGGCTGCAGCACCACGAGCTCCTGGAGCAGGAGAGCTGCTCCCACCACAACCAACACTGCCAAGCTGGCCCATGCAGCCTGCTCCATGAAGGGAGCAGGCACAGCAGGATGAAAACACTGGAGCAGAGGCCAAGGCACCTGGGGAACCATCCCAGCACTTTGGGGAGGTGCCCTGAACTTCTGGAGGTGTTTCTGTGTCACTTCTAAAGGCAGCACAGAAGCTCCAGAAATGTAACCAAGGAGTCACATCAACCAGGGGGGTTGTGCTACTCAAGGGTTCTCTCAGGACACCATTCCCCAAACCAACCCCACACTGGCCTTCAAGCCCTGTAAACCCAGCCATGGGCCATCATCCTGCAACAAATCTGCCCAGAAAATACAAATACAGACAGTAAAGTCTGTGTCCAAATGTGTTGATTTTGCACATGGTTTGTGGGTCAGATCACAACTGTGAAATACCACTGACTGTTATCAGCCAATATTTTTAAAGCAGGTTTTTTTTTCCCTTTTCTGAGGGATGCAGCTACCCACTCCTCAACTCCAGATCCAGCCCTCCTTGCATGAATCATTCCAGGTCTGACCCAGTCTGGGTTATCCCAAGAGAAATAATCAGCCTCTTTTCAGGATTTGGGGAGGGAAAAGTGCAAAGGAAAGAAGAAATGTCAGAGAAACAAGAGTACAAAAAGGACACCAGATTAGACAAGGAAACAGAGAGAGCCAGAGAGCTAAGGGTCCCAAACATTGGAAGAAACACACAGGGAAAATGTGACAAGGCTGAGGAAGGGCCTTGGAAAGCAGAACAGCATCTGGTTTCCTTCACTGCCTGCCTTGGTTTTCCAGTCAGGTGGGAAATACTTCAAACCAGGAAGGCAGCACTCCCTGGCAAGCCAGGCATAACCTGGAGACAAGGCTTCCCTTACTCTCCTCAGGCCTTTGAGAGCTGCCTCCTCCAAAAACAGCACCCAGGGGCACCCAAACCTGTGTGGAGTGTGGAGGGAAAGGCTCCTCCTAACTCACAGCCCTTCAGACTTTGCAGGGATTTTATTGTCACTTTTTCCCAGGTGCAGACCAGCACAGAGCTGCAGGGCTACATCTTATCCCACTCTCTGGAGTGAGGGATGCAGGGCAAGCCTGGAATAACCTTCCCTTGGGAAGTGTGTGCAGCAGAAGCAGCTGGTGGAGGGTCTCAGCTGGTGATCCACAGGACCTTTGCTCTGCAGAGGCAGCCAGGCCACAGTGTCACAGACAAAAAAAATCAGGGAAGCAGAGAAGAGCAGGGTAGCCCGAGGATTTAAAAAAGGTAAAACCAAGCAAATGAGAGCAGTAGGAAAGAACTAGTAAGCGGGAAAGAAAATTAACAGAGACAAGTTTCTTTCTTTCTCATCCCTCAAGAGTGATGCCAAACACACAACTCCTACTCCAGGCTCTCAGCTTTGAGCACATCTGGAGTCTGAGATACAGAACAAAGGCCACAGCAGTGGTTGCACTTACGCTTGCATAGTTGTAGTAGCAGTGTGAAAACTGAAGAGGTTCTCTTTTGGGAACCAGGTTCGTATGGGGACATCATCTGCAAAAGAGAGAGCAAAGCCTGAGCACCCAGCAGGCACAGATGTGGAAGAAACTAATACCCTAACAAGGCCTCCCTGCAAAAACATCCCTTAGATGAGAAAACTGCTAACTTGGAGTGACTAATGCTAAAAATACATTAGACCTCTGCTTATCTTTCTAAGAGATAACTGGCTAGATTTGAATCCTTTCTGTAATTGGTTATTTTACTCTTAAAACTTCTATGTATTTGGATAAGTTTTCAATTCCATAGTTTATTGGTCCAATTTTCAAGACTCCCCAACCCTATAAGAACCCCTGTAGTATCCCATGTATTCTCACTGCTGTATGAACCCCCTCCATGGAAGAAATAAACCCTATGGAATCATCTGAGTGTCTCTCCCCATCTCTTTATTGCTGGCTGAGAAGGTCCTGCAAGTGAAGATGATATCACAAAAGAACTGACTGCCTAGACTTAGGCACTGCTTGTATTAACCTTGTGGCTAAAGCCTGCCTGAAGCAGCCAGGAGAATCTGTTCCTTAAGGAATGTTGGATCTGGGCTTGTTGTGGCAGCCTGGGGCAAAGCCCTGAGGTCCCCACAGTCACACACAGACATCTTTCAGACAGCCACATTTCCTTCCCAAGCTCTTCCTCTCAGGACTTTCCTTCAGCATCCTGCCCTGACTGAACAGGAGTTCAAGTCTCATCCTCCTCATATAAATTGCACACTGCCACCAAGTGTTCTGTAAATTCGTGCTAAGCCTCTATCAGGCTACTAAGTGAAGAATAAAAGCTCTATCTTAAGCATTAGAGATTACAATAATCCAGGGATTAAAGAACTGACATCTGAATTAGGAAAAAAATAAAGGGAAAAGAAACATTTTTCAATAAAGCATTTTCCTGTCTCTGCCTTTTCCTTTACAGCATTGATTTAAACTGTCCCATTCCTCCATTTCTTCCTGATACAGCCCGGTAGAAGATGAGAGGCATTTACCTTCCACTCAGAACAGTAAGCCTGAAATATCCTCTCTTTTTCTGCCAGTGAAGTTTCAGTAAATCCCTCTCATACCTGCTCCTGGTGACTTGGCCTTCAGGAGTTCCCCTGGTTTGGAAGTCAAACCACCCATCAGCTCCACAACCTGCAGGTAACTGAGCTGATTTAGGCACCTCTCTTTGTAAACTGCCCTGCCCAAACCAATTGTGTTTTTTTCCCCTAATTCCAGGGCATTAGGACACTGCATCACCTTCACTGAATGACCACTAAGACAAAAAGCAAAATAAATCAGCAATTAAGTGTGTGGTGACCAGGAGGGGAACCTGCCCAGGCAGCAGCTCCTGCTGACAGCTCTCAGGCTGGAGTCAGGCAGGCAGGGAATCAGAGGGGTGTTAAAACCCACTGCCACAACACTTGGGAGATCTCAGGGGACTGGATGCCTGGGGCTGGGGACTCCCTGATTTTTCAGCTTGCTTCACACCCAATTTGTGGCTCCCTTGCCTAATGCCTTGCTCCATGCTGCTGACTGTGTCTTGCCTCAGTCATTCAAGTCTTCAGATCTATAATGTTTCATATCCTGGCATTGTCAAGGTATTTTTAAATCCACTTTCACTGGCCCAAGTCCAGTCAAACTCAGTATGCCCACTGCAGGCAAAATTACTAAAGACAAGCTATTTTACCAAGTGTTTTGTATAGATCATCATATCCTACAGGTTATTCCCAGAAAGTACAGAAAGTGGCGGCAATTACAGATGCAAAAAATGCTAACTGCACCTGGGGAGCCTTCCTTTGAAGTGCAGCTTCCAAGAAATCTATAGAAAGCTGTACCAGACACTCCTTCTCAGCTCACAGTTTACATCAAGTCTTGTTTAAAAGAACTCCAAGGAAATCTATATGTTAAATGAAACTGTATTCTGGTATGCTAAAGACTTCTGATGCAGTTCCAAAGTCTGCTCTCCTCCAAAATTCAGAGACAGAAGCAAAGCAGAATAACTCAGACTGTAAATGAGTTACTTGTTTGAAGCCTCCAACCCACAGAAGTGGTGAAGAAGTTGTACAAATTCCTTTTTAGCCAACAATTCTGCACAGGCTTTCAGGGACTACTCATCTCAAAAGACTGAAACCTCCTAATGTGCTTTACAGCTTTTAAGCCACAGGCTTTGGTCCAAAGCAGAACTACTTGTGAACAACAGCCAATATCCTTAGGAGGCTTTGCCTGCACCATTGCTGGGAGCTCTCTCTCTTTTTCTCATAGACTGGAGTTAACTTTGGAAAAATATCCCTGCACTCCACACAGCACTCAATGCAGAATAAAGGATTTGGGACTCTTCAGAGGGTAGAACATCAGCAGAGGAGCTCAGAGGTGGGCACTGGGCAGTACAGCTCAGCTCCAGAGCTTACTCACTGAATTAAAATTCAGATTAAGGGTAAGGTTGCTGCTGCCAGGAGAAGGCAGCACATCCTTCCTGGCCAGGCAGAGCAGCTTCTTCTCCTTTCTTGTCACCACCAACTGTGAGGAAAGTGGAGGAGCCAGGGGCCTGATAAGACTGGAGGTGCACACCACCACCACATCCAGCATCTCCAGGCACTCCCCACTGCACCCAAATCTCAGCATCTGTGTCCATGAGTGGATGTGTCTGTACAGATGCTGGGAGCAGCCCAGGACAGAGAGTGCAAAGGAGACCAAGCTGAGGGAACTCTCCTCCCATGCCAGTGCCACTTCTGGGGTGGAGTTTGGGCTTGGGGACACAGCCTTGCCTGTGCAGCCACGTGTCAGGACCCAGAGTCACGAGATGAGCACCCAGGGGAGCTGCTGAAACATGGAATGCCCATGGGGGCACCCCCAGGTCCTGCACTGGCCACTCTGCTCCCATTTAAGTATCTACTCTGACAGGTTTTCAGAAAGATCAATCTCCACTCCACATTGATGACTGCCCTCAATGGAATGGCTGCCTGGCTGGAAACAGATCCTGAATTCCAAGGCCCAGCATCAGCATCTCCCTGTAGGAAGTGCCAGCACACGTTTTCCAGCAAACACAGCTCCAACTATGAGGAGTTAGACTCCTCCATTAATGATGTGGAGCTTTCCCTTGCTTCTGCATCAAGTAATTTTTTCCTTCAGTCCCACAGTGCAATTCTGATTTGTCCAGGTGTTGGGGCTGGTTTGGGCTGGGATAAAGTTCATTTTCTTCACAGGAGCTGGTATGGGGCCCATGCAGTGTCTGATGTGAAGCCCAAAAAGCCCCAGCAAACAGAGGAACAATGCTTAAAAATCATGTGCAGGATTTCAGGGGTAGCAGTTTTTACACACATTTCATAATCAGTTATTTTTTCACCACTATTCTTCAGTTTAGGCCATACATTCATGTAGCCACATAATTTCAGGTGTCTAGGTATGAAAATACGGTCCAAGACCCAAACTTTTCATTATTTTGCCTGCAGTAAACATCACTATAGTATTTACTAAAAAACTATGAACCCAGGAAAGCTGGACAGTTTGATCTGCACAGTTCTTACATGCAGCTTCTTTTCAAGGAGAAAACTGTGACCTTTCCTGGCCAGACTCTCTGCTCTAAATGCCTTGATGTATGTTTACAGAAAAAAATCAGACAAATTAGGCCAGACTCTTTGCCAGCCACACACAGGCAAAGAAGTACTACCCATCAGTTTATAATTCAAGGCACACAGACTACAACATATATTTGATTAATGGTTCAGTTTTTGAAGACAATCTTCTTTTCTTTTTCAATGGAATGGAATAATTACAAGGCCTATTCCCTGAGAACACTGAGCAGGGAAGAAAGGAGGGAAGAAAGTCCAACATTGCTATTTGCCAGTAGTTACAGGAAGCCCATGAGGTGGCACTACATGAGTGGCTTCCAGCCCTGCAAACAAAAATTTTGTCAACACACCGAAGTACAGAACACCATAACTTGAGGCTCCCACAACAGTTCACAAAGATTTCCCCTGCCCAGCAAGAGGCAGAGGAAGGATCCTGCTCTGAACTGCCTCTGGGATGAGCATGGATGCAAGGCTCTGACAGAGTCCTTTCTCTTTTACTCTTCCTCCACAGGAAATGAGCTGCAAGGAGTCATGAAAACCACCCAGAGCAGCTGCTGCTGACCAGTAGCTAGGATGATCTCAGCTCACTGAAAACTTCTCCACTGACAACCCCTTTCCAGGAAAATCCTTTGCTCCACGGTACCAGAAAGGCCCAGGATCAGAACCCCTGTGCTGGGATGAGATGGGTGTCACCTATCCCTCACTTACCAGACACTCGATCCACACTGTACATCCTCTCCAGCCTTTTCCTGTGCCACCCAGCCTCGCCAGGTGGGTGCTGCTCCAGCTCAATGGACTGCTGGGAAGGGGCAGCCAGCCTGGTGCAGTTGGGGCACTCCTTGGAGCCCTGGCGGCCGCCTGGCCAGGCCTTGCAGTGCCGGACACCGTGCGAGCCGCCGGCGCCGTGCGCGTGGTGGCCGTGGTGACACTCCTCGTGGGCAGCCCCCTTCATCACCACCAGCTCCATGCTGTCATTCTCGTGCTCTGACAGCATGGGCCTCTCACCAGAGATGGTGTACACTCGTGGCTTGGGGCCCTCGCTCGGCATCTTCTCTGCCTGCTCCTCGTTGAAGCTCCTCTCGAATTTGCCATCCGAGATGACCGAGAGCCTGCGCTTGTTCTGGGCCACCTGTTGCATCTCAGGGGAGTCCTCCTGCCCAATGTAGGAGTCTGCTAGCAGGTGATCTGAAACAAAAGGCACATTTTCCTTAAAGCAAAGCCCCAGAGACATTGGCAAATTCAGGAGGCTATTTGCTACTGCTTTGTAGGGGAGACAGATACAGAGGTACTGTTTCAGATGAACGTGTGCCCATCACCACCTTCTAAACCACCAGAGCAGGCATTGAAACGAGAGAGATTTCTCACACACAGTCCCAATATTTTAAGCATGTGGCCACCCAACATCTCTAGAAGCAAATGCAGGTCTCATGGCCCAGCCCTGCCATGCATGACAGCCCTGGTTCAGTTGCAGCCCTGCTCAGCACGAGGGCTACGGAGCTGGTCACAATCTGCATGACAAGGACCAGCACCACCTTCTCCAAGTGCCAAACTCTGGCTGTTTGGCATATTAAGTTCTTTCAGAACACTGGCAAAGGGGAAAACCAACAAGGTTTTGGGGTTTTTTTGCCCCTCCTGATTTTCTGTCAGGTGGTTTGACATGAAAGAAATGCAGTAAGGCTTCAGCTGACAGCTGCAGCACAGCACCCTGCTCCCGGCACACCCTGGTCTCACAGATGGCCACAGCTCCGCCCAGGAGCTGTCCTGTAAGAAAACACAGCCTCTCCCTTCACGGGGTAGGAAGATCCAAAGGAGAGAGGCCCATGAGTGCAACTATCTTTGGAGCCCACACACTGGATGAAGTGCCAGGAAATCTCAGCATTTCCATGGCAATTCCATGCATGAACCCAACAGTAGCTCCCACCCACCTGCTAATCCTTTTTCAAGTGGCTGTTAATTACCTCTTACACTTCCCTTCAGATGGGAAGCAGCTCAGGGACTGGCAAAAAGGCTCAGCAGGGAATGCATTATTTATGTGACTACTACCAAAAAATGAAATCATTAGTGTCCAGCACAGACAGAAGCAGTTAGAACAGAGGCAGAAAGCAAACCCAAGCCTTTACTTCAGTAGATATTTAAGGACCATAACATAATGATTTCACCATTGAGACATGACCTGGAAGAACTTATCCACAATTCGAAGGTTTGGCTACCTTGCAACTGGCCACGAAGTGAAGGAGGAAGAGGAGAATGACCTCTGGACAAAAGTGGTGGTGTATGTGTGCAACATGGACCTTTCACTGCTGCCACATTCTGCTGCCCATGAAGTGCTCCTGAGCCCCTCTGAGAGGAACCCTCTCAAACTGAGGCCACACACAGTCAGCATTTGAATCTGAAATCCATCCTGGAACATGCTCACATCGCCCAGGGCCTCTCTCTCTCTGCTCCGTTTGCAACAGAACTGAGCTGGTACCACTACAGGGTGTCACCCTTGTCTCATTTTTCTGCTTAAGATACAACTTCCTCCAGCACCATTAGGAAATAAATCAGTCTCTGGCCACTCTGCTCAAGAAGTGACTGTCAGGGCTGTTCAGGCTGACACAAATCAGGTTTCATTTCATTTGTCTCCTCACAGTCTCTGGATACTGGAGCTGGCAGCTGTGTAACTCCTGCAGCTGGCCAGGAGGAGACACTGAAGGAGCCTTGTATAAAGAACTGTGCCTTTTAAACCTGCAGCTGATGCTCTGTCCAGGCTTCACATGAAGTAAAATATCCACATCCAGGTGTAGTGAGGGGCAGTGCCCCTCAGATACTGCCCAGGTAATATGAGAGGCTGGCAGGGCTCGACTTCCCCCATGGTCAGTGTGGACATCTGCACCTGCTCCAGGAGGAGCTGACAGACAACAAGGGCCATTCCACAGGCTGGCGTCCCAAAGCCTGTACCCACCTGCAGGGCACAGTGTCATAAAACAGTGCAGAGAGAGCTCCCAGGCCCCAGAGTCTCCCTCTGCCCCTCAAAAGGCAGCAGGTCCCCTGCATCTGCTCTGCAGCAGCTCAGATCCTCCCCAGCTCCAGGATTAACTGTGCTCTAGAGTGGGCATGTCTTGGGAAAACACCACCAAAAGACTCCCTGAGATCTGCCAAGATCTGTGCTCGCTAATAGTGCCAAACAAACCATTTTTAAAATTAAAAACAAAGGCCAGCTCTAAGTACTCGTCTCAACTTGTCAAATTTACTAATCTGTGTGGGCACAGTGACGCTACAGACTTCTTAAGACACCACAAAATCGTGGCTGACAGCTGCCCCTGTTCCTCCTGAAACTGATACTTGTATGGAAGATGCACAGCCCCCTCAGAGGGAACACACACGAGTGTCACCTTCACTCACACACTGACAGCTCTGGAATTCAGAGATCCAGGAATTCCTGAGCCCTGGGATCTGTGGCTAAATGTTAAAATGAAGTCCTCAAAACGCTGACAATCACAAGAGCAAAGAGACCAATTCCAGTCTCTGTTTCATAAGCACTGAGGTCTGTTCAGCTCCATAAAATTTACAGACATTTCAGGGGGCATGACAGGTTTCAAGTAAGAGTCAATTTTTTACCAAAATCCTGGCAGAATTGACCAGATATATTTGACACAAACTGCCTACCTGATCTAGCATACAAAAAGTGAGGATAATTCTTTCTTCCTATCTTACTTGTCCCCTCTTCAAGGTATTTTCACTTGCACTTATGTAGGAGTTTTCATGATCTACACTACAAAGGGCTGCCAGCACACAAATGTGCTCTCTTTTTGTAAAACAATTGGATAATTCTTCATTTTCTTTCAATTTAGCAACTTCAGTAATTACACACTGGAGAAGCAACTTCATATGCAAAGGGAATATGAATCTTTATTCAAGAGTAGTCGTTAATAAAGAATTTATCTGCAGAAAAAAAAATAGCATGGAAGGAAAAGAGATTCTAACATCCATCATAATGAATTATCGGCCTGTAGAACAGAACCCAAACCACTTCAGGAGTCTGTGCACTCATATACATGAGGTCACACACACCAGCACCCCCAAGATGTGACCAGTGACCCTTGTCTGTGCTTGCACTGAACAGGATTCAGGTGCCAAAGCACTGTACCAGTTGTCATGATGGCATGTGAGGCTGAGTTTGCTTCTGCTAGGAAAAAAGTCAGGCTGGTCCAGAAATCAGGGCTGGATTAGAGCTGAGCCATAGGGATGTTGGGTGTGGAGCGGGGGACACTAAGGGGAGTCAGCTGCAGCAGGCTGCTGTTAACACCCTCTCCTCGAGCTGCTGCTCCCTTCTTTTCATTTTCACATTGCTCTTGCCACCTCTCCCACTCCCAGCTGCTCCCTCCACCTGCCACAGCAGCCCTGGCCAGTGTGACTGGGCAGCCTGGCACAGCTCCCTCCTCTCCAGCCGTGGATGGAGCTGCCCTGGGAATGACTCTGCTCTCCCACCTGCCTTCAGCAACAACACCTGTGTCTCACACAGCTGCAAAGCTACTTAGGACCAGATAAATCAGGCCCCTCGGGTTCTTTTCACCTTGATTCCTGCTCTGCATAGATTTATTGTGCATGAGGAACTGAGAAGCAAGGCAGAGGGAAGAAGATCAGCGTGCCTATCTGTAGATGGTGTGTCCACTGGTACCAGAAACATCCAGGTGGTATTTCCAGCACTTCCCTGCCTAACTGGGCCAGGTCCACAGCACTTGACATCCAGTCCTGAGGGCCAAACCATTTCTCACCCCCCTCATTATGTACCTGAACACATGTCTTTTTGGTTTTTTAGCTTCACTTGCTTCTGTCTGACATTTTTTTTCACCTTCCATGCAGCACTGCCCAACACAGGGCACATGCATGACCAAAGACTGACAGCAGTGATAATCTGTGCTGGGTAACTGGCAGTGTCTTGGGGGAAAAAAAGAACCCACATTCTCAGCATATGTAGCTCCTGATAAATTAGACATTTATTAGTATTAGATGCTTACAATATATCCTTTCTCATTCAGTAACTCTAGCTTGAGCACTCACTCTGACTTAGGGAACTGAGAAAGGACTTGCACATTTTCCCATCACTGTCACCACATTTCTCCAGAGCAGGGAACACGCTGGGATCAGCCCCAGCTGACTGATGCCCATCCACAACCGTGGAGCCAAACTCCATCTTCTACAGACTTGTGATCTCGTGGGATGAGAAGTTTATAAATCAAGGCAGAATATAGCCACAAGGCACAGACAGAAGCTCCAAATTTATTCCTGTATTTAGCAGCTAAACTGATGATTAAAGCACCTTAGATTTAAAGCCTCCGCTCCAGCATCAGAGGCAAAGTGGCAAAGGGGAATCCAGATAAATGTATTCAAAGAACATCTGTCATCTCAGCAGAAAAAAAAACTCAGAGAGACAGTTCTTTTTTCCCTGTTCCTCCTCAGCTGGAACTCTCTGGATCTAATGTTTAGGACAATTAAGTTCCAACTTTAAACCAAAGAACTGCCATAGATGCTGAAGATGAATGGAAAGTTTCTGGGTGTACCTACATGGCCCTGCTCACAGAGGTAGGAATGAAGATAATTACGTTTTTTTAATGATGTTTTTACCTTGCACCAGGAGGAATCCAGGTGATTCCCTCAGTGAGGGGAGCAGACAGATGCTCTGGCCAGAGCCGAGGGTGCTGCAAAACCCTAACAATCATTCAAATGGCATAGCTAAGATGTTTCTCTTGCAATCTCAGTTCCAAGACCTCCAACATGCCTGTCACTGTCCCTCAGGTGTGCTGGCAGGTCCTGGTCTCCTCTGCCCCTTCTCAGAGATGTAATGCAGAGCTTCTCCCCATGCCAGCTCTGTTCTCCCAAAAATGTGACCCCTGGCACAGCACTGGCAGTCTACCTCAGTGGGCTCAGGGCTGAAATGTGGTCAAGAAATAGTCATGGGAAAAAATGGGAATTTTGGCTTAAGTTGTTGAAGCATGAGGCAGGGATATCAAAATGGGAGTTACAACAATTAAATACAAGATCACAGTGGTATTTCAGCCATGCAGTAACTTCAGAGCCAAGTGAGTAGATGGAATCACAGAATAGCTGGGATTGGAAGGGATCTCTGCAGACCATCCAGTACAAGCTCCTGCCAAGGCAGGCTCACCTGGAACAGGTGACACAGGAACATGTCCAGGTGGGTTTGGAATGTCTCCAGAGAGGGACTCTACACCCTCCCCAGGCACCTGATCCAGAACTCTTTTTCCCTTCCTCATGCTGAGGTGAAACTTTCTGTATTTTAGTTTATGGCCATTGCTCCCTGTCCTGTCACTAGAACCACTGAACAGAGTCTGGCACCATCCTCTGACACCCTCTGGAGATATTTATGTGCTCTAATCAGATCCCCTCTGAGACCTCTCTGCTCCAGACTAACCAGACCCAGCTCCTGTAGTCTCCCCTCATATGAGAGATGCTCCAAACCTCTCATCACCATTGTGGCCTCTCTGGAACCTCTCCAGCAGCTCCTTGTCTTTTTTGAGCTGTGCACAAGGACCTGCACAGTGTTCACTATGTGTTACCTGAGGCCCCATGACTTTACTGGGCACCCTGACCTCACTGCTCTGAGAACAGAACATCACACCCTCCCCTGCAAAGCCACAGGGAACATGCAAAGGCTGCTTCTGGAAGGGAGATGCTCTGAGAAACCAGAAGGTCGCTTAACTATGACAAAATGGTTCCAATTAGTCTTCCCTGCTCAAATGCGCTTCAAAAACAAACAAACTCAAGATAGCATTGACCTAGCATCTCATAGGTGAGTAACCTTTTAGTCTGGCCTGTAACATTAATGTGAATAGATGAAACTGCTACTGTGAGACACGACCCAAAGGAGCAAGTGGCAGCTCCATCACGGGCCTCAGCATCTCCATGGTAACACCGTGACCCATGTCTGCTCCCTTTCTAAGCCAACAACAGATTCCACAGCAAGTTTCAGGATACACCCACACACCATCCTTGCACTGGCTGATGCTGGAAGTGGCCTGAAGCCCTCAGAGATGAGATTTCACATCCCTGCTCTGTCCTGAGCTTAGACCACTCCCTCCAGAGCATGGGGGCCAAAAAGGCCACCTCTACCTTACCAGCACAGGGATTCACTGAGAGCAGGGCCAGCTGCACTGCTGGGTGTGCCCTGGGGACAGGACAAACACCCTCTAGAGAAAAAGGCCAACCTGGTGCTTCCCCTGAAGCAGGCTGGGCTGGCAGCTCCACAGTCTAAACCCAGGAAATGGAATGTCTCTCTCAGAGCACTGCACAGCTACAGCTTTCCTTGCTGGTGGCACAGAAAGCTCAGCTCACAGGTTCCTCAGCCTGAAGCGCCTGTGAAGCCTCATCTGGGGTTTCTCCAACCCCACTGCCAGTCTCTGGCAGCACAGGAAGCTCCTCTGTGCCTGGCTGCTCCCTCCACATACACAGCAACCCCTCCCCACTGTCAGCTGCCTTGGAGAAGCTCACAAGGGTCCTCTTCTCCTCACACACTCATATTGATGACTGAAACATCATGCAAAAAACAAAGGAAAGACACAAAGATGACATTCTTTTAGCTTAAAAAGAAGCTTTTCCAGTTTCAGGTAACTGCACCCTTTGGGTTGTCCTGATGCAAACCAGTAGCCATGCTGGAGCCATGAAGAAACTGGCTCAAGGCCTGCAAGGCAGCTCCTGCCCAAGGCCCATCACCTCTGCAGCACCAAGGACATCTCATATTTGATCTCTCCCTCTCTCGTTTTCAAAGCCTTTCCCGCACAGCTTGCCCAGAGCAGCTGGTCACAGTGGGCAGCCCAGTGCTACATCCTACAGCCCCCCACTCCAGCAGCAGCAGCTGCCCTCCCAGTAACCCCACCGAGCAAAACAGATTAAAAAAGTAACAGGAAAACCTCCCCCAGCTCCCTTCTGATCCTTGTGTCTGAATCCCAGCTCACCAGGATGGATCCCTGCCTCCCCAGACAGCAGGGAATTTCTCAAAGGCTCTGTTTGCTGTCCTTCCCAATGTCACTGCCCCATGCCCTGGTATCTTTTCCTCTCACAGTTCCAGAACATGGAGATAAAAATCTAATGCAGTATCTCAGCATGGGGCCTCTGACACCTAAGCTGGACAATGCCCACAATTTTTTCATGAGCTCTGTGAGACTCTGAGCAATTACTTCTTCCATGCCTTATTCTCTGCAGCCTTTTTACACTTCCCTTTCACAACATTTCAATCCCTTTCTGCATCTTTCTTCTAAATCTGTTCTAAGGGACACCTACTCCTACATTAAAAGGTACCAGAAAGCTACAAAAGTCAGCCAAGACTCTGGCCACAGCCTTGGATGCAGAATGAATGTTGAACACAGCAGAGTGCTCTTCATGGGAACCTTCCCAGGCCTCCAGCCTGCATGAATAAGCCAGCAATTAATAGAGGCAGGAAGAGAGCAGGAGATGCATCACCACCCTGGCATCAGCTCCCTCAACACATCCACATCCTGTCACCTGCAGCAAAGTCCAACCCTTCCTTTCCTTCTAATTCCTCAAAATATTTTAAAGATCAGGGGAAGAAAAAATATTTAAAAATCGAGTGAGCCCAAAGGAACAACCCCATTATCCTATGCATTCATACCCCAACACCAGGCAACTGCCCTGTTCCAAAAGGGAAACAAAGAGAAGAAAACTCTGTATTGCCATCATCCCAGACATAACCTCTGAGAAAGAAGAGAGGTAAATGCACCTCCCCAGTCACCCAGGAAAAATTCTAGAATAAGACACCAGAGAGTGGAACAGGAATAATCACACAACATCTCTGTGCCATGTGAAGTTCCTGGGCCTCACATCAGGAAGAATCAGAAGTTGTAATCAACAAATGCTCCCCCTCACCTTTCTTCCCTCCAGGTACACCCTGCAACACCTGCAATCCTCTCTTACCTCAGCAGCTGTACAACTCCACACCCCCTGCCCCAGCAAAGCAAGCAGAGCATGAACACCCTGCACTTGTACTGAAAGCAGAAAGTAAACACAGCCTTGCACATAACTCAGCCCTTGGACAAGGCAGCTGGCCCACCCTGCTGATCTACAATCCCTCTGCAACTCTTCATTAGCACTCCCCAATTTTTTCAAGACATTCAGCCTCACACAAACACACAAACTCTGCAGAGCAGCCATCACAAATAGAAGTAACAACTGAAGCAGCAGCTTTTTGATCAGCTGTGGAATCTGAAGTTATGAGGGATGCAAATGCCTTTTTTCTTTTCTTTTCCTTGAAGGGACTAAAAAGATAAAAAGCAAACTAAAATGGACAGTCCTCAGAGAGCAAAGTACAGCAGAAATGGAGCAAGTTGGGGCAGTGTCTGCACGCTTGGCATCTCCTTCCACATCTCCATGGATCTCCTGGAGCATCTGGGGTGTCAAGAGTTTCATCCCTCTGCTGAGGAGCTGAACCAGCAGAAGCAGCAAAGAACTGACATCCCAGAGACTCACACCCACCTCATTTTCTGCATGAGGATTGCCCTGCAGAGAGAGAGAGAAGGGTTCTAGCTCTGGGCTCCAGAAAAGGATGATCCTGCCCTTTCCTACTCCATTTATGCCTTCATTGTCCCACTGATGGCTCTACCAACTTCCTGCTCCTCAAAATCCACACCTCTTTTCCCTCACCACATTCATCAGTGACTTTAAACATTCCTTAAACCATTTTTCTCTGGACTGAATCAAGGCCTGCCTCCTTCCAGTCATATTTAGGGCAGAGCCTTCAACCCAGCTTAGTCTGCTGGCAATGCAAGGAGCACCTGGGTGCACAGCAGAAACAGGCCTGTTCCACCAGGTACAGCACTTCATGTGAAAGCTCTGAGTTGTCAGACACATCCAGACACTGAGGACTCGATTCTTTGGAGCACTAAGCTTTCAGGATCTATGGTACCAACACATGCAAGTGGGAATTCAACCACAGGATACAGGTGGGCTTTGCAGGTGAGCTCCTCCCTGCTCACACTGCCTCTGCCTGCTCTCCGAGGAGCTGGAGCTGATTCAGTCCCTCTGGATTGTAAATTGGTTAGTTGCACTACCTAATTAGTGTCTTGTTCTTATTTTCTTTTGTTTTCACTTAGAGTCAGGATTAAAAACACAAACAAGATTAATTTTTTTTTGTGTTTGGACGTAGTTGTTTATTAAATCTTTTATCTAAAGTATAGGGAGTTCTGCAATACTAGTTACCAGCTAAAAGCGAGCAAAATAGAGGTGAATCTAGTCAGTTATAAGGTCTTTTAAAGCTAAACAGTTCAATAAAGAACTAACACCTATATTATTGATGCTTTTGACCCAATAACTAAACTCCCGTGACTTGCGGTGTAGCACTACCTATCCAAACAAAAACTACTACTTGAAAGCATGAAGAAGGAAAATAGAGAGACAACACCCAAAATCCATCTTGTCCTATAACTATTACTAGATTCTAAAATTCCTGAATTCCAAATTCCTCACTATGTGAAATTACACACTTTTATCCTAACTACACACTCGTGATTCTAACTCCATCACTCAAATCTGGAAGCCTTTTCCAAGGCCTCAGTTCAAAAGCAGTGTTCTCCTGGGGGTCAGTGTCAGAAAGCACAGAAAGTTCAAAACTCCCAGGTTTCTGGGTTCCAACACTGGATCTGTGCTATGCCTTCAACTTCTGCAGCAGAAACCCTTCCTTTGCTTCCCTGCAGTCACTGGCTGACAGCTCATGCTGCAGCTCCAGCATCCTGCCCAGCCAAAGGTGAAGCCTTCAGAACTTGCACAAGTGATACTGAGATGGAATTTCTGCAGGAAGGAAAGATGTGACTTCCCTGTGATCAGGCTGCTGGGATGAACTAAAAGGAGCCAAATTTTCTACTTGCAATGTTTTTTATTGGATAGCAACCTTCCTACTGGGGTTATTTATAAAGAAGTGTTACAGACTGTGTTAAGTTATACATTGCAGAATTTCAAAAGATGACTTAAAAAATTACAATTCTTTTTTTTTTCCCCCCTCCTCTCTTCCTCAGAATTTAGAGTAATTTCTAGGGAATTTTATTTCTTTCCAAGTGAATACTTAAGGATCCCATAAGAATTGTGGTATTTCTAAGTGTGTCTCTCACTGCTTGATTTTTGCCTGTGGCAACTAAATTCTTCTGGATTCAAAACCAATCTCAAGGGTGATACACCAAGGGGCAGTGGGTGAAAAGGCTTCCCTGGAGAGCTTATGAATATCACAAACACAGACAGGGCTGAAATGCTGCTCTGAGGAGCCTGGCTGTGGCACATGAGCCAGGAGTCACATCAGCTCCCTTTCCTACAGTCAGAGCAGCCAGGAGCCTCCCAGGGGTGAGTTAAACAGGAGTGCACATCAGAAGCTCCCACTCCCTGATCTGACCAGGGCTGCTCAGGCCTCAGGCACCTGAACAGATCTGCAATTTCCTCTTGTCTCCATCAGAGATTCTGTTCTTTGCCTGGCCCCAACATGACCCCACAGGTACTACAGGGGCACTACAAAATGAGCAGGAACCAACACTTCTCCCTGTGGGAAACTGGGGTGAGGGGGCTGCAAAAAGGACTGGCAAAGACTCCAGGTGACAGAAGCAGCTGCAGAAATGGCCATGATGGAAAGAACAAAAAAAAGGTTTGCACCAACCCCCAGCCTTTCTATCCTACCTCCAGGTGCTGTTCTTAGACCAAGCATTGTAAATAAAGTGCCACTGGAGTTACTGAGGAAAAAAAACCAAGAAACCTCAGTACATTGTCTCAGAGCCTTTCCATTCACAACATTTGCACGATTCGGCCAAGGACAACTTGAAGGTCATTAGAACAGATCCAAGAAAAAATGAAAGGACTCAGCTGGCTGCCAAAGACTATGTGACTGCTCTTACAGCAAGAGGCATCTCCTGTACAGGCTTAAACACACACAGCTTAACTAAAATGACAACATCACTCTACACTATATTCTATTTAATAACTTTATCCCCTGCACAACAGTTCAACAGCAAAGAATTTGTTAATTGTCCACACAGACTTTCTGTGGATTCCACAGGATTTTCTGTAGGTTTTACAATGAATTTATTGCTTGTATAGTATTTTCTTTTGTCACAGAGAAGACACAGCCCTGTTAGAAGTCAGGTAAGTTTATCTTGAGCTCTCCTGCCCATCAAGCAGAACTCATGATAAGCTGATGGGGACAATATCTACATGGGAAATACTGATACATTAGCCAGCATGTGTAATGCCCTCATCTAGGCAAATTTCAATTTAAGCCCTGTTGAAACAAACACTGGGGATAAATTCAGATGTCACCTTTGCCAGCAAGGATTCACACCAGTGAGCAAAATACAACTCACCTGTTTATACCTCAGTGAAAGCAAGAGCTAGGAGTCACAAACCAGTGCAGAAGCCTTGTGCAGTGCTGTCACTTTTACCAGCTGCAACTTCTCCTAAGGACATCAGCTGCAGGGGTGAATTCACAAAAGGGCACACATCTCCTAACTGACTCATCCCCACAGCCCACCCAAGCCTTGGGTCACCAACTGCCTTTTCTCCTTGGGGGCAACTCCTTCTGTGTCTCTGCTGCTGAGATCTCACTCAGACTCTTATTCTGACAGATAAATAAAAGCACTTTCATTCCAAGGCTCTTAACCATAGGTACAGACACACATGGACATAACCATGGACACATCAATTCTCTTACCTGAGCCGTTTCTGCCTTCAGGATGGTTTTGTGAAAGGTATTCTCCAAAAGCCCTCGCCGCTCTGTGTCCCAGCATCAGCAGGCAGCCAAGGAGAGAAAGAGAGATTTGTGATGCTTAAAGGCCAAGGAAAGAAGGAACAGTTCAACACCAATGCACTGCTGTGTCCCTGCAGCTGCCATTCCCTCAGCCTCAAGTGACATCCATGGAAATACACAGCCAGAGCAGTGAGAATTTCTCATTACACACCAGGATTCCAGCGCTTCTGGTGGAACATCAGTGCTTCCCTGGCCAAAGGGGCAAACAGAGCTGGACTAGAAGTTTAAGCTTTAGCTTCTCTCCTTTCAAAATGAAAAGAAAATAGAATTGAAATGCACTTGCATGTTCCTGTGATGCACACAGAAACTGGCAGTCTCCTGCTCTCCTGGCAGCCCAGGAAGGAGGCATCTCCACCCCACAGCCAAGCACCACTCCAGGCTCCTACAGGTCCTAAAAGCTCCCACTTGGGAGCCATCACAGCTAAGATGTGGATGCTAATTCCCATTTTACCTACCTGAACCCTAAGTTCTCAAGCCCCAGCTATATCAGTATTTGGAATGCTGGACAAGCTTGTTTGAGAGACACCCATGACCTCCCACAAAAGCAGTTCCTGCTTCTCTGGTGGATTCCAGTCTTGTGGATGACTGAGATTTTACTGGAATATATTAAGAATCAAGCAAGCAGGGTGAGCTCAACCCTTATCACACATTCAGACCTACGTAAGAGAGCAGACCTATGAATATTCCAACCAAGGAAGAGCTTTCTGCCTGCAACCCACACAGGAAAGGAATCTTTGGTCAAGGCATGGAATACAGTAACCCCTCCAGACTCCAACTGCCAGGGCATTTGTAATGCACTGATGCATGACTGTTCTTCTGCACCCAACAGACCTGTGACTCAAGAGAGCCAACACTAGAGCCAGGTTTTCCCCAGCCATCCATTTTCCCATGGTTTGTAGAACAATCTCCCCAAGGTCTGCAGCATCCCAATTGCATGAGCCATTGGGTAGCCCAGGGTGAAGACTGGCAAAGAGGGAGGTGAAACAACCACTCACCTTCTTGGCAAGCCAAGCCAAGCCAGAAAACCCAGAGCTGAGCACCCTCAGCCTTCAAGCATATCAGCATCTCCTGGGGAAGGACCAGACTTGCTGCAACAGGGAAGATTCTACACTCTCCATACTGAGGCATCACATCCATTGTCCTCCTCCTTCAGAGGTGCTCAGCCTCAGAATATCCTTCCCTCCAGCTCAAGCTGCTGCAAAAGGCTTATTATGACCATCAAACATCTAAGTGGAAAATGGCTTTGACCTCCAAAAACACCTCTCCTTTATATATACCAACTTGTCTAGCCAGGATATTCCCCACTGCTTTTATGCACCACCTCCCAGAGAAAAAAAAAGGTTCCAAAGCACTTCCCAGAGCAACTCAGGCTGGAAGGAATGGGAAGTCCATTTGTCATCCACAGCTAGCAACACAAGATCAATATGAACAATGAAGAAAGAGTAATTTAATCTCCCCGGGACTAAATTTCAGCACAGTCAAATGCAAAATGCTTTGGAGCAGCACAGCTGGAGCTGTGCAAGAAGAAAGGTTTCAGCTTCTGCATCTTCTCAGACTAACAGACAATGCTGTGGTTTTCCTTGGTTTTGGATTCTTACGTGTCCAGTTCCAGGCTGTACCTTCTAAAGGTACACTGGTTTGGGGTGGCAGCTGCCCAAACTGTCCTCCTCAGTGCCTGACACCCCCAGAGATGTCACACAGAGGCTGTCACATGGGGAGCTCTACAATCAGCCCACAAATGCCACTATGAAGACCAAAGGGGTGACCATCATGGTTCACCCATCCAGGAGGACAAGCACCTCATGGTGTTCCTGGCACCCTCAGCCTTTCTGCCCAGGACTTGATCCTGGAGATTCACACTAAAGCAAACTTAGGAACTGGAGTGTGATTGCTTCAGGGAAGTGGTTGAGTCAATACCCCTGAAAGCGCAGAAGTGACACCGGGGGACACAGTTAAGTGGTGGATGTGGCAGGGCTCGGTTTGCAACTGGACTCATTGACCTTAGAGATCTTTTCTAACCTTAACAATTCCATGATTTTAACATTAGGCTACTCAGCTGCAAGAGAATTCCTGAGCTGCTCCTGTACTCCATCTCACAGGTGGTTAAAGCTCAGCCAAAGCCACAGTTGATCTTGACCACCAGCAACAGCACGGCTTCAGTAAAATGGCTGAGCGTGAGATTCCAAGATCTCTTCCATCAAAACCTCTGGGACGCCAAGGCTACCCATAGAAATGTCTGTCCCTTGTGAGGCACCACCAACACCAATCACAAACAGGGCATACACTTAGACTATTGGGAAAAGCTTTGAAGCTTCTCTTTTGCATCAGTAGACATTCCATGTAAAAAAAAAACAGCAATAAGTTCTCAGGTAAATTATCAGTGACAGAACATGGTGATTTAACAAAAAATGCTGAAATATGATGATAGCCTGCAACTAGTTCAAAAGCTCCAAATTCATCTGTCATTGTCTCCATTCATCTCTTCACTAATGCCTGAGGCTGTTTTGTCTGACTGAAAATCTGAACCAACGCTTCACCTTTACCTTGCAAACCATGGGCTCAAAAAAACAGTACAAGATATTTCCTAAGATCCAAACTGACCACTGGCTAAGACAGAGCCCTCCAGGCCACCTTATTCCATGGTGAGAACAGTGTCACTCAGAGAAGAGCACAGGTTGGAAGGTGCTGCAGTGCCTCTAACCTCACACTCAGGTTTCCCTGAGCAGAGGAGGGAGGAGGGTACAGTCCCAAATGCCAGAGCACATGTCATACCCAGAACTCCTGTGCAGGTCAGCAGCACAGCCAAGGAGCATGGAGCTGCTCAAAAGCCTTACTCCCTGCCCAGGCTGAACCTGCAGTTCCATCCTGGCTGTTCCACCTCGTGGCTCTCAGACCCTTCAGGCCAACCCAAGAGCAAACAAACGTGGGCACTGGGCACAGCTCCCCAGCCCCGCCTGCACAGCACAGTGTGCAACAGGGGGTTTCCAGCCAATTACACTGGAAATTTCACACCAATTATTCTGCCTATTATCTCAGTGGTTCCCCTTCTACACTCCTGCTTTCTGAGTGCCACTGGCTTCTCCTCGGCCATGCCTCAGCGGATCTCCCGCAGATGTCTGCACATGTCCTTTGCCAAGGGGACTCTGGTGGCCACACTTGCTCCTTATGGCTACTTGCCCCTTGCCAAGCCTTTTGTGTTCCTTCCCTGCCCTCACAGTCATCCCAGTTCACCAGAACGTGCCTGGATTGTTATTGTGCCATTTCTCCACTCTCCTTGGCTATCCATCGACTTGATCAAAATAAAGCCAGATCAAAATTCAAACAGATGGTAGCTGTTCTATTCGTCCCATTCTTTTCCCTCTGTTTTATCTATTACCACAAGTCACACAATCAGACTTTTCTCTCAGCTCAGCTCTGCCTCCACTATCGCTGCCAACGGAGTTCCAGTTCCCTCACACCATTGGACAGCACTGGGCATAAACCCTTTCAACTGGGCTCTGAGCAGAGACACCTTGGGATAATTTACCTGGCAACAGATGAAAAAGAAAACTTGTTTCACATAAATGAGATGAAGTACAAGGTGCCTTATAGCTCCATGGGCTGGTGAGCTATAACCCTGAGTGTATGACACTGCAAAAGCTGCATACAAATGAGCAGGTAGCACTGAAATGGGATCAGCTGATGACAGGACAAGTTTAGCCCTGACTCATCTGGAGAGCGGTTTTCATTTTAGTGGCAGACCAGACCTGCATGTCACAAGTCAGCACAGCTTGAATTAACAAAAGGACATTAAGCAGGGACCAGGGCTCTAGCACACTGTGCTGCTCAGTCTAACCAGCACAGACCAGCCTCAGAAAACACCAGCATTTGCTCCAGCATTCCATCAGAACAGCTCCAGGGAGGGAAGGGGGGACAGGGCAGCACAACACAGGCAGCAAAGGCAGCTGCCCTTCTGGGGGCATCTCCCAGTACTCACTGTGCCTCAGATGGTAGAGCTGGACTCAGGTCTGGAAGAGAGCTGTGAAGAAGCACAGACAGTCTAGACAGCGATTTGCTCGAAGGAGCAAAGCCGCCAAATAAGAGAGATCTCAATTACAACGTAATAAGCACGGAATGGCCTTCATGTCTCTGAAATAATCACATCAGCGGGATAAAAGGGGCCTTGATGTACACGAGCAGCTATGAGAAACTGATGCACATAAATTTATCCACCAAACTGACACTTAGAGAGTGAAGAAATGCAGATTGAAACACTCAGAGATACAAGAAAGACCTCAGATAACTCCATTTAGAGCACAGCAGCAAACTAAGCAAAACCTGGACTATTCAGGAGTATTACATGGAAAACTAAAGAACACCCACCACCTTCTCATGCTCCTTCAGAAGTAATGCCCAGAGGAGTTGCAGCAGGAATCTGTTGTGACAGCATCTGACAGCAATGCATCTCAGGCATACAGGAGAGAAGAGACCTGCATCATCAGAACCTACATCCTCCTACAGCAGCAACCCTGCTTTTGTCACCAAGCAGAGAAGGGAACACCTCCAGCACATCCACAGTTAACAGCTCAGTCATTAAAGACTGGTGACACCTACGTTATTTAAGCCTAATAGTAACAATACCCTGACAAAAATTAGTTTTCTAAAATATCTATGTAGAGAAATGGTAGCTGGAAAATTTTAATTTTCAAATTCTCACACTCAATAAAAGGAGACTAGGTGTCAGCAATCGGTCATAGAGACCCCAGAGCAATGGGGCAATTTATGATCACGAAGTCTGGACAGGAGAAGAGAGGAAGAGCAGGCAGAAGTTAAAAGAAAAAGGCAATCACAGAGAAAGTTCATACCACTCATCAGAAAATTCATAAGCAGGAAAGAATAATCTAGACTCCATGAACAACCCTAAATTAAGCCAAAAATCACTCACGCAGCAAGAAGCCTGGGTAAGGCATATAAGCATTTCATCAATGAAAAATTTACCCTTCCACAGCAACTAATGCTGCACTCAAAGCCACTCTTCATCCCTCTCTAGGCAGGAAGAGAGGGATTCTTATCCCTCTGTGGACTGTCCTGGACTAGATGCCAGGGTCATGGAATTGGGCAAGACGAAACAACTCTCAACCCAGGTATTTCCTGCACAAGAAGAGATGGTTCTGGAACACCCAGCAAAAACCTCACGTCTGTTTGCTCTCACCGTCATGCTCTCCCAAAGAGCAGCTGGAGGCCAGCGCAATAGAAAGCAGAGCTGCAGGAAAACATCTGCTTTATTGCCTCATTTGGGGTGCCAGTGTTTTCCTGCAGGCGTCAAGGCAGCAGGGACAATGAAATCCCGTTTCTGAAGGGCTTTGGTTCATCTGCACCCTTGGAAAAGTTCTAAGGAAGCCAAGGAGCACAGGTCAGCCAGCCACAGCCCCAGAGAGGCTGTCAGCAGAAGGGCAGCACTAAGGTCACCGCTCAAGGACAACTGCATCAGCCCTGCCTTCAGCACTGGGGCCCGGGAGCTGCAGGGCAATAAAAGCACACGCAGGGAGGGAACATCCCTCCTGGCAGGGAGATCTTGCATCCAAGCCCTTCAGAGGCAATCAGAGCAGCAGCACCAAGCACAGCCCTGGGTGTGCAGGGTGCTGCAACTCCCCCAGGAGAAGATGACCACAGAGACCAAAGCCAGCAGCATCATGGGCGCTCTCCACAGAGCAACTGCACCCTTCGTTTGTAAGAAGCTACTTAAAAGACCCAGCACACAACAAGCTGCACGGAGCTTAATTAATGCTCCTGGGACACAAGACTCCCTGAGTCGCTCAGCAGAGATTTTAATTTAACAGCCTAGGGAGCCTGCACCTCCTGCTTGGATCCCATTACTCACACCAGCAAACAAGCCCTGCTCCTTGCTCAGTAAGAAAGTCAAGTGTGCACACACACACTCCGGCACCATGTAAGAAACACACATTGTGATTCTTGGAATTGCAGTGGAATTCCAGATCATTTTTCTCTCTGAAGAGAAGTAATGAGAAATACGACCGGGACGGAGCTTAGAAGACGAAGAGAAGCAATGCCAGGGCATCCCCTTCTACAGCACAAGAACAGGATCCCCCAGCTGCCTACACCCACAGGGCACAAAATCATTGCAGCAGCACTTCCCACAGAGGTGACCCTCACCCAGCTCTCGTGGGGTGGACACAACAGTCTCTCTGTAGCCTCATCCAGTGTCCTACAGAGCCCTTGCTGCACAAAAGGACATGGGAGATACATAGAGGAGGACGCAGGGCAGAGCAGAGGAGAGGAGCTGTGTGTGATGTGCTCCAGGAAACCTTTCAGCAGGTGGGTCAATGCCACTGTAGGAATTCCAAGCACGACAGAGCCCACGGGAGCAGGGATGAGCCGTGCCTGGAGCGGCAGGATGGAGGCACATGGACAGCACCTGTCATCACCAGCACCTTCTCCAAGCAAAGAGGCTCTGCAGGGAGCCCCTTTGGCAAGTTCACTGACCTCCTCAAGTGATTTTTGGATCAGGAATTTCTAGCACAGGCATTAACAGGGACACACATAAAAGCACCTGTCCTATGCTGTGGTCTGTGTGACCAGA
Source organism: Sialia sialis (assembly GCA_009812075.1). Classification (NCBI taxonomy): domain Eukaryota; kingdom Metazoa; phylum Chordata; class Aves; order Passeriformes; family Turdidae; genus Sialia; species Sialia sialis. The sequence continues at coordinate 4,722,165 of VRYO01002223.1, forward strand.
CACTCCTCAAGGGCATTGTGTTCCCCAGCCCAAATCCACAAATAAATTTTCTGGTCAAACCACCTTAATTCACACCATCCAGATATACCTCCGAGCTCCCACAAACCTGTACCTGCAGGTTGTCAGCAGCCACAGCAGATATGGAGAAAACCAGAACCCTCGAGGCACCTCCCGGACTCCACAGAGCTGATGGAACCCGAGCAGCATCTGCCCACCCTGGTGTAGGCTAACAAGTCATTACATTCAAAACACATTAGTCGCTCCCAAACACCCACACACCATTTGAAATCCTACCAATTACTGAGTGTGTTGTTTGTGTGACTGCCTAATCCCACTCCCAGAACCCCACCACAGCACTTATGGTGCTTTACATGTCATTTCTGTATACGCACCTGGCTGACATCACCACAAAGAATCCCACTTCCACATCTCTAAATGCCATGGAAAGCATTAACGTTTTTATTACTGGTTATGGACAGGGTGCCATGAAATGTGGGTAGAAGCTTCAGGTTCTGCCTGGAGAGCTTCCCCTTGAGATACTCCAGAGTTTAAAGGATGGATTTCCTTACAACTCAAACAGATGGCAAGATACAGACAGCTTTGCATCTCTTCAAGCCACAAGACTTCTCTTGCCTCCCAGTACAGCAGAGATGCCGTAACGCTGAGTTACAGAGAGAGGTGACTGAGATCTTTCAGCAACACGGATTGAGTCCTACACACCACTCCAGGTTATTCTAATGCAATTCTGTCTAACAACACAAAGAAGGTGTTACATAATGCAGTTGAAAAGTTTAATTTCTCCCAATTTTTCCCCAGCAGAAAAGAGCCAGTCTGGCTGAAGCACAGACAGTGACAGACCTACCCCCGGCACAGCTGTGCAGAAGGAGCAGCTAAAAAGCTGCGCCAATGTCCCCAAATAGTCACCAGATGACTGTTGTGACACTTGCACTGCAGCGTGGGAGAAGGGTCCTTTCACCTGGGAAAGGTCACTAAGGCAAAGCTCATCTTTGACAGCTTTTTAAACCTAAGTCCCATTAAGCAGCAAATATATTTTCTCGGATCTCTTACGTTCGATAATGAAAAGCATTAGGACCCGTCAGGGAGTGAAATGCTACACTGTAGGACAAGCAATGTAAGACAAGAACAGCCAAAATACAGAACCCAAATCACTTAACCGGTTCATGCAGTGGCTTGGGACACTGCCGGGGAGGGTGCAGATTTTCACAGAGCAGTTTTCCCATTCAAAGGAGCGAGACCCCTTGAAGGAGGCTGCTGACTTAGCCCTCGGACACGGCACAAGGCATTTCAGCCGCGGAGAAACCACCGAGCAAACTGACCGCGCTTCCGAATTCCCGAAGATTATACAGATCCATCCCTGACAAATCCACTTCTGACACGCTCTTTGCCAACCCAGCAAATAAAACTCTGCGGGTGCTGTGGCCAGGCCGGCGGCGGGGACGCCTGTGGAGACAAGTCACCTCTCCGGAGGCTGAGGGTCCGCGGGGCGCAGGGGAGGCACGGCCGCCCGCTGCCAAAGCGAGTGTGCGGCTGCT
>VRYO01002223.1:4728349-4757023 GCA_009812075.1 Sialia sialis
GTGACTCTGTGATTCTATGATTCTGTTTATTCCAGGCATTTATGGGTCTGGGTTACCCCAGAAGAGGAGGCAGCCAGCTCTTTACAGCTGGAGAGATGCCTTTGCTTCGTGCTAGGAAAAAAGTCAGGCGAGCCAGGCAGACAGTTCCCACAGCTTCTCCATGGCAACAGGGCCTCCCAGACACACACACAGGCAACTGGGCTGAGGGGGCCGGGAGCATCACAGCCCCTCCAGCGAGCCCCAAACCTCCACTCATGGGGCTCTCGTGGGATCTCATCCCGAAACATCTTCCAAAATAATCACAGCTGGCCAGAGGAATGTTCCTTCCTTCCACTGGGGAAGGTGCACTGCCCTGAAGCCCAAGCCAGGCAAAGTCCATCCCAACCAGTGATGGGTTTTGTCCAGAGAAATGCATCACCCTTGAAAATCTGGTGTCTCTGCATCCTGTCAAACCAAACAGCACATCTCTGTCCAGTAGAAAACACAGAACCTCAAACCTGACTAGGTCTAGGTCTCAGATCAGATTCTGATACTCAGACTGTAAGGAACCATTCTTTTTATGTCTAGGAAAGTAATTTTTGTCTAAACGAGCAAAAATTATGTATCCTGACAATTTAAATGCAAAAAAGGAGAAATAAAGCAAGCCAAAACAAGTCACAGCAGCAACCTGCAAAAGGGAGAGGCAAACAATAATAAATACTTCTTCAAGCACGTCAAGCTGGAGAGTCAGAAGTTGGCTCTGGTGCAAGAGAAGCATTCATAGGAGATAAGGTCAGAACAGAAAAACAATGAATATTTTGCATCTGTAGTCAGTGAAGAAAAGCTTGGAGATGTTCCTGTGCCAAAAGTTATCTTTATATGGATGTGGCATTGGATTTGGCTCATGTTCAAGTGTCAGAAGAAGAAGCTGAGGAATAAATAGCCAAACTAGAGAGTGCAAATGCACCAGGCTGAGATGGTTCACCTAAGTGCCTGTGAGAGCTCAGAGGTGAAACAGTTTAATTACTTAATTGTAGCATGTAATCACTGTGTATAACAACTTCACTGTCTGAGAGCTTCAAGGTGACAAATGCAAAGGGTTTGGGGTTAAGACAGACCCTGAAGTCTGAGGTTCCCTACTGGGCAAAGTGAAATTGTCACTAACAATCTCATTAGTACTGAGCTGGATACATTTGAAATACTGTGAAGAAAAGATAGTTGATTTTTCGGAAAAAAATTAATGCTTGATAAACATATTAGAGGGGTTGATCAGAGTGTGGATACTCTGCCTGGATTTTCAAAAGGTATGTCACACAAGTTTCTTGCAGGAATATGGCTACCATGGGATTAACAGAAAATACTTGAAATAGAAAAATACCTGGTTAAAAGATTCCCAAAAAGCATCTGTCAATAGGCAGGTTCCTGAATGGAGGGAGGACTGGAAAGGAGCCCCACAGGGGCCTGGGCAGGGCTCTGCTCACTTCAGTGTATTCAGAAATAATCCTGAAAATTAATTGGAAAAAAAGAAGTGACAAAGCTTGCAGCTGATGTTAAGGAATTCGGGGTCATAAATACGTGGGACACTGAAGAGTTATACAAGAATCTCATGATAATGAATAACTAAGCAATAGGTTCAGGACATCCAGAGGAGATAATTACAAAGATAAAGACACAAGAAAAACAATCCCATCTCCTCAAGCACTGGGCTCTGCACTGATCCTTATCCTCAGAAATAGCCTCTTTTTCTTCCAGGTTCAGTTGAATATCATCCTGGCCAGTCCAGCTCCATTTGTGCCTCATGCTGGCTCCTGGCTTTTATGGGACTATAAACCCAGGAGAAGGGAAGGGACTCAGCAGTGGTAAGCATAAAAGCAGGATGGAGGGAGGTGTTTAATGGCCCATGTGAGGTGACTGCAGTTCCTGTGGTCCAAATTGAGACCAGAGTTGTTTGTGGTCCCTGCAGAGAGCACAGTCAGTCACCTGGTCCTGGGAAGGGCAAAGAGCAGGGTCAGCAAGGGAGTGTGGGACCCTCCCCACGGACATTTCCCAGGCTCACATCACCACAGCTAAAGCCAAGGTGCAGGTCCTTCTCCAGGAACATGATGTGCTCAGACCACAGAAGCAGCACAGACAGGACAGGACAGAGATGTTTTTTAACCCCCTGCCCTCTGCTTCCATTTCTCTGTGCAAAAAAACTGGCCTGAGTGTGTTCTTACAAACACACAAAGCACATGACTGAAAAGAGAAGACAAATGGATGTGCCCACTGTCTTTAAACACTCTGCCCCAGTTAAGCTCTTTTGACAAGCCACAGCAGCCCTGAGAGCTGGTGATAAACCCACAACACTGAGGCAGCTGGAGGAGCTGATGAGATTTATTCACACAGCACAGGACAGTGGTTATGGCCAAGGGCCTAGGAAGCTCAAGGTCTCCTGGGTGCCAGAAGGCCACTCAAGTGTCACCTCTCCACCTTCCTGCTTGGCCAGTTTAGTCCCTTCAAGATGTTGCTGATAAATTCATCATGTCCAAACTTCACTCTAATGAGGCACTGTAAGAAAATAACTTTCCCAACATTGGTTTAATTGAAATGAGGCCATATATCACTGAAGCAATATCAATAGCTAACAAGTTGGAGTTTGCCAAGAATTACAGTTTTTCTTTGAGTGGATTCATTTATGTAGAGCTTTTCTTACATGGCCAAGCATTTGGCACCAGCAAAGCTTGTTCAAACCCAGTCCCAAAGGTAGTTCCAGTCCCTGGGTGAACAGCTCTGAACCAGCTGGGATGCAGGGCACTCAGACCCCATGCTGGCCAGCTCACCACCAACTATTTTTAGTAAAAACACTAATCGGTATTGCCAGGGCTGGGTACAGCCTTTCAGCGCTGCCTTCCGCTGCGTGACACGTCCCAGCCCTGAGTGCTGGGAGGGGAGCTCAGCTCTTGAGACCCTGAGCACAGGGTTACCTGTGCTCAAAGATTAAACTCTCTCTTCCTTCTTCCTCAGCAGCTGCATTTTCCCAAGTCTTCTAATTTTGCATTATCTGTTTTACATTATCTGTCTGCTCCTGCACAAGGCAGTAAGGTCCTGGTGGAGCAAACCAGAGCAGCCCTCCCAAACTGGAGGAAGGGAGGCTCTGTGCTCAGCTGTGGGCAGAGGAGAGGGAATGCAAATTTTTTTATCCCAAATTTGGTAAAAAACATTGAAGAAGGTCTTGGGGGCTTACTTCCCACGCATATTCATAGTCTGAGGGGATTTGAGGTTGGGTGCACTCTCCTGGGGTGAGAGCAGCAGCCTGTCTCTGGCAGAGAGAGCGTGTCTGGGAGGGCACAGTGTGCTCCTGCTGGGGACAAGGGCCTTTCACAGGCACACACACCTGGGTATTCCTCAAATTCCAGCACCAGAGCCACTTCCTCAGCCTCCACTGACCTCCCAGGCTGGATGAGCAAGGTCTCACAGCATGAACAGTCCAAACTCGGTCGGCAGCAGCAGCCTGGCTTCCCACTGGGATACTCCCAGGGTAGCACTGGCTCTGCCTGGCTCTGCCTGGCTCTGCAAGCACACCCTGAGCAGACTTTGTGTGTTGTTTGGAAAGGTGGGAAAGGGATGAGGCTCTGGGGTTGCCACCGTTTTGCAGGGCAGGAGCCTCAGCAGCTTTCTCTGAGCAGACATTAGGGAAGGGGAGGACAGGCTCCAGCTTGGCACCATGTGCAGCAGCATCTTGCTGGGCACTGCCTCTGCCTGCTCCCTGCACTGCAGCACCAGCACTGTGGCACGGCACGACCCCAGTGGGAGGCATCACAGTACTTAAAGAAAATTATGTTGCTGGCCTTTTCATTATGTTGCCCGGCAAATGTTCCCATGAAATATAGGCCTAATTATCTACCCACATCCAGATTACTCTAAGATGCAATTTCCTTCTACTCTGTGGAGTTTGCTCTCCTTCTGTGTATCTCATGATTGAAATACACTCAATTAGTTATTACTCTGCTGGCTGAAATCTCGAGCTGCCTTCCTGACAGGGCTGCTCCATCTGGGCCTCACTGGCCTTACAATGGCCAGGTGACACCAGGTCACAGGCATGCCACAAAGATGTCTCAGCACTCAGCCATGCCTGTTATTTATTAGATTTGAATCTCAAATGGAAGCTTTTTCTGGGCTGAGGGCTTGAAACGTGAAGTATCAGCATCAGAGAACCACTGAGGTTGGAAAAGGCCTCTCAGATGATGAAATCCAACCATTCCCCCAGCCCTGTCCAAGGCCACCACCAAACCGTCTCTCCAGTGCCACATCTTTTAAATCCCTCCAGGATGGTGGCTCCAGCATTGCACTGGGCACACACCAATTAATCAAAGAAATGACAGAGCCTCAGTATGAGTGGTTACTGTGGTCAGTGTCCATCCCTTGGGTGGGACTTTTTCAAAAGCATGATCCTAAATCCCTGCAAGGGAGCTCCCTCTGCCCAGGAGAGGAAGACTCTGGGTGAACTCATGTTTCTGAGTCAGCAGAGCTGACAGGAGAATGTGCATTTCAAGAGCAGCATAATATTAGATACCTCTTTTTCCCTTAAAATTATCCAGCAGGTGAGAGAAACAAAAGCAAGGAGCATGAGCTGTAGCAGAAAGGAGGATTTGAGCAGGGTGCTAATTTCATTCCTTTTGGCTACATCAAATTGACATAAGCCAGTCCCTCAGAATAAACTACAATAAATAATAAAACCAATTGATTTAACAAAGCAAATAATATGGATGTGCCATATAGGGAAAAGACTCCTTAACTTCTCCACAGAATTTTGGAAGCCCTGTGGAGGTCTTTGCCGGAAATCTGGCACAGCAACTTCTTTTGGCCACAGTGAGTCACTTGCTGGATGTTGATCCCTCCCAGGGTAACCTATTCCTACCCTTGACCACCCTCCTGGTGAAGAAACTAATTTTGTGCTTACCAGAGACACATTTTACTCCCAGGGATGCCAGGGACTGCTCAGCAGCTGGGGAGGTGCAGGAGTTGGCCCTTACAGTGGAAGTTCCTCAAGGTCAGGGCTCCAGAAACAGCTCCAGGAACAGACTGGGTGGTAATTGATTGCTCAATGATTCAGTGATTACTCAGTTTTTGCTCCATCCACATCTCAGTATTTCATTGTTTGGCAAAATATCAGCCTGACTTTGTCCTGACATTGGCACCACGCAGCACAAGAAGGGCTGAAGTTTGAAGTGACTGCGTCATATCTAAGATTGAAGAAAAAATGTTATGATTATGGGAAAGTTTGTGGGATTGTGTCCCTGGAAACACCTCAGTCCCAAAACTCTGCTCCAGCCCTGCTCTGCACCATGTCCAACCCTTGCTGTATCTAAAAGTACAGAAATTAAACCACTGAAATGAAGCATCTGCTGGCAGAAGGGCTCAGATCATCTGGATCAGTGGACAAGGAGACCACAAAAAATGTTATCTGTCTGGACTTCTGTAAGACCTTTGAGACAGCCTCCCACAATATCCCTCTGTCCTAATGGGAGAGATGGATTGGATGGATGGACTGCTCAGTGCATGAGGAATTGGTTGGACAGTCACACCCAGAGTGTAGTGGCCAATGGCTCAATGTCCAGATGGAGATCAGTGACAAGTGGTGCCCCTCAGGGGTCTGTATGGGGCCAGTGCTGTCAAATATTGTCACCAGTGACACAGAGATTGGATCCAGGGTGCTTCCAGGAGATGACACCAAGCAGTTGTGGGGTCAGCCACCAAGGGGTGGCTGAGGGAAGAGCTGGAAGAGCTTCTGAGGGCACACCCAAAGAGCTGGAAATGCAGTTCCCACTCTCCATGGAGCCCGGGGCATGGCAGGAGCAGCTCCCTCTGACACGGTGCTTCTGCCTGCCATGGGGGCAGCAGTCAGGGGACCGATCCTGCCCAGAGCAAGGAGCAGGGAGAGAGCAGGGAGAAACATTCAGGGAGAATGACTCAGAAAGCTCAGCTAGAGGATGAGGAGGGATGCACACACATTCAGTGCCATCAGCAGCTCCTGGCCATGGTGAGGGTGTAACAAAATAGGTGCCATCTGCTTCAGCTGGAGCATCACACAAAGGCACAGGCGGTGAAGAGCCTCCAGCTTAGACCCTGTTGGCACAGACAACAGAATTGCTACAAAAATAGCCCAAGGCACAGGAGAGGAGTAGCCACAGCCTATATGCAGGTTCTGCTGTCCCTGCTCCTGCCCCACTTCCAAGCTGTCCTGTGGAGAGGAAGAAGAGCAGCCCTGAAAGGTTCATAGTGATTCAAAGGAGTGCTGAGTGGGATTTGGCAGTGAGCTTGGGATGAGCAGCAGCTCAATCCATCACCCATTCTGCAGGAAAGGACCTGGACGCTGCTGCAAATCTTCAGTGGAACCAAAGTCAGAAGTGCTGTGATTGTGCAGAAGAGGTGAATGTCATGGCATGAGAAATAACAGGGACAGAGCCCTGTGTGGGCTGTGCAGGGCTGGCACAGCCCCAGCCTGTGATGCTTCAGAAGAGATTTGGACTGGTTGGAGAGGGCTCAGGGGGAGCACCAGGAGGGGTCAGATGGTTCAAGAGTGCAAGCTGTGAGCAGAGGCTGAAAATGGGACAGATTCACATGGGAAACTGAGGCAACACACTGTGGTTATGTACAAGGCTGAAGTGACAGGGTGAGGAGCAATGGGGTTAAACTGTGGTGGGGAAATTCAGGTTCCACCTGGAGAAAAACTTAAGGATTGTGAAGCAGTGGAACAGACTTGCAGGGAGAGCAGTGGGGTGTGGCCAGGTGGAGCAAAACCTCCTTTGGGCACCATCACTTATGGAACCAGCACCTTCAGAAACCTAATGGAGATGGTGGCAATCCTGAGAATTCGAGGGAATAAACCTTCTGCGGAGTGGGAAGTCAGCAGTTCTTTGAGTCAAGCTTGTGACAGGGCAGAAAAGCTGATATTGCAGAGTAAAGAAACTGTAAGTTTGGCTGAAAGCCATCCTGTAAGTTGGTAATCCTGAAAACAGCCATTGGAAGAAAAATGACACTAAATATGACGAGGAAGAAAAGAATAGATACTGATCAATATGCAACAACCACATCAAGCTACGGAACAGAGCTTGATGAGGAGGGTAAATGGACAGAGGAAAAGCCATGCCTGGCAAAGCCACAACCAGTAAGGAATTGTTCACTAAGTACATTAGAAACAAAAGAAACATTAATGATGTTATAGACTCATTTCATAGACTTAGAAAAGCATAGAAGGATTTTGGTCAGGAGCAACCTCAGGTGTCTCCAATCCAACATCCTGCTTGGAGCAGGACCGGTGTCCAAGTGACACTGCCTTGCTCAGGGATTGCCCAGGTGAATTTTAAAGTTCTCCAAGCATGGAGAGGCCCCAGCATTCCTAGGTGAGGAGGTCTGCTAGTGACAGGGCCCTCAGTGGGTCCCTTCTGTGTTTGGAAAGGATGGGAATGTCAGACATGAGGGTGATGAAATTGTCTGTGGTCTGATGACAGCACAGAGCATCTCGGGTGCCATCTGTGGGGTTTTTCTGAACCACAGAGCTGTGTGAGCTGCACCTGAGAGCCCTCGAGCAGTGCACTGAGCTGAGCCACCTCCTCCTGCTGCTGAGGGCTGGAAGCCTGGGACATGCCAGGTTTGGCAGGATGCTGACAGGGTGCTCAGCTGCCCTGGTTAACAGCTGCTCAGTCCAGCACGACACATCCAGATGGAAAAACGGAGAGGACACAAAGGATTCAATTAATATAGAATTCAGGGATTAAAAATACACCCTTCAGCATGGTGTAATGGAAAGTGTCTTGTCAAATGAGCCTCAGTTCATCTTTTGAGAAAATTACAGGTTTGTTGATAAAGGTTACCATGTAGCCATTATTTGCTTAGCTTTTGGCAACGTGTTTGACTTAATATCCTATGACACCCTAATTACAAATTTAGTGCTATACAATCCCAATAAAGCCCACATTAGATGGATGGAGAGCTGCAAATCCAGCTCCAAAACAAGGACTTGTCAGTGAACAGAGATGATTTAGAGGGATTCTGCCAGAGTCAGTCCCAGCCTGACACTAATCAATGTTTTCATCATTGATTGAGAAATGAGCACAAAACACAGCTGATAAATTATACAGCTGCTGGGAGCAGAAGGACTGGCAGTGAATAATTATGACAGAGAAGTTCTACAGAGTGACTGGGATCTTTTCTGTGCACAACCCATTTTCACTTGGCAGTGTTAAAATAGGCCAGCTTTCAAACAGGAATGGTTTCATCCAAAAGAGTTGGGAGGAAACATTTCATCCAAAAAAGGATGGGAGGAAAGGTTTCGTCAAAAAGAGATGAGATACAAAAAAAATCTAGATATCAGCAGGGAAAAGTAACTCAGAGCAGCTGGGTTTGCATCACTCCAGCAACCACAGCACTGGCCCCAGGTGCAGAGACTGGAGGCAGAGGATGAGGAAAGCAGGACAATCCTGCAGTGCAAGGAATGGTGGGGCAGAGGACACCAGAGATGTCTCCAGGGGACAGCTGAAGTGGCAAAGGAGGCAGAAAGACCTAAGAGAAGAGATGGACAAAGTCCCTGAGCTACAAACACCCCATGGAGTGCAAGTCATGGGGAGAGCAGCTCGAACCTGCTGTCACCTCCACCTCAGAGCAGCACATGTCCCTGCAGCACCACTTGTCCTCATCCTCCCGGTGCTCTCCACAAGCACGGCACTAAAAGAGAAACACTCACTGTCCCAAGAGAAGAATTGCTTTGCTCAGCTCTTGCATCAGGCTGGGGCTCGACATCATTTTCTGCCAGTAATTGTTACCATGGAATGAAGGGGAGCTGAGGGGCTTTTCTGAGGGGCAGATGAGGATGGAAATGAGATCCCAGGCTCACAGAAGGGTCTGTGCAGGAGCAGGGCCTGCCTGCCAGGTGACTTGCAATGATTTATACACCATCAGCAGAGACACATTTTCTCCTGTGGATTCTGTACCTGCAGCCCCAGAGAGGCTTTTCCATGCCCTGCTCCTCATGCAGCCTGGCCCCAGCAGCCTGGTGATCCTCTACTGGCCACAGCCCGAGCCAGCGAGGCCGTGGCCCTTGGCAGCTGCCAGGGAAGCGCTCAGCTCCGCTGGTATTTTTAGCTCTGCCCACGATATCGTTCGAGTTCACGGTGTGACCTACTTTGGGAAGGTAGAGCTCTCGCCCCACTGAGTCCCCACGTGCTGGAAGATGCTGCTGGCCCTGGGGACAGCCCCCCCAGGACATCCTGTTCCCAGCACGTGGTGCTTGGCTCCCTGTGGATCTGCACAGAACCCAGGGGCAGATTTTGGGGAGGAGGAGGAGGGTCCTGTGGGACCAGGGCTGTCTGCAGCAGGGACATGTGCAGGGCTCCCAGGGGGGTGCTGCTGTGCAGGGACTCAACAGCCTTTTGGTTGGGCTCTGTATTTCCACGTTTTCCTTGCCTCGGATAAAATCAGCAGCTCCCAGATTGGCACAGGCACAGCCTGGATTTGGGTCCCCAAGGGAGTTACCCTCCACAACTCAGCTTTCCAGTATAGCCAGCCCAGCTGGACCTTATGGACACCCCAGATTGACTATGGTGATCATAAAATCAGACTGAGTTGAGAGGTACCTTAAAGCATCTCATTGTCCTGTGCAGGGACATCTTCTATTAGACCAGGTTGCCTCAAGCCCCGTCCAGCCTGGCCTTGGACACTTCCAGGGATATGGAGTGGAGCTGATGGGATTGTGGTTGATGCTGGTGTCCAGCCTGCCCACAGCTCCATCAGGGTCCAGGCTCATTCCCAGTGTCACTGGGCAGCTGATGAATCTGTTCTCTCTTGGGCACTTGGAAAACCTCTTTCCTGGCACGTGGAGTTCATGACAAAGTTTGCTGCTTGCAGAAGAGCTCCAGAGACACACTCACCCCAACCACCCCTGCAAAAATCAGCTCTCCCCTCTGCTTTCAGGACGAAAATCTCCTCCAGCAGCAGGTACATGTCCCAGCAGGAGTCTCAGGGGTGGCTGTGGCTGCCTGGGCTGTGCAGCCCCATGCCAGCACTCATGGCCAGATACTGATCTGTGAGGCTGGCACAACCTCCTCCTTGCCAGCTCTTTCCTGCCTCATTACCCCCAAAATCCCAGGGGTCCATCGCTTTGCCAGCCCAGCTCTAGAAGCTTTTCTGAACTTTGCTGTGTTAAAAGCTTTCTATTTCCAGCAAGGATGCAAGTGCAGGGGAAGGATCTTACAGCCACCAGGTGACAGTGCTGGGCATGAGCCATGGGGCAGTAGTTTCAGGGTGAGAAGAGGAGAGAGAGGCAGAGAAGTCACCCACCAGCCACTTCCAGCTCATCCAGCACCTAAGTGGGGAGAGGAACAGCAGCAACAACCTGGTCACACATGGGGGGAGCAGACCCACAGCAGGGGGAGAGGGGAAAGACAAGACAAGACAAGACAGGGCTGAGAATAATGGCATCAAGCACAGCAGAGCCAACAGACGTGTCCTTCCCTGATTCATCCAACTATGCAAGGGCCAACACCCCACACAGGCTGGGCAAATTCCCATTCCAAACTCAGAAACAGCCCTTCTGGCAGTGGCAGTGAGCAGCTGAAACCTTCCCCTGAGAGCCTGTGCCTTGAGAAGCCACTGGTCACTGCGAGGAAGCAGGCTTTGCCAGCCCCAGAGCTGGACGCTTAGCCAGATGGAGCAAAACCTTGCACTGGATGCAAACACAGCTGCAGGCACAGCCTGCAGGGCACCTCACTGTGCCTCCGTGGCTCCAGCAGGCTGCAGAGCTCCCTGGCAGGCAATTCCAGGGGCAAACAGGGATTTAGGGTCACCTGTGACCCCAGCAGCAAAGTGCTCCAGCACAGGCACAGCTCAGAGCTTGCCCCAGGTCAGGGCTGCTTGAGCTGCACCAGCCTTACTTGACACATTCCCCTGGGCTGTGCATCACATCCTATGTGCCTTATCCGAGGAAAAAATATGTAATTTATGGTACATTTAAAATTAATGCACGTTTGGTGTTCCTGCTGATCCCAAATGATCCCCTGCACGGAGAGCTGTGCTCGGTGCTGCAAGGACAGCAGTGCTGCTGAGCCCCCTCCCTGGCAGCCACACTGCCAGGGACAAATCCCCAAAAATAAGGATTTCCAGCAGCACTGCCAGTATTTGTACCTCACCAGTACTGACTCCTGCCTGGTGCCAGGGGGCTCTGTGCCATCCAGGACTCATCCAGACAGTTCTGTCTGGAGGGCATGATGGACACAAATGTCCTTACAGATAAACCCCTGCCTCTCCAGAGCTGGGGGCCCAGCTGCCTCCTGATGGGAAGCTCACTCCTGTCCATAACCCCTGAGTGCATGAGGCTTAATTAAAAGCTGTCCCTGCTGGTGTTGGTGGCAGTGGTGAGTGGTGACTGTGGCTCTGCCATGTGCAAATGCCATGTCTGAGCTAATTGACTCTCAGGCCACAGGCACCTTCCCAGTCTTTGGAATGTTGCTGCTCCTGCCTGCAGAACCCTCCAGGAACCATCCTGACACACACATATGGGTATTTATGGTATATTCTCTTCCAAAACCCAAATTAAGGCCACTGGGAAAAAGAGGGTCACACCCTCCATGACCTGAGGCGGGGACAGGGACAAAGAGCACAAACACAAACCCCACCAGTCCTAGTGGGAGCAGAACCAGCCATCAGCTGGAAGGGATATTTATGGGAGTCAGAGCTTTGGTGCCAGCAAAATATCCCAAAATTCTATTCATCAAACACCACCTTAGCAGTGCCAGTGCCTCCTGCCCTGGGACACCACTGTCCCATGCTGAAAGCTGGCACCCCATGCCCATGTTTTGGTGGGGCTCTCAGGAGAGTGGCACTGGCAGGCGCCAGTCCTGCCACGTGGAGCCCTGGAGGGAGAGAAGAATATTTTCCATGTATTTCTTGTTTGCTGATTTTCTCACCATCCCTTGCAGCAAGTGGAACTCAGCAGCACAGCCAAGCCCCCGCATCTCGACAGCTCAAACACAGCCCTCGGGCAGCACACAGGGAAAATCACACCTTGGGGGAGGTCAGGGAGCAGAGTCAATAGGATGAGATTAATTTGGGAACAGCACGCAGGCAGAATGACGTCTGCCAGGGAAGGAGCATCGCTGTCCCCAGCCCATCCTGGGTGTCCCTGCCTGTGCAGCAGATCCTGGAGGGGCTGCACGGACACATCGGCCCCACACAGGGACACAAACCTGAGAAGCCACAGCAGGAGCTGTCACAGCCAGATGGGACATGAGCCAGAGCCCCACTGCTCAGATCAAAACTCTCCCCCAGGCTGGGCAGGGCTTGCTGGAGGGTTTGGACAGGTCTTTCCAGCTGCCACGTGTTCCTTCTTTCTAAATCCCACTGCAGATTCTCTAGGAGCTCGTGGCTCCTGTAAGGAAGCAGCTGAGTTTGCTGCTTGCACTGACCCCCAGGGTGCTGCTCATGGGACATGAGTGCCACTGCCACCAGCTCTTGGTGGTACAACCCCAAACATCCTCCCCACTCCATGGCATCCCCTCTCCAAAGGGAGTATGGCTCCCAAATCCCTGCCTTTGAGTCCCCTGGGTGCAGTCACTGCAGAGAGCCACACCTGGGAGTGCTCCCCCAGCCCAGCTGCTGCCAGGGGGCTCAGGATGGAGGCTTGGTCTGCTGTGAATCCATCACTTGGACACATTTCTGAAAGCTCAGTCAAGGCTTTACCCCCACCACACGTGTCACCAAAAGGTTTTGAGTGGAACATTCCCACTGCAGGTCCTGTGGCTCCTTAGGAACTTTCTCCAACCCTGCTGCCCCAGGGTTGGTACTGGCTGGCATCAGATGTGTTCTGGGAATGAGCTCTGTTTCCTCCTCACCCACAACGAAGCCTCCAGGGCTCAGCAACTGCTTCAGCTCTTCCAGCAAAGAGAAATTAATCCAATTTCTGGTCAGATTTTGTGTTTATGGAGATGCCACACACCACAAGGGGCTTTCCAGGTGAAGCCTGCATCTGGCCAGGAGAGAGGGGACAGGAGCCTCAGGCTCTTCCAACCACCCTCCTCCAACTGCATTTCCAGGTAAGCAGAGCCTGGGGACAAAGAAGTGACACAGCACTGGCTCCTTGGGGCAGGGCTGCTGTCCACATGGGCAGGGATTGATTAAAACCTGCTGACAATAAAGGTGGGGTCACTGGGATGCCCATGGGTGTAGGAGTAGCATGGGCAGACTCACCTCTGGCACCTCTGAGACCCAGCCAGCAGCAAAGCAAGAAAAAAAAAAACAATTTTGCTTTTAGATTTGCCCCATTATGGGTTTACATTCCTCAGCATGGAAGAACAGATTGTTTTAATGTCCAGGGCTCAGTTATGGAAGATGCAGCAGGGAGGAAAAACGTGATCAATTATTTAGAAGAGACTTTCAGTCTCACATCGGAGGTTCATCTTCTGAATTCATACATTTGAACTAAGTGCTGTTTCCCCTGGTACAGGGCACAAAGCAAACAGAGAGGCTCTAATTAGCACTCTCAGCAGCCTAATATTTGTCTATTTTCTGTGACTCCCTCAATGAGCCCAGCAGCTCCCACCCAGGCTCCAGGAGCACGTCTGGCTGCCAGGATGTTTATAGGGAACATACACAGCTTGGAAATGAATGACCTGTTTGAACAGAGGGGAAGAGCTCTCCTGGAGCAAGAGCAGCTTGACAGAGCTCTCATTCTCCTGCACAATAACCTGTGGTGCCTGTGTGCCCCAGCTGGGGGATGCCCTGGGCAGAAGAACACTGGAATCAGCTCCTGCTCCAACAGCACAGCACAGGATTGTGAAAAACCTATCTGTCCGTTGCCAGGAGGTTGGATCTAACCTCTGCTGAAGGCACTTTTAGGTTTGGCTTTATCCTTTGGAAGCAGATGGGCCAGGATGGGCTTGGTAAGGGCAGCCAGAGCACCTCAGTCATCTCTGGGGTTTGTGCTCCAGTTCTAATCCCCATGCTCCAGGGAGAGGTTCCTGGAGTGTAACCACCAATAAATACAGACACTGAAGGGCCTCACATCACCAAAAACTGAATCTCTGAATTGTGCTGCTGCTGTCCAGAGCAGATCTACTGGAAGTTGGGCACTCACCTGTGCTCAAATGTGCTCACCTCCAGGCTTGGTCCCAGCTTAGAGCCTTTCCCATACCCAGCATAACCATCCTGTAACCAGCCCCAAACAAAATTTAATCTCTCCAGCACCACAGGCAGCCTATGCCTCCACAGAAGCTCCCAGCCGCTCTACCTTCACTTCTAAAGCCATTTTTAAGTTTTCTTTGTAAGAATGAATTTTTTTGCAGTAGCAGGGAAAAGCCTCCAGTGACTGCAACACATTCTGTCCAATCTGCATCAAAGGGTCTGCATGATCCTTGCAGGGAAGGTTTCCAACTGCTTCCATTGCTTCTGGATGGGCCTAGGGCCAGATGGAGATGCAGCCAGGCTGGGTGGTCTCACCTGACAACAAAACACTGACCTGGAGCTCTGACACTTGAAAATAACATTTTGTGTAAGTGGAGAAGCCTCCCTGGCCACAGGCTGCACGTTCATGGATATACCCCATCCCTGGCAATGTCCAAGGCCAGGCTGGACAGGGTTTGGGGCAGCCTGGGACAGTGGGAGGTGTCCCTGCCCATGGCAGTGGGTGGGACTGGATGGGCTTAAAGGTCCCTTCCCACCCAAACCAGTCTGGGATTGTGACAGAGGACAACACAATGCAGGGCAGGTAGAAGTTAGCACGTGCCAGGAGAGGAAAGGAGGTTTAATGCAGAGAAGAGGTCACAATTCACAGCTTTTACAATCCCCAGTCCTCACCAAACACGTTTCTGGCCTTAGGGTGCTGCCTGGAGGGCCAGCAGAGCTGAGGGAAGGAGGCAGCTTTGGGGATGTCCTCAGTGCTCAGGCTGGATGACAAATCCCTTCAAGGCAACAGCTGGAATTTCCATGAAGCAAGAATCAGCTCGGTTATGCAGCCATTGGCAGTGACAGATGTGACACAAGCAGCAGGGGATGTCTGGACAGGGTCCAGCTGCCACTGACAGCTCCAGCCCTGGGGACAGAGCACTGGAGACAACACAGTGTGACTACTGCTGGGCTGAGCAGCTGGAAACTGCTCATGTGTGTTCCTCTGCAAGTCTGACAGAAGCAGAGGCAGGTTGGGCTCTTAGCTGTTGACAACTTTTCACTTTGTAGGACCTGATGCAAAGAAACAGACAGACATTTCAATCCAGCAAAATAACTTTATTTCAACAGGGCAAGTACAGCCAAGTGGTAATTCCAGAGTTGCTCTGCAAGTGTCAGCTCCATGATCCATCAGTAAATGTCCTGCTGCTGACTCGAGGATCCAGGCTCTGTGGCCACCCTTCGCAATGATTTCTTAGGTATAGATTTCAAGTGAAATACATTCAGATTTGCTCCTGTCAGAGCATTGCTCACCAGTTCATGGTTAGAAGTCACTGAGGAGTTAATTACACAGTTACCTGATTCATATGAAAAGAAAGCAACCCACAAACCCCTCCCTCTCTCCACTGCTGCTGCTTGGAGCCTTCCCAGCACCTTGCAGGGGGAGGCCCCAGTGTTCTTTGGGCCTTCGCAGTAAAAACAGTGGCTAAAAACACAGCAGCAAAAATCCAGGCAGTTTTGAACTGCACCTTTCCCCTCTGCCAGTCTGTGCTCAATAACTGCTCTCCTGGCACCCGGAGGAAGGAGCAGGGCCCAGGGCAGCCCCCCCTCCCCAGAGCTCCAAAGGGACTCGGGCACGGTGCAGGTTGTGCTGAGTGCCTGACCCTGCTGGAGCAGGATGAACTCTGGCTTCATTCATCTGGGCGTTGTTTTGGTTTGGTGAAGTATTAAATAAATAAATAGGGCTGCTCTGTCAGCAGGATGGGCTGTGGCTCCCAGCTGGCAGCTCGGCCTCTCCTGAGCTCTATCCTGGCTCTCCTGTGCTGCTGGCCTGGCCCTCTGTGCTGGGCACATTCCTGCGCTTCCTCAGCTGCATCTCTTCATCCTGCAGGAGAAAGGGAAGCACAAACTGATCCTTCAGCATCCTCTCTGAGATGGATAAAACCTGTCCTCTTCACCTCCTTTCCCACCAGCTCAGGTAAGCCCAGCAAACAGAACCCTCACTCCAGCTCCTCTCAGAACACTGACACCATCACCACCTTCCCATGGGCCCTTCCCAATTCATCCTCATTGAGGAACTGTTCAAGACTAACACAATAGGCACCTCTTAAACCCTGCTGCAGTCAGAGCAGCAGGGATGTGACCTGTCTGAGCTGGGCTGCTCAGCTTGGGGGTCACAGCACAGCACACCTGGTTTCACAGTGCAGGGTGAGCCTGCTGTCCCACAGAATCAAACCCCTGTGGTTGGAAGGGAAGATAAATCCAATCATCTGCTCTAAGCAGGGCTGACTCAGGTGCTGGAGCTGGTTCTTCAGGGCACTGATTTGCTTTTCAAGTATCTACAAGGGTGGAGTTTCCACATACAGCTGTGTATACAGGGCAGTATTTCCCACTGGGCCCAGGGAGGGTTTCATTCAGCACAAATTGTTCCCTCTTGGGTTTTTGCTGGGCATCTTCCCCACAATCACCTCCTTCCCCATAATCACCTTCTCCCTACCCCCCCACAGGCAGCTGGCACATCCTCCCTTCAGCTCCTCTCCAAGCTGGAGGAAGCAGCTCCCTCAGCCTTTCCAGCCCTGATCCACCTCATGAACAAACCCACAGAGCTGCAGGACCAGGATTGAACTGTGACCAGGTTCCGCCACACATGGCAGGGACTGACCTGAGGAGGGTGAGCATGTGCCATTTAGTGTCTGTACTAACAAAAAGCAATTCTGCACAGTCCTCCTCAGCCAGTCACTCCCAGATGCTTCTCTCAGCATCTTTCCCAACACATCCACCTCACAGCATTCAGCCAGGACTCAGCATTGACCAGCCTGTTCCAGTATGGTTCGTACCGAGTCAGAGTCTTCCTCAACCTGGCTGCTTATGAAATCGAGATAATCATCCTTCTGGTTGTCCAGAACTTCTTCCTCATACTCAGTCTGGTAGTCTGACTCATCTAAAGAGAGAAGACACAAAGCACAGGGAGGATTTAACTGGAAGACAGAGAGGCGGAGGAAACGGAGAAGAATGATTGTCACTGTCACTGAGCACAGGCAGGACAGTGCCAGCAGCTCTCTACAGCCCAGTGAACTGGGACTGCTCACACACAGATCTCAGCTCTGTCAGCTGCTGTCCTGGAGCCCTCCAGAACCTAGGAAGCACAGCACAGCAGCCTGTCCAGCTGTTTGGGTCATTGTGCTGGGTGCCAGTTCCCAGCCTGAGGGA
The DNA here is from genome assembly GCA_009812075.1 of Sialia sialis. Taxonomy (NCBI): domain Eukaryota; kingdom Metazoa; phylum Chordata; class Aves; order Passeriformes; family Turdidae; genus Sialia; species Sialia sialis. Next base: position 4,745,669 of record VRYO01002223.1, read on the forward strand.
CACAGACTGGTTTTGGGGGCATGTTCCCTGGGGAATACTCTTCACTGCACAGCTGCTGTTTTCCACCCCTCAGCCCAACCAGACCCAGGGGACACCTTCAGGAGATTGAGCTGCCAACCCAAACTCCCCTGGACACAGCAGTGACAGGCTCTGGGAACAGAGATTCCAGGCTCAGGGGGAGCTCTGCCTGCAGTGGAGCTGATAACTGAGTGTCTCCCAATCTCTGCTCCACAGAGGATGGTGACATTTACATTCCCTTCCTCTCTGCAGAGGACAATCACTTGCTTTCTCCAGTAATCCATCAGACTGACATAATTTAAAGAGTCTCAAGAGCTGTGCACAGCAGCAGGACATGCAAGGAAGGCCCCAGTCCCATGGAATGAGCACACATCAGTGCAGAGCCAATGCCTTCCCCAGCATCTGGAGATGACCTGGAGGATCTGCAAAACAGCCAGCAGGAGCTCACAAGGGCCTGGAGGAATAGGACAAGGAGGGATGGCCTTAAGGAAGGCAGGGCTGGATGGGATATTGGGCAGGAATTGTTCCCTGGCAGGGTGGGCGGGGCTGGCACAGGGTGCCCAGAGCAGCTGTGGCTGCCCCTGGATCCCTGGCAGTGCCCAAGGCCAGGCTGGACAGGACTTGGAGCAGCCTGGGACAGTGGGAGGTGTCCCTGCCCATTGGATGAGCTTTAAGGTTCCTCCCAACCCAACCCCTTTTATGACTCCACCTGCAGCCAGGGCTGACTCCCCACACAACTCCAGGACTGTGCTGGGCTGGGGGGGTATCACTGGCTCAGCTCACCCCCCGTGCACCAGCAGCCCCTGCAGAGCCTGTGGCAGGCAGCACCTTCCTCTGCTGGCACCCAGATCTTCAGGATGCTTCAGGCATGAAAGGGACATTTTATTGTTACCACTAAAATCACATTTATGTGACACCAACCCTTCCGCCCCTGTCCTGAGTTACTTCCAGTGTGCTCTGAAGCAGTATCTGGGATGCAGCTCACTGGTGAAGAGAGGGGGCTCCTGTTTAAACCAGATCCTTGATTAAGTATTTCTCCTGGGAGCTGTCAATAGCATCTGCTCCATGCTGAAGACAACAGCACAGTCTGTTCCACAGCCTCTTCTCCTAGCACATAACTACAACCAACTGCTAAAACACTGGAATGAAAGATATTTGGTATTTTTAATTTTCTTCTATGGTTTTTAGTTTTTGGGTTTTTTTTACTGGGAATTAGAGAATGACTGTTACTTTTTACTAAAAACACTAACAATGATCTTTGATAAAATACACCAGAGAAACTGGAAACCCATCTGAACAGCAACAGACACCACAAAAAGGAGTGTGCAGTTTATACCTCCGATAAAACCAGCTGCCATCAAGACCATCCTCCTTGATTCTTCCAGCACAGTTCAGCATTTAACAGGTCTTTCTACAGATACAGAACCAGGTGCCACCCTTCTCACATCCTTTACACAGCAGCTCTGGGTGCTGGAGAGGAAGGAGAACAGGAGGTGGCCCTGCTGTCCCCAGACATCACCTTCCATCAAGGCTGAGGTTCACAGTGACAGTTCTGGGCACTACAAAACCTCCCAGAAGCACCAAGCAGGACCAAAGCCTTGCTGCTCTGCTCAACTCACCACCACCCAAAGAGGAGATTCCACCATGGAAAGGTCCCCATGCCTGTCCTGAGCAGGGTGAGCACATTCCCTGCAGGAAGGGCACAGAGATCTGCCCGGTGCTCCTGCAGCTGGGGCTGTTTCTGTGCTTTGTGCTGATTCCAGCAGGAAGCCCCGGCTGTGGTGTGGCTGCAGGGGCTCCAGCCTCGGGGTCAGTCAGGAACTGGAAGCTCAGCACAGCCTCAGCTGCATTAGTGCTGCCTCAGAAAGCTCTTTTTAAGCAGCAAAGATGCAGAGGTGGCCTGGTGCCTGCTAATTGTGTCCCTTGGGAGGTGCTGGGATGTCTCTTGCTTCCCCTGAATGGCAAACCCAGGCATTTGACACCACCATTAACATTTCACAAATCCTTTTATCCAAATGACCATTGCTACAAGTGCTTGATCTCCCGGGCTCAGCAATCCCCACAGGGGGAGCCTGGGCAGGGATGTGACACAGCCACCCCCGGAGAGTGGCACCTGTGCTCCCCTGGCCACAGCCACAGCTCTGGATCCACATCACAGCTGGGCAGAGGGATGATCCTGGCTGAGGGAATGGGAACAGGGCCACCAACACTACTGTGAAATGACACACCTGTGCCCCAGCACTCAGGTGCTCAGCCCTGCCTGAGGGACAGACAGGCTCCTTTATTAACATTTTAAAATGGTTTTGGTCACTGCTTGCAGTGTGCTCAAGAGAGGAGAAATTCCTCTGTCCTTTTCCCACACAGCCCACACAGCTCCTGGCCCATCCAGGCTTCTCACCCTCTGTGCTGACCCTTCTCCATCCATCACAACTTGAGCCTTTCCCTTTGCTTAGAACAAAATTACTGACAGAATTTCCTCACCAGCCTGAGGCCTGCAGTGTGCTGTCAGAACAGGCAGAGCCTTCCTCAGTCTCTGTGATCCAAGCCCTCTCTCAGGAAGGGATTTCCAGAACAAAGGTGACATTGCTGGGTCACAGCCAGGCCACCAAGCAGCTCCCTGTCCCCTTCCCTACACAGGTCACAACCACAGAGCCCCTTCACCCGCACAGCAGAGCAATGCCAGAGCTCAGCAGCCTCAAGGAGCCACCTGAGAGCCACGAGGCCACTGCAGGGAGGTGTCACCTCCCCCTGAGCTCACCTCACCACCTTCAGCCAAAGTCTCATGCACAGAGGACACCAAGAAAGTCCCTGCTGTCACTGCCACCAGACACGGGCAGGGTCCCTGCAGCCACACAGAGCCACCCACAGCAGGAGCAGCAAAGATTCTTCAGAGCACAGCGTCCACGTGCACGACTCTGCTGCCACCCACCCTGCCTTCCTTCAGATCCTACAGCCAAGGGATCTCAGCATCCTTGAGGAACATCCCCTCCCATTGCCAGCAGCCCCTGCCCCTCCTCAGCCCAGAAGTTTCCAGGTCCATTTGCCACACTCCCATCACAGCCTCAGCAGAAAGCAGGAGCCGAAATGGGAATCATCAGGAACTGCAGAAAGGAGGAGGATCTGTCCCAGTGCTCTGGTTAAATCTCAGCAAGTCTCAGTGCCTGAGCCTTAAATAACCACATAGCATGAACTCTTCACTTTTATCCACAATGGCTGCTTCAACCACATTTGATTAATATTTTCTTCATAAGGCATATGATTGTAATTAGCATTTCAAATTACCACAGGGACATCTCTACAAACAGTCACAGATGGGAGCACTGCTAACTTTAGCTTTCCCTCTGCAGGAACAAGAATCAGGAGGAGGGGAAGAGATTGTTTAGAAAGAGCTCCAGCCCTGGTGCCTCACTCAGGGGTTTCAGGCCTGCAAGACTCTGATCCTTTTGGATCTGGGAGCTCCATGAACAGGGAACTGCTCTGCAGGGCAGGGCCATCATGGGGCACAGAGCACCTTTGTGTCACCATGCAGGAGCTGGGACCTGCTCCTCATCAGTTCACTGCTGCTCCCACAACAGGAGCACACAAAAAGCAGTGGAGCCAGTGAGTCACTCCTGATCCTACTCATGACAGCAGGGAAAACATCCTTGGGGCAGGGCTTCAACTCAGCCTCCCCCAGCCCAACATGGGAAACAATCCTTGGGGCAGGGCTTTAACCCAGCCCAACACAGGCTGAGGATGGAGCCAGCAGGAGGGCACAGCACAGCCCAAGGGGATGGAAGCTGAGGTGTCCAGTTGTGTTATTTCCCTCAGATAAGAATGGAGCAGGGATCACTCCCACCCTGGAGCACACCAGGGTGGGATGACAGCAGTAGGATCATCCTGACTGATCCCCCTGTCCCAGAGGAGAGGCAGGAGGGGGACAGAGAGGGTCTGTGGGGAGCAGGGAATGGCCTCGTGGCTGGCAGTGCCCAGCAGGGACTGGCCCCAGGGCTGGCAGTGCCCAGCAGGGACTGGCCCCAGGGCTGGCAGTGCCCAGCAGGGACTGGCCCCATGGCTGGCAGTGCCCAGCAGGGAATGCCATGGCCCCATGGCTGGCAGTGCCCAGCAGGGAATGCCATGGCCCCATGGCTGGCAGTGCCCACCCCAGCTGTCCCTCCCACCCAGCCCCCTCACCATCTGCCAGCGGAGCCTTGACGGGCTCGATGCGGGACACGATCTCTGCCAGGTCTGTGAAGGACGTGGTGGGACAGGTCACGTTCTGCAACACAGGGATAAGTTGAAGGTTTGTCAGCAAATATACACAGAAAATCCAAACAAGTCGAGACTGTATAAAAGCGATATTGAACAGACAAAGCTCCAGACGCACAAATTCTCCACAGCTGCCCCCTCAGAAGCCATTACTCATCAGTGAGAAATCCTCAGAAAAGCTCTCCTGAGGCAGGTCTGGTGGCAGAGATGGGATTCCCAACAGTGGGACATGCTCCTAATAGCTCTTACTCCACCCACACAACAAGAAGCCTTATTAAAAATCAGCAAACTATGGAAAAGACCCCAGAGAGAAGCACAGGAGGGGCTGGGCTCTGGCATGGACAGAGCTCACTCCACGCTTTTCTCCACCAATGTCCCTTTATAAGAGGGACTGGCTGGGCCAGGTGCAGCCCCCAGGGAGCTTCTGGGGAGGAAGGTGACCAGGTAGGACACACACCTCAGCTGGAGTGATGTCCAGAGACTGCAGGGACAGGAGGGCACTGAGGTGACCACGACCCCCGGGGACCCCTAAAGACCCCAGAGCTGGAGGTGCTGCAGGAACCTGCAGAGACATCTCCCACTGCAATTCCTCTCTCCAATAAACCCTTGCTATTTTCACTCTCTCTCACCCTTAGCAGTGGGCTAAGTGTTCTCTATTTTGAGAAGCTCTTGCTCCAGTCTCTCCTCCAAGAAAACCCAACTGTGGCATTTAAGAGCCCTCTTGGGCTTCCTGCAGCCTCACCTCCCTCTTTGGGGCTGGGCACAACATAACCAGGTGGACACCTGAACACCTCTCATCCTTTTCTAAACCCAGTGAGTTTAATGAACACAGTAACAACCCCAACCTAGAGGAAAGGGATAGGGGAGAGCTGGCAGAGGGAACTGGGCTGCCAGGAATTGCTGTGACAGTTGTCTTCCCAAACACCCAGCCAGGGCAGCTCCCTAATACAGGGTTTTATGAAGAATCCTTTGCTCTTGTGGCAAGAACACCAACCCTGTGAATCACACAACCCCTGTGGGGTCACAGCAGCAGCCCATTGCTGCTGCAGCAAAGTGCTCTCAGTTGACCTTCCATTTGTAGCTGATTTTGATGTAATTTAGAACAACCACAGCACAGAGCAGATCCAGGACAAGCAATGGGAGCAGAGAAAAACCTGGAGGGAATGAAAAGGTACCTGTATGAAATGGAACAGCAGTAGCTCAGGACACACACCTCAAAATATAAAGAAGTTGGGAAGCTCATTGTGACTGCTGAGGAACTGCAGGAAAGGATGAGTCAGCCCAGGCTCACTTTGAACATCCAACCTGAACGTTCCCAGCGCAGCATTTGCAGAAAGCTCTTTCCCAGGACAGGGAAGAAAAGCTCCTTGCCAGCTCCAGTCTGTGCCACAGGACTCAGGGAGGGCCACGTGCACCCTCTGGGCACCTCACAGCCACAGCCATGTCCAAGGCCTGGAGTCCAAAATCCACGAGGATGAGCACTGGGGCAGACAATGCCAGGCTGGGGCAGGGACAGGCTTGGGGTGGGATCAGAGCCTGCATGAACAGCTGAATAAAATCCTGCTCAGCACCAAAGAGTGCCCCAGGAAAACCATCAGCAGCTCCTGTGGTGAGGATGGATGGCAGTGAAGTGTGATCTGACCCTCAGAAGCATCTGACCCCCAGGTCAGGCTGTCTGAGGGCACCTGGGGAGGCAGCTGCACCCAAAGCCTCAGCAGCAGGACTGGAAAACCACTTGTGTATTCCCACACTCATTTGGTGCTTTACAAACAGGAGTTTAATGTTTAAGTGCTTCCTCTCACTGCTTTTAAGGACAAAATCACCCTCCCATCAGATAGCACAAAGCAAAGAAGTCTCTCAGATCCACCTGAAACCTACTCTCAAACCTCTCTGATATTTTTTTTTTTCCAAGGAGAAAAGTTTTCTCTTTGGCACAATCTTTATGAAATGCATTAGAGGAGAAAGGCAGTTGCTATTGTAGTCTGCTGGATTATATTTAGCTTTGACTATGAATAACACCTCAGTAGACAAAACTTCCCCAAGTAGATCCAATTAATGGTGCTGCAGCATTCCGTACTGGGGAAGAGTAAGGGCTGCTCAAAGTAAAGTTTATGTAAGGTTCCTGTTGTTTGTGTCTTCAGTATTTGCATTTTGGAGACAAGATAAACAGAGACTAAATGATCAAAGCAAAGGAGAAGCATCTAAATGATTAAATATCTGGATTTTTAAATAAAACTGCAATGCTCACAACATGGAAATGAGACGATAAGAAATGGCACTCAGCTCTCAGATGTTGAACACTCCAGAAATAGATGAAGAACTAAAACACATAAAGCATCAAAACCTTTGCTAATGAAAGGCAAGTTAAAAATATCAGCTGCTCTGCCTAGAAGATAACACAGCTAAAGGACTTAAGTGAGTCTAATGGACTCAGAAAAGCAAGAAAAACACCCCAGTGGGAGCTGCAACAGTTGTAACTTCATAGAAATAAATCTCCTGCAACAGAAGACAGATGCAAAAATCTTGCGTTTCAGAGGGCTCCAGAGTTTCAGGAGGAGGAGCAGATGTCCCTGCAGGTCCTTGTGTGCACCAGGGATGCACAGAGCCTGTGGCTCCTGCTCCAGGACCCAGCAGGGCTGGTGAGCCACCCTCCCAACCCTGTTATTTCCATGCTGTGGCACCTCAGCAATCAGCACTTGGTGCCTCATTATCAAGTGAGTGCAGGGCCAGGCCGGCTGTGCAATGAGGAGGTGACAGATTTGCTCTCCAGGGCACTGAAGTGCCACAGAACCCCGGGGAGGTGTGATAAATGTCCATCATGCTGCTGTGATAGCAAGGTTTAAGTGAAATACTCCCTCCATTACTGTATCCTGTAAAAAAGGCAGTTTTAAAAGCAGTCTTCTTTGGAAGAAGTGTCTGTTACAGCAGTGAAAATGTTTGAGGCTTTTTACTGGCTGGTGATAAAAGCAAGGCTGAAGTAGGACACAACCAATTCTGAGACACAGTTTTCCCTGCCCTGACTTCTCCTTATGACTTTTAATACAAAACCTGAAGCTCAGCCTCTTTTGTCTGATCTGGAGGTGCCAGAGGTGGACTGAGGACCCATCTCTGCAGTCACACTGAAGCACCTCCTCATCCAGGTGTGCTCCCAGAGAGAAATCCTGAGGAGTCTGGGGGCTCCTGAGGCTCATGGATCTCCAGCTGCTTTCCTCCCCAGCTCAGTCCCTGTGTGCTCCTTCCAGAGCCACTCTGGCCCTGCCAGGCAGCATGGGCAGATCCATCTGTTGCTGGGAAGTCCCCCTGGAGCTGAGGGTGACATTCACCTCCTCCCAACAGAGCCATTTCCACCCCTCAGTGACTCACAGCCTCTGCTGAAACTGAGGGTACCTGGCTCAGATGTGGAATCATCCTCCCCTCATTCCTGGGCCAGTGTCCATCCTGCCATCCATCCTTTCCCTATCTCCAAGCCAAAGTGCTCTGCCACCACCCCTGGAGAGCTGCAAATCCTCAGTGTCATCTCTCACCTCACTTGACTTCCCCCTCTGAGGCTCATGACAGTTATGATTCATTCTGGCCATCCCTTAAAAAATTACTGCTCATTTCCCTCTCTCTACAAGACAAAAAAGAATTACTGGGTAGAACATGAAGCCTTTGTAGCACTTGGGTTTCAAATCAGAGGGATTCAAAGGAGAGGGAGGACAGTGAGCCCTTATATTATCTAAATTCCTCAAAGAGCTGGTAGCTGTTTCTTAAAACCAACTGGAATTTCCCTGCCAAGAAATCCAGAGCACTGAGCAGTGAACCAGCCTCAGGGCAGTCACTGTCCCCTGTCCCAGCCCTGAGCAGCTCCAGCAGCACAGAGCATTTCTCTGAGCACTTACATCAGTTTTGGATTTGCAGGTCTCTTGTCTGTCCTTCAGCATCTTGTCAAGGACTCCACTCCTGCACCACACATTAAATACAGTTTTCCCATGCTGGTATCCCACTTCCTGAGGAAAAAAGTAATCAAGACAAAAAAAAAAATTAATAACTGCCATTAGTATGGAAACAACTGGAAAAAACAGACACATTGCTCAAAGTTTTACTCTCTTTCTCAGAACACAGTAGAAATGATGTTTAAAAATCAAATGGGAAGGACAAAGCAACAAGTTTTGAGAGCTCTGGGGTCCCATCTCCAGCCCTGGTTCTGGCAGCAGCACCAAACCTCTGCTGTTGTCTCTCCTCTAGTTTTTGGATGAGGGTTCAGAGCATGGGAGACACTGGGGCTGGAATTCCCTTCTCACAATCTATCCCAGCCCAGGGTGGGGGTGATTAAAGGGAGAAAAAGGAGCTGACAGCTCTGCCACTGACAGGGTCAGGCTGACCCAAAATAACCACGAGAAGCTGAGCTTCAGGAACTGCCACCACTGCTCTGGGGTTCGACACAAAGAGATTTCAGCTCCTTGGAAAATGGTGCCCACCTCTATTTCCTGTAAAATCCAGATGAAGTGAACCTCCCACACCACTTCCCAGCCCCCAAGGATAAAGGAATGCCTGGATTGTCCTTCCCTTTGAGGTCAGCACAGCTTAAAGCTTCCTTGTGGACCGAAGTTACTGAGCTATGCTGCAGGGAATGGGGATAGAGGAGGTGCTGCCCCTCCATCCCTGCAGTGTTTTGTGCCAAGTGACACTTGTGAGGAACTGCCCTTCTCTCAGGTCTTAGTGCACTGACAAAATGTGCCTGGTGCCTTTACACATCTTTAACAGCACCACATTAGAACAGAGCAGGGATGTGACAGCTCATGATCTGTTGCTGTGATGAACTACCACACCTGTCTGTCAAGGTTTTCAAATCAGCAAGGGCTCTCCAGCTGGCAAAGAACAGAGAATTATTTATCAGCAAAGTCCTAGATCCACAGGCAGTGTTTGCCCAGAAACCAAGAGGCACCAAATATCCCAGAGAAAATATTTACACTGGAGAAATCAGCTGGAGGTTTGGAATAACTGCTGTGTGTCCTAAGGAGTCTCTCAGAAGAGAAACTGCAGAGCTAAACTGTGCTCCTGGGGTTGGTCAGTGTTTGTTAAGCCAGGAGAGATGAGTCTGCAGGTTGAGGAGCATCACAGCTCCTCACTGAAGTGTAGTGGAGGCTGACTTCAAGAAGGAGTGGTGGTTTTCCAGCCTGGGAGAGGAGCAAAGCTCTGCAGGAATATCTGGACATGGAAGATGCCTGCATGGCTAAAACAGGCAAAGAATGGAAGGAGACAGTAAAATCACTTTCTTGACAGGAAAGTGACTGATTCTGACTGAGCCAGAATCACTTCTGCTGCCCTGCCTGGGCAGGGACATTTCTGCTGTGAACACTGGATGATGTCACCAGAACAATTCCCTGCACACCTGGAGCCAGCTCTGCCCATGCTGGGCTCTGACACAAACTCAGCCCAATGCCAGTGATGTGAGGCCTGGCAGCACTGCTTTTCCTGACACTGGTGCCATTTCCTGACCCTCTGAGGGGTGCAGAGGAATTGTGGATGATGTTTTATCCACTGGAGTGTTCAAACATTAGCAGAAGCAGTTATTTTCTCGTTTCCCTCTATTTCCAGCACTCAAGGGCTCCTTGACAGATTTCTGCAAACCTTTCATGCTGCAACAAGCTCCAGGAGGAGGGGAAAGTGAGGACAAAGCCCAGATCACACCAACACCAAAACACAAGTGCCCAGAGCAGCTCAGACACCCACGAGCTGTCACCGAGCCCAAACAGCCACGGAACAGAGCCAGGCAAGCGATCCCTTCACAGGTCATTATAGAATCAAGATTACTAACTCAATTCCTGCTGCTAATCCAATCTCCCAGCCGAGATATCATTCCACAGCATTATTGAGTGTCAATTATTCACTCTGTGCCAGCAGCTCCTCTCACTCTGCACTGCTCCAGCACTAATTAGCAGCAGCAGGGCTGTGAGGAGCAGGGCTGAGGGTGTAAGAGCTGAAATGAGGGATGTGGGGCTTTTGGAGGCTCATGAAATGCTGTTTATTGTATTTAGATGATACAGCAATTCACAGGTCATGGGTGACAAGAGCTAAGCCCACAGCTTTTTCAGCATCAGCTGTAGGTTCATCCAAAGTTAACTTTAGTTTTGGTTACAGTGCATTCATTATATCCTCTCCATTGCAGAGCATTTTAAGACATAACAAATAACCAATACTTTTACTATTACCTATTGCCTATCACAACTACTAACATTACCATATTCATGTTACTATTTTCTAATTACAAAAAGGTAATGTGTTACAGTTTAAGCTAGAAGTTGTTTCTTACAGTGGAAGATTCTGAGATCTTTCTTTCTACTTGCAACACGGCAATTTGTTTGCCTGTGAAAATCTTTTTGTTTTGTAAAAACATCTTTTGTCTGAGGTGGATTTATCCTTTGCTCTGAGTTATAAAAACCCCTTTCAACTCATTTTACTCTTTGCCTTCTTAGTTATTCAGTAAGACAGGCTCAGCAATTCTTTATTCTGTATCAAAACTTGCTATCATTTCTATTCCTTCTTCAGATTCTGCATTCAAAGACCTTTCTGTTATACATTCATATCTGTGAGACCCTCCTGTCAAACCCTTGTCTTTTCCAGCAGCAGGGAGGCACTTACACAGATCTCATCGAACTTGCCGAAGTCCAGGGTGCCGTAGCGGTCGATGGGGGGCCGGATGTACTCGCAGTAGTCACTGTTCTTCACCATCTCCAGCTGCCGCACGCAGCACACGTAGGCCAGGCGTGTCTGGATCTCAGCCATGTTCAGCACCTGGCACATCAGGCACAAAGTCAGCTCCTGCCTTAGCTTGCAATAATCTAATCTTAAGTGAGAACTGTGTGTAGGGTTTCGTTGTAGAGTTTAAAGAGGGTATTGATTTGGGTATGATGCAGATGGTAATAGAATAAGGGGTGGATAATGTCTTGGGTTGCAATACAGGATATCACCAAAACTATGGATTCTATCAAAAGTATGTATTCTGTATGGATTCTATCACCATCTGTTAAACCAGTGATCCTAGGGCAGTGATCCTAATCTCTGTAGGAGATATCTCCTGTTAATGGGCCAGCTGTTAAACCAGGT
>VRYO01002223.1:4758023-4796091 GCA_009812075.1 Sialia sialis
TCACATGAGCTGGCACACAGGAACCTGGTGATGTCCTCTCACAGCAGCACCTCCAGCTGTGTCCCAGTGTGGACAGGCAGGGATGAGTACCCATGATCAGCACCACAAAGGGAACTGCCTTCCAGCAAGCTGGAACCAAGACTTTCACCCCAGGCTACAGTGATATATATATATATAACTTAAAGAGATGTGTGCTGAGGTGAAGGGCACACTGATGCTTCAAGCAGAAATCAGTGATGCCCTATCCCTGCAAGTGTTCAAGGCCATGTTGCACAGGGCTTGGAGCCTTGGGGTGGAACTAAATGAGCTTAAAGGTCCCTTCCAATCCAAGCCAGTCTGTAATTCCATGATTCTCTGATCTGTCCAGTACCAAGGCAGAGGTTTGCCAGAATGGCTGAGGTGGACACGGACTCCTTAAGATCATCCAGTCCACCCCTCCTGCTCAGGCAGGGTCAGCTGGGGCAGCCTGTCCAAGACCATGTCCATCTGAGTTTTCACCATCTCCACAGATGGGAACTCTACCAGCCCTCTGTTTGGCCAGTGTTTTACCACTATCAGTAAAAAAAACAGTGTTTTGTGGTGTTCAGAAGCAATTCCATGTTTCCATGGGTGCCTATTGCCATTCAGGCAGTTGGAATATTTCACTGGGTACTACTGAGACCAATTCCAACTGGCAAATGCAATTGGGAGGAAAGAATTAAAATCAATATTCACTCGGGGGACAGATACAGAGCCAGGCAATTTAGGAAATGCAGAATAAGAAACAAAGTTGGCCTGACCACATTCAACAAAAGGAAAATAATAATAATAAAATCATGGTCTGCAGACCCATGTTTATCAGTTGTACTTCATTATTTCCAAGTGCTAAGATCTCCCTAAATCAGCAGTTCAGACACATACAGGATAGAAAGTGAACTGAACAGATTACTACTTTTATGGGTAAAATTAATGAATTCTCATTTTATCAGAATGTATGCAGCTCCAAGAAAAGGTTTCTTTTCTCTAAGAATTCTGCCAGGCCCTTCCCACATCACTGCTTTCCATGTAGTGTGAGAGCACTGCCCTATTCTCTGAACAAGAACTCAAATCCAGCAAACAATCAATCTGGCACTGACTTGCTCCCTGAGTAACAGAGGGAACCTTCCCACTTCTCCCACTATTCCCACTGCTCTAGAAAACCAGCTGCCATTGCAGTCTAGCCCCCAGTACCTTGACTTTCTCAGCCAGGGGGTTCCACCTCTTCCAGAGCAGCCACCAGCCGGACAGACAGTCGCCGTAGTTGGTGAGGTCAGTCTCGTCCCGGCTGCCCACGTCGATGGCGATCACCACCTTGGCTCCCATGGACCTGGCCACATCAGCTGGGGGACAGGAGGTGTCAGAGCCCCTCTGCCCTCCCTGTTGCTGATCCCATGTGCAGGTAGATCTGTATGGCTCAGGGCTGTGACCTGAGGCTGCACCTACCACCAGCGAGCAGCTGGACACAAGGGATGGCCCTGCAGGGATCTAAAATCCAGGTGGATGTGACATTTGGGGACGTGGGTTAGTGCTGGGGAATGCTTGGCCTCAGTCTTAGAGGGATCTTCAGCCTAAACAATTCTGTGATTCCATATCACTGCAGCAGCTCTGCCCAGACCATTCCTGCTCAGGGAGGCTCCGTAAGGGAGGGAGGGATCCTAAATCCTGCATTAACCAAGCCCTGAGTGACCCCAGGTTGAGTCCCCACTGCTGCAGGACTGCCAGGGGATGTTTTGCCCCAGATCAGTGAGATGACCTGACCCTCCCTGAGGTCCCCAGCAGCCCTGTGAAGCAGCAGGGGACAGTGGACACAGCACCAGGACAGTGACACCACGCTGGGTATAATGGGATAAAGCATATCCAACTCGCACTAATTCTGAAAAACAGACCTGGGGGCCCTGCAGAGAGAACAAGTGGCCATGCCTCAGAGAGAGGAGGCAGCAGTGCCAGTGCTGCAGGGAGGTGACAATGGGAGGAGCAGGACAGGGACCTGCCAGCAGGGAGAGGCTGGATGGCAGCCTGAGAACAGCTCTGGGATCCAAGAGAAAGATTCACATCTGAAAGTGGGAGAGAAATGAGGCAACACTTCCTACTTGAAGGTCAATAAAAGGACGAGCTGCAGTCTTTGGATACGGGGTGAGGATTTAGGGAAGCGCCAAGGGAGGGAAGAGAAGGACATGAACCTCACAGAATGAATTTGTATTTCTTTCACACCCCCAGAGTCCAAGATAGTTGCAGTTTCCAGAATAGTTTTGCGTAGGAAAACCACAGCTCTGAAGAGCCAATTTAGAGGCTTAATTTAGATACTTCTTTAAATCAGAGCTGTTCTGTAGCTTGGATTTACATTCCTGGGCTCCTTCAGTCTATTGTGTTTCCCATCCAGTGTCACCTGTGTCTGCTCTTTGCTCTCTCCAGCTGTGGAGATGCAAGAGGTGCTTTGGTTTGCGATTCCCAACTCTTGCTTACAAGCACAGAGAATGCCCAATTTAGGGGATCTATTCTGTGCTATTTCTGTTTCTGGGTTTTAGGCAAACACAGCCCTGATGGAAAAATGAAGTCAGGGTGTGACAGGAAGATGTAAATGACTCGAGTTGCTCAGGTGGGGAGCATCTTCCTGAGGTTCCTCTCTCTTTACCTGCCACACTGCCACAAACTGCAGTGACCCTGCAGGGCTCTGCTGCCTCACCATCCCCTGAGCCACCCAGCCTCGTGACTGCAGTGAAACCTGACACAAAACACATCCCAAACACGGCCAGTTCACACCCCTGCGTCCTGCTGGGGATTCAGAGCTCATCCCACACCCCACATCCCTCCCTCCATGCCCCATGACTCCCCCACTGCCACATGCTCCAGGTAACACCAGCCTGAGCAACAAATGCTGCTGCTCTCTCAGAATGATTTTTAATTAACTGATTGAAGAGAAACTCCAAGGGAGATTGTATGTCTGTGGTTTGATTCCTCCTCTCTCCCTTCAGCAAGCACTAAAATAATTCAGACTTAGCTGGGAGTTGTATATTCAGAATTTGGCTATCAGGAAATACTTCATAAAAAACAGTGTTAATAAAGCCAAAATAAAGGGAACACCCAGGAAACCAGCATGAGATTAAAGGTGTCTCTGAGATTTCTCTGTGTTCTAGGGAAAACACAAGAAGCCCAGGGCTTGCAGGCTGTCTGATGGGCAGTTCTGGCAATTCCCTCCCTCACCAGCTGTGCTCCTACCTGGCAGGTTGTTGATGTAGCCCCCATCCATGAGGAGATGGCCATCCTTGGGGTCACACAGGGGAGGCATGTACCCCGAGAGGGACATGCTGGCACGGACGTACCTCCACAGGGAGCCTGCAGGGAGGGCAGATTAATCACCCAGCATTAATTACTGCCACGCAGGGGGGAGCCTGCACTCATTAAGATAATCAAGAGACAGAGAGAGGCTTTCCTCAGAACAGTGAGGAAGTTATTAAAGCAGTTTATTACTTTCTCTATCATAATCCTGGCTAGGATAAAACTATGCAGACAATTCAGGCAACAGCCCCAGAACCCAGGGCTTTTTAGCCCATTCCTCATATTTATACTGCCTTCTGTGAGATATCAGCATATCCCTGCTGCAGGGAGCTTTGTGGAGCTGGGGCTGAGGAGGGAAGGAAAAGGTTTCTCCTGAGGACACAGGGATTGACAGAACAAGTGCAGCTGAAGTCACTGTGTCCTACAGAGATCCACAAACTCCTGACTTTTAGCAGGACCTGAACCTGAAAACCACAGGCCGTAGAATTCTATTCTCTCTATTCTATCAAAAATTCTATTTTCCCTCCTCTGCACCAAGCAAATGTGTCCTCTTGTGAAACCACTGCAAATGCCTGGCGGGGATCATTACCTTCTCTTGGGCCATTTCTGTTGGTGATGTAAGGAAGTTATAATCCTTTAAGCTGCTAGAAACAAAGTTTAGTCAAGTAGAAATTGATTGGCTGTGTTTCCTGTAAAACACTCTGCTTCAAGGCTCTTACACACTGATTTTTCTCTTAACATTTGCATCAACCAAATTGGGAAGACACTGCATTTCCACAGGCCAAGAGGCTTGTCAGAGAGTGAATCTTTAAAATACCAGGAATAAGTGAGCCTTGCAGTGTTAACTCACTGCTCAGTAATTAACTGCTTGGTGCTTCTAACAGCACCTCTTCCCAGCAAATTCCCTGGGAATTGATTTTTTTTTTTTAGTGTTTTCTTTTAAAAACAGATAACAGCTCTGTTTCTAATGACAACCCCAGGTTAATACTGGCACAATTGGGGTTTATTATTAATAGTTCTAGTGGAACTTCCACCCAAGGAAACTGCTGACGTGTGTTACACCTCACAGACCAAGCCAAGATGGGAAATGGCAGCAGCTGGGAACTTAATTTATCTCCATTCAGTGGAGACAACAGTAACCATTCTCCAGCTGATTCCTAGCCTTACATTAAACTTCCATAGGGACAAGCAGCTGGCTGGAGTGAGTTTCCTGACCTCAACTGGCTTAACCTGCTGTGGAATGGGAATACAAAACCTCTGAGAAGGGTTAATCCTTTTTCTGCTTGTTTTAGCTGCTCTGATCAAAGCCCAGAGTCCTTCAGCAGCTCCATAACCCCCCTGGAATGGCAGGAATGGACCAGTGTGACCTGTGCCAGCCCCAAGGACAAACACCAGAGATGTGGCAGCAAAGGCTGCAGCTCCCCCCAGGAATATCTGGGGCACCTGACAAAAGGCAAAGGCAGAGACGCATCTCAGATCCTCCTGCCCTCTTCACTCAGTGAGAAACAGAAAGGACTGACACAAATGAGAGCCTAACTCAGCCCTTGCTTCAGGCAGAGCCTGTTCTAGGGGAAGGCAGCTTCACTTAGGGGAATTTGAATTGTCAAAGGTTTGAGCTGCTTGAAGTCTGATTTATGGCTAAAATACCTGCACTTCACTTTAAGGATACAGAAAGGTGCCAATGGACCCATTTTCTCCTCAAACAGTGAATGCAGCATCTCATTTAATTCCTTCCCAGCAGCTCTGCCCCTTGTTATCTGTGTACAACCACAGTCTGGTGCTCAGCAAGCAACAGTCAAGGGAGAAACAAAAGGAAGGACAAATTTCAAAGGTGAGACAGATTCCAAGAATCAGGGGTGACCCTGAAGTGTCCCATGCTGATTGGAGGCCTGGAGAGGCCATGCCCACACTCACCATCCCTGTGCACTCTCATGGCTGAGGCAGTGATGTCGGTGGTGATGGTGAAGTAAGGAATCCACAGATCCTGCAACACAGGAGTCCCAGTTTTATTAAATCTGTGACCTTGCACTTGACTACACCCTGTGCCTGACACAGCAGAGCAACAACCTCTGATAGAGCTACAGACACACACCTGAATGGATGGAGGAAAACCCTCAGTCCTGCATTTATGTTCCTACATTTGTCTCTCATGCAAACAATTTGTTCAGAACCAAGGCAGACAAATCTCCTCATTTCCTTTTTACAGCAGCAAGAACCCCTGGTTCCCGCAGTGTGCAGAGGCAGCAGAGAGCTCCTCACACAAACCAGAGTCACCTTCTGCAGGGTATTTTAATTTCAGGTGAAGGGTGGGAGCTGATGGTCACTCCCATCCCAAGGGGATCCTGAGGCTCTTTAGTGCTGGAGGACATGAAGAACATGAACCATGGCCCCTTCACTCAACAATGGTCAATTTGTAGCTCCTGGTGATGAAACCAGGGTCATCACTTCAGCAGGAAATGCAGACCCAAGGTTTTCTGGAATCAAAGAGGACAACACCAAACTCTGGAGCTGGCTACAGGAACACAGGACCCTGCAAGGTAGATCTCCAAGAAGATTCTAGAGGTTGACAGATCCTGCAGGGTGACAACAGGGGGGGTGAGACACAAAAAGAATGGCTAAGCCAAGAGCTTGGAGAGTTCATTCAACAGGGCCAGACCAAGCACCCAGCCCTGGCAGGGGAAGTTCTCCATCTGGTTTCAGCTGTGCCTCACCTCCCACCAGCTGGAAAAAGCAAGGGGAAGGTGACCTCCCACGTGTGCAGGGCTCTGCTGGAGAGAGGACAGTTTTGGAAAGTTTCCATGGTGCCTGGTGAAATGGCAGCTGCCAAGGGGAAGCAGGAGGACTTGTCTGAGTAAACTGACCTTGTGCCCAGGGAACAGCTGATGCTGCTCTGTCAGTCAGAAAACTTGGATCAAGGCTGAAGAGGAAAACCTGCTCTCCCAGGCAGCCTTTGTTCACTGGACAGGGTGCCTGGGCCTTTTCCAGCACAGCTTTAATGGGCCTTAAACTCCAATCAAACACAGGTTTGGACTCCTGGATCACTGGAGCTGGAAGCTCTCCCTCACTGGTCAGGCTGCAACTCCTGGTGTGATTTCTGTGCTGGTCAACCTGAAATTCTGTCCTGCCAAGAAGCAGGGGTTTTTCTGGTGAGTTAAATCTCTTCAGCTCTGCAAAGCTGGTGGGACCTGGGGAGAGCTCCCAGGCACTGCACCAGTATCACAACCCCAGTGTAAATGCCAGAGGAAAGTGGATGAATAAAGTGTGATTACAAGAGAATTAGGGTGCCTATCCATGCTGAAGATATTCTGGGATTGCAGCTCTCAGTCCTTCAGCCACATATTAAGCAAAAAAAGGGGAATGGAAAAAGAAGCCTCTCTGACACCTCCTTTCATGTTCCTGCAAACACCTGCCCAAAGCCCTCCCACGCCACAATAACATCTCACTGCTCAGGGATTGTTCCACTGATTCTGGAACAGAGCATCATTCAAGTCTGAAATAGGACTTAATAAAAGTCTTGTCTGATTCCTCACACCTGAACTCCCAGCTGAGACGATTTATAAAGGCATTTTGGCATGGGGATAAGAATTCTGGAACGGAGAATAAAAATTCCAGAGGCTGATGCTCTCACAGAAGGATGGGGAATTCGAGAGGAAAGTAGCTCTATTCTTTGAGAAATTTCCTTTAAGCCCCCTGGCCTGGGTCTGTGTGTCCAAGGGCCCCCTCCAGGGTTTGCTCCCTGAGGGCTCACGTGGATGATGCAGCTTGGGAAGTGCCTGTGGCTGGAAGCAGTGACAAGCTTTTTGTCACCAGGGCCCCCACACAAGCAGCACTGCTGGGAATCAGGAGACACCCACGTTACAAGGGTTGGCAGAGAGCAAATTGCAGAGAAAATGGAAACCTCCCTTCCAGTGTCAGAAATAACAGCTCAACGTAAGCTCCTGCTCCTGCCTCCCGTGTGGGAGAGGGGTGAGCACTCGTGTGGGAAGCACAGGGGTGTCACCTCACAGCCACACACCTCCCAAAAAGAGGATCTGGCCCAGAGGTTCTACATTTTAAACTTTTCTAGAGCCATGAGGATCAGCCCCTTGGGTAGGATGCTCCAGATTCTCCTGGGACCACTGCACATCCTCCCTGGAAGGAGCAGCTGTGGCCAAGCATAACCCAAACCTCTGCTTGTAAGGCTGTAATTAATTTTTATTGATAGGAATTTCCAGGTAGAAATCACTGCTACCAAGCCCACCCCAGCTAGGCAGTAAAGATGGATGTTTGCAGTTTGGATGCTCTCAATGCTTTGAGAAAACACTTTTTCAAGGTTCCTGGACCAGCTCTTGTTACTTTCTCAGTCTCCCTTTACCTTGGGGCAGCTCTCAGTTCCAGGACTGGTTGCTCCACACTGAAGGAGTAACTCCTTCCTTCCTGGCTGAGCTACACAAAACTTTTCCTTCCTTATCTGAGGGAATTCTTCCTGCATGAGGAAACCCTGGGCATGGACTGAGGGGCTGTGATGGTCAGCACACAGTGATGGTGCACAGAGATGATGCTGCTGAATGCCTCAGGACTGGATTTCTCTTGCACAAAACCTTCCTGTGGCTGCAAGGGAAGACCAGAATATGCAACTACAGCTGCTGAAATTCCTAAGAGAGGAATCTGCTGCATCTTAAAAAGGAAGTACAGTGAACTGCTGGAATCCAAAGCAGGGAGAGACAGAAACAGCCTCAAGCTGCACCTGGGTTGGATAGCAGGAAAAATTTCTTCATGGAAAGGGTGCTCAGGCATTGGAGCAGCTGTCCAGGGAAGTGGTGGGGTGTGGATGTGGCACCTGGGGACAGGGGTCACTGGTGGCCTTGTCATTGCTGAGGGATTGTTGGACTCAGGATCTGAGGACTTTTCCAACCTTGATGATTCCAGGATTCTCTAAAACCTGCTTGGCTCCAGCACCATCCCCTCTGCACAGCAAACTGCTATTTTAAGCCACATGATGATTAATCACTTGCTTTCATACTTGCATTTAGGTAGGGAATGTTTTGGATTATTTTTACCAAATATATTTAAAGTATATACAGTGTTAATTTGTTACATGATCTTTCATCACAAGGATGCAAACACAGTAATAATTTGGTTAAAATTGCAAATCAGGTGAAATTCCAAGGCTACCCAAACACTCTCTGAGCTGGGTAATGTGGGAAGACAAACATTGATAATGTGCTTTACAATCTGCTGCTGCTCAGGGACAGGGCAGAGGTGGATTCCAAAGGTGGCTTTTGGCTCAGCTGGACCACACAACACCCAGCAACTACAAAAAGGTCACCAAGTGCAAACCAGGACGCAAAGGACTCTGCCATTATTGCAGTTTTCAGTAGGCTGCTCAGAAAAACTCACTCCAGCTTCAAAACTAAAATTCAAAAAGCCAAACCCATCACAACCCAATTCAAGCCCTTCTCTGGTGTGCCCTGAGGGTCTCTGAGACCTGATTTGCAGAAAAATGATGATGAAGCAGTCTAAACTGTTCTTCTTCACTGTCACAATTTTCATTTCTCAGACAATGAGATCCCTTTAACAAACAGAAATAGCTACAAATAATCTCCAGTTTGTGTTTCCTAAATGCACCAAAAAGAACAGGCTGCCTCCTGCAGGCATGGACCACCACATTCACACTTTCACCATTTTTGCAGTCACCCAATAGCTCCAGATTTCCGTATTAGCATGGAAAAATGTATTTCTGCTCCAACAGAACACAGGGACATAATTTCCTACCCATAAGATGAGTAAACAACCTACCTCTATCTGCTTATCTTTGAAGATGTTGTTGATGCTGTTGTTAAAAGCTGCTCCAGAAAACATAGAGGTTATTGGGTATGTCAAGTCTAGAATAGTCTTAAACACTGAGTTCATCACCTAAAAGAAAAAAAAAAAAGCATTTCAAAGGTAAATACAGGCCAGAATCCATAGGAATATGTGCATCAAGGCTGCAGTTCCAGAGACATCACATTCCAGAGTTCAGACCCAACATGCTGGAAGCATCACAAGTGCAGAAAGTGTTGAGGGGACAGAAATACAACTGCAAAACCTACAACCAGGAGCTCCTTGTGTGGCAAACTGACATTCAGTAAACCCCAAAAGAGAATCAAGCCCTGCAATGAAGCTCTGCAAGAAGGAGCTTCCCCTGTGCCCCAGAAGAGCCCCAGAGCAGCTGAGCCTGGGCAGCTCCATCCTTTACATTTTCTTAATTAAAAAGAGATGTTCTGAGTTGTCTTCCTCTTCACTATCCTTCCCACAGCACCTGTGTGTTTCAGTGGTGAGGGAAGGAAACCATAAACCCATGGCAGAGGAATTGCTTCATCCATCTCTTCTCATTTGGGGATCACACCTTATTTTTCTCCCAGATTTAGAGCTTTTCTCTGCCTCAGTGGAAGCACGTAGAAAATCATGCCTGGGATTCTCTGGGATTCAACAGGGTTCAGTCAAGCACATGTTATGGATCTTTAAACACTTTCTATGGAGTAGGGTCCATTATTTGTCATTTCCAAAGTCAGTGACTGGGATGTGTTATGGACACAGCATTTAACTCTCAGCACCAGCAAGGAAACCAAAACCAAACCACATCAGGTTTGCTAAAGCACTACAGGCTCCCTGCATACCAACCCTTTTAACACACAGATCATGGAATTAAATTTTCATGGATTCCTTTTTTTTTTCCATTTCAACAGCATTACTACAACTATGTACTGACTTACAAGAGAAAATGATGAAAATCCCAAAACTTGATGGCATTATGGCCATAGTATTTGTTCATAACCAGGCTATTGCTGTCAATTCTTAATAAATATTAACAAAATTCAATGTTTAATATATTACACTATAGTCAAAATGTAAAAGAAGACCATCAAACCAAATTAATTCCTTTAAAATTAAATAGGGTTTCACTGGATGAAATATTTCCATGAGATGAAATATTTTCTTTCTCTACAAGTTCTCTGTAATTTAACAAACAACTTCTCAGAGATCAGGGCATCCTTCCCAGGCAGACACATGGAAAAGCCTCAAACCTGCCAGCTGTTAAAGCAGCTGTGAACAACATCTGGCCTTGGCTTTGCTTTGGCAGTGATTTAACTAGCAGCAGGATCAGCCTACATTGTCATGTCCAGCTGCTTTCAAATTCCTATCAGGGATGTGCCCAGAGAACACGAGTGCAAGGATAAAAAAAGATCATTAAGAACAAGGCTGGGAGCAGGAAAAGTGGGAGAATGTAAAAGGCTGAGCACAAACCAAATGATTTGGTGTCAGCTTCATTCACATCCTCACTCTGGGTTTGATGTGCTGAGGACACTGTGCCAACCTAACTATAGACTGCTACCCACAGCTTCAGAGGGAGATGGAATTAGTGCTGCACCTAAAATAGGGACCAGGTCTCTTCAGAATGATTAAATCAGGGGAAGAGGCATCTACAAAGAGCCCTTTATTTAATATTGAAGAGAAATCTCTCCCACTCAGCACCAGCCACCGGGCTTCCCTTGTTGCAAATGCTATTTATAATGCTGAGCCCTCCACATTCCTCCTGATCATGACAGTGATCTTGCCCAAGGACAAAATATTACTAATTAACAGTTATTTCTTAATATTCTCATTTCTCAGAGCTGGAAGATGTCCTTTAGCTGAAGCTGATGGCCAACAGCCTCCCTCAGCCTTCCAGGAATAGCTGCAACCACCTCCTGCTGCCCGGATAAATTCAGTTAAAGATCACCCTCTGCAGAGGCACACAGAGCCTTCTGCCTCCTGCTCCACTTCCTACCAGGAGCTCTGGCATCAGCTTCAGCAGCTCCAAGAGTTTCATCCCCTGACACCACCAGGATGGGAAGCCCAGCCCTGAGCCAGCTCTGCCAGTGCTTCCACGTCATGGAATCATGGATTTGTTTGGGTTGGAAGGACCTTAAGTCATCTCATCCCATCCCTGCCATGGCAGGGACACCTCCCACTGTCCCAGGCTGCTCCAGCCCCAATGTCCAGCCTGGCCTTGGGCACTGCCAGGGATCCAGGGGCAGCCACAGCTGCTCTGGGCACCCTGTGCCAGCCCTGCCCACCCTCACAGGGAGGAATTTCTTCCCAATTCTTCAATAACTTCTCATGAACTTTCATTTCTTCAAGATGGGCTTTCTTTTTAAAAAGACCTTCAATCCCAAAATATTTTTTTCAAGTGACCCTAGGGTATAAAAAACTTCAGCAAGGAAGGGACAAGGTTCTGCTCACAGAGCAGAAGGGTAAGAGCAAAGACACGTGATGATGGACAAGAGGAATTTTCATCTCTTCTGTGATGCAGCATTGTGGCAAACTGGTGTGAAAAGCCAGTATAATCCCAGGATTTTCCAATGTTCCTGACAGTAAAACACCCCCAAGGTTATGGGAAAAAATTTAAAACATATCCAGTAATTTTTATACTACTCAAAAGACCATGCAGTGCCTTCTCAGCATTCACCTATAAAGTTTCAATAAAGCAAGGAAAGGAATTCACAGAGGAAAAATAAATAAATAAAATGAAAATATAACTCAGGGCTGGATGAGAATTGGCATGACAGGACTAATTTCTGGCCAGATCAGCTCATTAAAGCACAGAATCTCTCAATGTACAAACAGAGCAGTGTCAGAGGCAGAACCTCCTCATTCCATGGGCAGAACTCCCACATTTATTTGAGCTGTTGGTGCCACCAGACAGTGACAGGCAGCAAATGATGGCAGTGTCCCACCCAGCCAGCCCTCAATCCCATCAGGAGCAGTGTTTCAGCCCCACACACACCTGTAACTGTATTCCTTATAAAGAATATCCAATCTTTGGGAAATATTTCTACTTTGAGACATTAATCTTCCCATTAAAAAAACCAACAATCTGCAATCATTGAAGCTTTGGCTTGTTTGCTTTGCTGGTTAAATAGAGGTACAGAAGACACACAGAGACAATAAATAGTAACTAATCTGACAGGGAATTTTCATATTTCCCCCTGTATTTTGACAGGAATCATTTATTTCTAAGCTGCTTCATTAAGTGCAGAAAACATATCCCATAAAAATATCCCTTCTCCCAACACCAAGTGTACAGCTAGAGAGACGCCAATTTCTAAAAATACCAGGAAGAGAAATAAATGCAGGACAAACAGCATTCAGTCTGATGGATTAAAAAGATAAGAAAAGCTCACAGTTAACTAATCCATCCCAATGAAGACATTTCCAAGCTCAGAGCTCCAGAGGAGCAGGAGCAGCAGGTCCTGGAGCAGAGGATGCTCCAGCCTTTGTGCCTGGCTGCTTCTGGGGCATCTCCTGCTCTGGGGACAGCAGGGAAGGTTCCATTTGGGACATGGGAATTTGGGGCTGTCTGGGGGATATATTTCAGCTCTCTCACACTCAGTCCCTTCAAGCAGATCTTCCAAGAATCCCCAGCTGGCTGCTTCCCACACACTGGGGCTCCTTCCCCTCTCCCTGCTCACTATGAACACCATACCAGAGTCAAAACCTCAGAACAGCCACTGATAAAAGATTTCTAATCCTCCCAACTCTCTGCACATTGTGAATTTGGAGAGGGGATTTCATGTCTCTCTTCAGTGTGCAGCCATTCTCCTGGACACTGCTGGTACCACAGAGAGGGGCCTCAAACAGAGCAGGCTTTGCTTTTGTCCTCCTCAAACCCTTAGACAGTTTCTGGGTTGGACATGGACCTGCAAGAACACTCATGGAAGTCCTCATGAAAATCCATTCCTCATTAATAAGATGAAATGTTGGTTCTAACAGAGGTCAATCACTTCTCCCATTACTTATTTAAGAGTTTCAAGGCCCCATCACCTGAAACAGTCCTGGGCCTTGTGAAACAGTCTCTGAGCTTCTGCAATTTATCAACAGATGAAATGCCTTCATCTCTAACTATTCCTGATAAAAGTGACTGTGATTCCAGCTCTGGCAAGCTCCTCACAGTCCTGAGAAAGCCAGGAAACATCTCCAGCTCTGCCTCATGCCCTGCACAGGGCAGACATGACAAACAGGAGGAGAATCCTCTGGACAAATGCACAGAGGAAAATTCCATGGCTGTAGCTTAACCAAGAGTTGGGAAAGAGGGCAGAGAGCCCCAGAGGGCTGGGAAAGCATCAAGGGATGCATCAGCACCCACCCAGATGCTGCCCTGGAGGCACAAGGTGGGAAAGAGACAGTAAGGTTAAAGGGATGTCTGACACAATTCAGTGCAGTTGGTTTTATGTCTTTAATCTTGAGCCTCCCCCAGGTTTGTGATTCCAGCAAACTGCTCTGGATCATAAACAGTTTATGTTTTGGGTGCTTCCCAAGCCAGCCAGGCACAGGCAGTCCTTAAATAAAAAGCATAAAATCCATATTCTTCTGGCAAGCAGTGATGGGCAAGAGAATCTGTCCCACAGTGCTCTGCCCACCAGGACAGTACAAACATCCCAGGGACTCAGTCTGGATTTTAGTGCCTCACACAATCCATCTTCCCAGAGACAGTTTTTACTGCAAACCCATGGCAGATTGGAAGATCCTTGGAAGACATTAGCAGTGCCCATATGCCAATGACAGGGTCCTATTTCCCTCTGAAAACTCAAGACCTAAGATTCTTAATCTTGTTTATAAAATTCCTTATGTCACTTCATTTTCAGTAAGATAATCTACAGGAAAATCTGAGTTTGATATGAAGAATAGAAACTTGCAACCATCAAACATAAATAACCTCACCTTCAGTCAGTCTGAGCCAGTGTCACCTGGGACAGTCTTTCATCCAACATCCCATCAATAAACAAAACCAAGTCCAGGCTGGATGGGGCTTGGAGCACCCTGGGATAGAGGAACGTGTCCCTGCCCATGGCAGGGCTGGGATGAGATATCCCTAAGGTCCCTTCCAACCCAAACCAATCTTTGATTCCATGATAAACTCACCCACTGAAGTCGCTGTTTAAAACAACCTTCCCAAAACTTGGGTTAACTTGGAAAATAAGTCTTGGGTTGTACTAAATATTGAACGTTAGGCATTTCTCCTGACTCAGAGTCCCAGTGCTGTGGAGTGCACAGGCAGGACCAGGAGTGACACATTTGGGAGTTATTTAGAGAAGGATTACCTCTGTCATTCAGTTCCACTGACACATGACAGCATGTGAGAAAGAGAGAGAATAACACAAAAGAGAAACACGTTTGTTGAGAGCTGGAAAGGAAACCGGTCCCAGCACATAAAAGAAAAGATTAAACAAAGATAACCACAGGTGAGCACACTGCAACAACATCACTGTGCCTTGACAGCATGACCAGGATTTGTGCAGAGCTAAGCCAGAATGCTGCCTCTTGACTCCTTGGGCACGGAGCAGCTTTTCCAGGTGATCCATCACTGCCAGGCACAGTGTTCTATGGCACAGACACTGAAATTCAGGAGACTGCACTTTCCCGCTCATGCCCTGCCATGCCTGGGCCTTGCTCTACCTGAGGACAGAATCCAGCATTCCCAAGGGAAGGAGTTCAGCATTCCCATGGGAGGGAGCTCAGCATTCCCAAGGGAAGGAGTTCACCACTTCCAATGAAGGGAGCTCACCATTCCCATGAGAGGGAGCTCAGCATTCCCATGGCAGGGAATTCAGCATTCCCATGAGAGGGAGCTCAGCATTCCCATGGAAGGGATCTCACCATTCCCACAGGAGGGAGCTCAGCATTCCCACAGGAGGGAATTCAACATTCCCATGGAAGGGAATTCAACATTCCCATGGAAGGGAATTCAACATTCCCACGGGAGGGAACTCACCATTCCCACGGGAGGGATCTCACCATTCCCAAGGGAGGGATCTCACCATTCCCAAGGGAGGGATCTCACCATTCCCAAGGCAGGGATCTCAGCATCCCCAGTGCTTACCATGGCCCACTGGCGAGCTTTGATCCTCATCTGGTTGTAGCTGCGCTCCTCGGCGTACAGGGCGCTCATGAAGGCGCCGATGGACGTGCCCCCGATCATGTCCACGGGAATCCCAGCCTCGATCAGCGCCCGGATAATGCCCACCTGGGAGCAGCCCCTGTGCCCAGGGAGGGAGGAAAAGGGAAAAACAAAAAGCCACTGTCAGCCAAAGAATCATTGAAGGAGTGCAAAGGCTGGTGATGGATGGCGCCTTCTAAGGAAGCCGAGCCTGCGCCAGCTGAGCTGCCAATCGCTTGCTAAACAAGCCCCAGTGCCAGGAACAAACATTATGAATGCAGGAATCCTCCCAGAGGATCCCAGGGAACACGACCACGCAGCCTAGATCAGTGGGAAAGGCAGGGGAATAAAGCAGCCAAGAGCTGAGCTGGTGGATGGGCGAGGGGAACATCAGCGTGGATTCACTGGGGTCCCCCCAAAGCTTCCAGGAAAGGCTGGAGTTCAGAGCCCTGCCCATGAGCTTCTTTCCCAGTGATTCTCCACAGAAACAGAGCCAGCCTGGGCTATTGGAAGGGGGCACCACATGGATTAATAATGAATTTGAAGGTGGAAACAAAAGCAAGCAGAGACAAACAGTGATGAGAGGGCAGAGGTTGAGTCTGTACACAAACCCAGGAGGGGGCAGATGAGGAGGAAACTTTTGAGGATTCACAAATTCCTTCAGGAGACTAAACATATTTCAAGAGCAGAAGAAATTCTGAGCAACAATAGAGTCAGGTGCTAAACAAGAGATGAACCTCAATCCTGATGGGACAGGAGGAAAACAGAAGCAGCAACGCCCCTGCAGCAACCAGTTCTTATCCAGCTCTGCTCATATGGATTTGGGAACCCCTGGGGATATTCCCTGAAAAACATCAACCTAAGGTTCAGTGCAACTTCAAGTGGCAAATCAAAGAAACCAGAATAAAACAGAAAACTTAAGAACACACATTGAGGATGGGCCAGCATTTGAGAAAACCACGAGCAAGCTCAGACTTCTCACCCAAAAAAAAGAACAGAACTAAAAAATGACAGAGGGAAGCACAAAAGGTGACCAGAATATGAGATTGCCTTCACATGAGGAGAAAGTAAACTTGAATCACTGACCGGGGAAGATCCTGACTGATGGGAACCATGCAGGGCCAGCAATGATATCACCATGAAGAGATTTTAATGGAAAGGAAAGAATTTGCAGACAGGTGTACATAGAGCACAAACTGGGGAAGCCACTGTTACCACATGCTGGAGAGGTCAAACCACAAATGGATTTAAATGTGGAAAGGATGAATCAAAGGTACCAGGCTGTCAGTGGCTACTAAACATGAAAATGGGAGGTGCAAGCTGCTGTCCAGGAGGCTCAGAAGCTCCCAATTGCTGCCAACACTCGTTTCTGAAGCAGTCACTGCTCCTCACCCTCAGAAATGGGAGAGCAGAGGTGGAACATTTTAACTGATCCTATGAACATGTCATCAAATCTGATCTTTTACCCCCTAGTGGGAGAGGGATCCCTGTCCATCCCACAGAACCATTACAGAACCACAGACCACTGCAGTGGAGGGGAACTGTCCTTCCAAGCAGCCCAAAGCTACAGCCTTTGCTTTCAAATGCTTTGTGCAGTGAGTAAGAATCATTTCTGATTAGTTCATCCCACCCGGATGGATGCTTTGCAGTTTAGGCCATAAAGCAGTAAAAAAAAAATATCTTTCTTTTCCTCTTTTCATCCCATTTTCTGTCCCCCACAGTTTGCTCTATTTCCATCCTCCTTCCCCTTGCTGTTTACATTCTATAAATACTTGCTAACAGCTGCCAAGTCCACCGTAGGTGTCATTTGGCCAAGCTATGCTGAACACATTCTTTCCATCCAAATAAATCCCCTCCAGCTGCTGAAATGCTTTGGGACAGGTTCGTGGTTACACTGGGTGTAAATGACTTCAATGACAGATCTGTGCTGCTGCACTCCAGGAGCAGAAAATGGCTCATTTCACTTTTCCTCTCTAAATTCCCCTTCCCCTCTTCTACTGTTTCTTCCCACAAGATGCCCTGAGTTAAAGGGATTATACTTTTATCCTGCCCATTGTTTTTATGCTTTTAGAGTGCAGCTATTTTTGTGCTCTGCTGCTCATGCCTGGCACTTCCCACTGCCTCAGCCCTGATATTCCAGCAAGGAGCAGAGCTCTCCCTGCACCCTCTGCCCTCTGCAGGTGCCTTTCTTAGAGCACAAGAAGTACCTTAAAGCATTTCCTGCTTGAAGGACAATTTTAAACAGGCCATGAGTAGCTCCAGACTAGATTCCCTCCCTTTAACTGTTTCTCCTGATTCACACATCCATAAATACAAAGGATTTGATGTGAGCACTCTGGATTTGTTTCTAGTTTGCTGCATGATGCCTTTGTATGAATAACAAAATGAAACAAAAGATAATTATTACTTTTATTGCATAGTCATCCCCTTCTCCTGCATCCACAAAGTCCCTGCCAATATCCCACTAATGTGACAGCCACAGATCTCCAACAGATTCACTGATCCCAAAGCAAGATGGGAATCAAAGTCCTTTTCTATACACAACCACAAAGCTGATTCTTCCAGTTCCAACACCCTGAGCAGGAGCATTCCTGGAATTTGCAAACGGAATCCTGAAAAAAGACAAATGTGCCTGAGCCCCCATTTTCTCCAGGTACCAGCTGACCTCCTGAAAGACAGAAATAGAATTTTTTTTCCCCCTTCTCCCTACAGCTTTAGGCCATCACTGCCACACAATGTTACTGCATGGGACTTGTCAACAACTCTTTGCAGTTGGTTCTGTCCTGGGCACTTCCCAGCTCCACAAACGTGGGCAGGCTGCCAAGGGAAGCCTGTGCTGGCTCAGGTCCCTGCCAGGCACTCACATCCCCTCTGACAGCATCCCTGGATTCCCACAGAGCTGCACTGGGCACCTGCAAACTCAAGAGGAAAACAAACTGAAGCCAGGAGCAAAATCCATGTTAACAGCTAGAGGTCTAGTGCAGAAAAAAAACCCCCAGGGATTGTGCACTTGCCCAATTCCACAGGGGACATGTCCTGCTTTAGGGAAATGTGGAAATACAAGTGTTGGGCAAGAGGAGAACAAAGGGAG
This sequence comes from Sialia sialis, assembly GCA_009812075.1. Taxonomy (NCBI): domain Eukaryota; kingdom Metazoa; phylum Chordata; class Aves; order Passeriformes; family Turdidae; genus Sialia; species Sialia sialis. The sequence goes on from VRYO01002223.1 coordinate 4,776,347, forward strand.
ATGGTTTGTGCCAGTGCTGTACCTGCAGAGCAGTGACAACACAGGGACAGGGAAAGGCTCCTGGTGACACAGAGCTGAATGCCACTCACTGCAGAGGAGAGGGACAGGGGAGTGCTGTTACACAGGAGGAAGGAGCATCCCAAGAGGGGATGCACACACAGCATGTCCCTGGAGCTGCACATGCAGCTTCCCCCACCCTGAGGTGCTGAATGCAGCTCCTCCTCTGCCAGCACCAGCAGGACAGGGACCAGGGGCCCAGGAACGATGACCTACAAGATGACTTCCAAATAATTTCTATCAGAACCCAAAGATTTGCCCAGGAGGTGCAGTCAGTATCTGAACAGAAACTATTTTCCATTATATTCAGTGCCTAGGGCAGGCCTGATTCATTAATGCCCTCTCAGAGACAGCTGAACCAGCATCACCCAGCTTGAGGAGCAGCTGGAAGCCAGAGCCAGGCTCTGTTCTCATCCCTGCCACTGCCACTGATCTGAGCAAAGCAGGGGCTGCTCTGGGCATCAGCTGCCCCAAGTGCTGCTTTGTGTACTCACTAAACCATGATCTCTGAGCTGAATGAGCCTCCAGAAGCTGTGCTGGCTAAACTCCAACACCATTCCTTCTTTACTGCTCATGATCACAAAGAGGTCACTTGGTCTGCTCAGCTGGACAAGAGACTGAGGGGAGACCTCACTGCAGCAGAGGTTCCTTGTGAGGGGAAGAACAGGAACAGCTCTGATCCTTCCTCTGCATCACCAGGGACAGGAGCCAGGGAAGGGCTGGAGCTGGGCCAGGGCAGGCTCAGGTGGAGATCAGGGAAAGGTTCTTCCCCCAGAGGGTGCTGGGCACTGCCCAGGCTCCCCAGGGAATGGGCACGGCCCCGAGGCTGCCAGAGCTCCAGGAGCTGCCAGGGATGGACAGGGGGGATTGTTGGGGGGTCTGGGCAGGGACAGGAGTGCACTGGGTGATCCTGGTGGGTCCCTTCCAGCTCAGGATATTCTGTGATTCTGGGAAAGAAATGACCACAAAGCAGGGAGGGGAGTTATAGGGTTGCAGAACTGCTTCCCTAAATACCTCAGCCCAGCACACACAGAGAGCTCAGCCTTTCTGTCAGAAGGTCTTGCAGGAAAATTCCTGCTGCTGAAATGAGCCCTTGCTTTCATCCCAGGGGAAGAGCTGCTGGCATGTGACTGCAATGCACGAAGGCCAGAGCAGAACTGATAAAAGCAGAATTCCCCTGTGAGCCGTGCATGTGCCAGCTCTGCACGTGCTGCCAGAGCAGGGATTAATGAGGCTCAGAGAAGGCAGTGAATGCAGCAGGACATCCCAGATCCAAGTGGCAGCAGGAAGGCAGGCTGTCCTCCCTGCTCAGGGCCTGAAAGAAACACAATCAATACAAACCCAGCATCTTGTGCACCAACATTTTCCCCACAAGCCACATTTAACACACCAACAGCATGCTGCCTGGTTTGAAAGAACAAGCTCAGCCTGGGAGCAGCCAGAGGGGACACTCACTTTTCAGACCATGGCTAAAGGGGGCAGCCAGGGAGCTCAAACACCTCCAAAGTCCATGTCATCTCCAAAAAGGAAGTTGGATTCAAAGAGGAATCCAGCCCAGGCATTCAGCCTCACCAGCCCCCATCTCTCCTCCTGACAGACTCAGCAGCCTGAAGATCTCCCTCAATGCTCTGAAGAAATGCTGATTCCCTTGGCTAAAGAAGGATTAAGGCCATGGATGCTGCAGAGCTCTGCTGTGTCTCCCACCAAAGCCTCTCCAGAGTGGGACACAGCTTCTGCCCTTCCTTCCTCATAGTTACTGGCAAAGGAGAGAGAAAAATAGAGAAATTGTCAAGGGGACTTTATTAAGCTCCATTAGAGCCCAAAAAACCTGAATTAAAACACCTCAGAATCTTAAAACTCCTGGAGCAGCAAGGCCATAAGAACAGCTTTTCCCTGGAAGGGTTGTCCAGCCCTTCACAGGCTGCTCAGGGCAGTGGTGGAGTCCCCAAAAGCCACATGGATGAGGCACTTGGGGACAGTGGTCAGTGCTGCCCTGGGCAGTGCTAGGGAATGGTTGGACTCCATCATCTTAAAGGTCTTTCCAACCTTACCAATTCTGCAATTCCATGAATTTGTATTTACCATGTCCATTTTGTGCAAAAAAAGTGGTGCCTTGGGCAACCACTGCCCCAACCCTGCTGTGAGCACAACAGAAATAAACTGAAGGTGCCTGAGCTTCCAAGCCCACGGGACTGGACAGCACATCCTGAAATCCACCACAGGAACCACAACACTTCAGGGAGCATGACCCCACATCCGAGCCTGCAGCTCTCAGAGTAACAGATGCAGCTACAAGCACTACAGAACCATTCACTGAGGAGTGCTGGTGCTTCTAGATCCTTCTTGGAGTCATTGTGGAAGTGTTCTTTGCATTGGGGTGAGTGGAAATTGGATGCTGTTTATGTGAAGAGCTACATGGAGTGGCATCAGGAAAGGTGACATAAGGAAAAGCCTCTTCTTTACATAAACAGCAGCATTTTTTGGTGTGTTCTGTGGCTGATCCTGGCATTGAGTGGTTCAGTTGCTGGCTCAGAAATGGAAGTCTGCTACAAGTTGCAACTGGACTATCTCCAATTGGCACCTTCGAGCTTTTGCAGTAGCAGCAATATACCCAAGCATTGCTTTGAAATCTAATCCTAGTTATATCTTCCCAATAACATTATTTCCCAGCTTTCCTGACCATAAAATTTCCCAGCATCATAAATCAGCCAGAATTAATGCAGTGATTTTTCTGCCAGAAACCAGACCCCTGCACTTCTGCAGCCATGGTTCTACGTGAGCACTTACAAGGAACTTTCCAATCTTGACAACATTGATTAATTGATTCATCAACTAAGCACCATTTCTAAGCTAAATAGAGGGAATAACCCCACATTACTGGGTTCTCATTCTAATATCCAACAATCAGCAGGATCTCTCCCAGCAGCTGCCCTGGAGGAAGATTTTTCCCTTCCACAGCCCACACATTATTGATCCAGAGACCTGAATTTTTCTTGTCTTCCCCTCCATTAACAACAATCTCATTCCATCCTCCCACTTAGCTTTGCCCTCAGATTCCCTTTAACTCCTTAAGCCAGAGCTCAGGAGCCATTTCCCTCTGGCCTTGCCATCCTGCAGGTGTCACACCCTGTGCCAGGCAGGCACATCTGGCAGAAAAAGCATCTCCTATTTATCACAAACTCAGTGAAATCCTCTTCCTGCAAGAAAACCCAAATACAATGTCCTTTTATAGCCCTGATCTTGTTTCTGCTTTATACACTAACTTTAGAACAAGCTTTAAACAAAGAGATTTGTGCCTGACACAGAAATAAATGAGCAAAATGTGTTCAGCCCTTCCAGGAGAGCTGTCAGGGCTACCAAGCCCTGGGGTGTGAAGGGATACAGGAGGAAGGCACTGGAGAGGAGAAAAGGCATAAAATTGTTGAAGTAGATTATAAAATGCACTATTTTGTTTTCTGATCCCCAGCTGGCAGCAGCACACTCAGAGAGGGGCACAGGAGCAGGGAAGTGGCTGAATGACAAACTGTACCCACTTGGGGATGTCACAAAATCCTGTCTCTTACTCTGAGCCAAGGAACAATTCAGTTGTCATCTGCAAAAGAAGATAAATTATTTGGAAAACAAATATATCCCCCTTCCCCACCCCTCTGAGACTTATTTATTAAAGCCTTAGAAGAATTCATTCTGAGCACAACATCTGGAAGCCACAGAAATTAAGCCAAAGCATTTTCAAGAGTATTAACTGAGAATTTACTTTTTCTTAACAGGAAAGCTAACTGCTGAGATGAGGCCGGACAGAGATTCCCCAAAATCACAGCAATGCAAGAACCACACTCCTGAAAGCACAGGGACTTGCCAACAGAGCTTTACAGCTGCTCCAGGGGAAGTGAACACAGCACTTTTTATGCTTTTACATCAGATAAATAAAGGTGCAAAACCAGCAACAAGAGCTGACCCACAACTCCAACCCCTCCCTGTATAATTTCACCTGTTTATCAAGGCACGGCTGTAAATAAATGAGCTTGGTGGGAAAGACTGGAGATCAGGACAGGAGAGTCCAACTAAACCACCTGCAATTAATTTTAGGGGTTTTCTTTAAGCAATAATTTTGAAGTTGATGACTCCCAAGCCCCTGCTGCTGGGAGGGTTTAACAGAAGCTGTTATAACCTTCAACCTCCATGGCAGATGGGAGCAAATGAGCAATTACAGAGGTGCTGCAGATGGGAAAAGGAAAAATCAGATCATTAAGCATTGTGTGGGTGCCAATCCATATGAGCATGGCTTCTGTGGGCACATGATGGCCCAAGTGTCACACAACTCCCTGAGCAACTGGCATCAGGTCTGGGAAGGTGGGAGCAGCCACAGCTCTGCCTTCCCCAGCTCAGTGCAGGCTGAGCTCTGAACTGCTGCACAAACACAATTTAAACCACGATGAACGCACTGGCCATGGCTGGGGATGGTTCCTCCCTGCACAAACCCCAGAAGAGCCTCTCAGGAGCAATTAGGCTGCAGCTCCTTCCAACCATTGCAAACACAGAGCCCTCAGAGGAGCTCCAAGCCATGTCTCAGGAGCTTTACCCAACAGCAGCAAATACAACTCACTGATTTATTTTTAGGGATTGTTTTCTGTTTGTTCAAACAACTCTAAGGCTGACCTGGATAAGACTCAAATTAGATATCTGAACATACATTATCATCATCTTTTCCCAGCAGGAGCTCACCTTCCTTACCTTACTTCTCTGGCCTCTCCAAAAGAGCAGCACAAGTAAAACACCAAGTGAAAGGTGCAGTTTTATTAAGAATAAAGACTTTTGCTGCTTCTCTGTTATTTCACCTCCTGACTATTGCCCTGGAATCAAATCTAGGTTTTGAAAGATGCTGGGAATCCAAAAGCCTGACTCTGCACTTCAGTTTTCCCTCTGGTTTGTCTGCACATGGCAGTGGGTGCTCCACTCATAACAAGAGCCCAGACACCCAGCACAGACACTTCTCTGCACCTGCAGGAGCAATTGCAAGCAATTACAAGTCTGAGCTTCAAAAAGGGATATCACAAAGAAAAATTCCACTCCACGGTGCACTGAGGTACACACACAAAAGCCAAAACAGAGGTCACAAACAGCTTCCGCTCCTCCAAAATGCTCCCAGGAAGTTCAGGCTGGCCCTGATGGGGGAAAATTGCAAAGGCCACAAGGATTAACCTCAGAGCTGCCAACTTTCTGCCTTTCCAAAGTCAAAAGACAGACTGACCTGGTGTACAAAGGGATTACCTTGAAGAAGAGGAACTGGAGGAAAGATATTTCAGGTATTCAGAGGTTGGAGTATTATTTTTTTTCCATGACACAAAGCAGATTGAGCCCCTTTTGTATCATTTTGATACCTCCCTGCTGCAGAAATCCTGCTTCCTCAGCTGTTACTGGGCACTGACAGACTGCAGATGCTGCACACAGCAAGCCTGATTCTTCCATTTAAACCCAGGGAACAAGCATTTTTCAAGTTCCTTTCACATCTCAGCTTAATTTGCTGGAACTTCAGAGCATGATCAGGATGAGGAATGGAATCCTTTTAGCAGCACATATTCCTCAAGACCTGTCTTGCTGGAGGAGAGGAAAGCACAGCCCTTAGGTGTCAGCTCAGTACCTCCAGCAAGCACTTGGAAATGGAACAGGAATTTCAGGGATGCTGCCTGACTGCATCAGGGGGAGAGAAAGAAAAGACAGGAACTGCAAAAAAATCCTTGCTCTTGTCTTACCTAAGTGGAAATCAGGAAATGGTGTGAACCCAGTGCAGAAGGGCCCAGTCTGTGCCAGACAGGCACAGGGCTGCCAGACTCCAGGCTGGAGACAGGGATGTTGGCCAGCCCCCAGCAGAGCTCAGCACCCAGATCCTCCTGCCAGAGCAGGCAAAGACACCCCCAAAGCTCAGCATAAACACTGCTCATGGCTTGGCACTGCACAGGGAGGCACCTGGGCACCCCTCTGCTGCTGGAGGGAAGAGTCAGCTCCATCAGACTCACTGGGTGGCAGTTCAAGCAAATTCCCCAGACACAGCCAAGCCAAGCCAAGGCAGCAGCATCAATCCATTTACATGTGGAGATAACAACATCCTCCTGAAACCCCAAACAACTCCTGCTGGTAATGCTTCTCTTCCCTCTAAGTGCTCCAGAGCCATTTCAGAGCTGCAGAGGGTGACCTGCCCAGCTGCCCACGCTGTTTCACCAAAGGAGAGCACAGCTCTGAGGGTTTAAACCATTTCCTCAAAGCCATCAGCAGCTGAACTCCAGCCCAGGAAATCCTGCCTGTCCCTTCCTCTGCCCAGAGACTGAACCCTTCAGAGCTGCCAGTGGCTCATGGCACCAAGAGCACCTTGGAGAGGCTGGTGCTGCCCTTCCCAACCCCTCCTAGCCAAGGTCACAATGAAGAACAAAGGTTTTTAGCAACAGTTTTGTTCCATGATTTACTTCAGAACAAGCATTTTCTCAGGCTGTGTTTTCTGAGCACTTAAGGAAAAAACCACAACCCAATTTTTATATTTTGATTCACAACCCTGAATCCCATCTTTATACATTTCAAGCTGTCAGCTCTGTGCCCTGTGAATTTCAAGCACTGTGAGGAAGAGATACCAAATGAAAGGGATACCTGTGCCCCATTATAAACCACTGAAAAAAACATTAAACATTGCTACCAATAACCTATCTGCAAACTTGGTGCAGTCCTGAAGCTCACTGCATGATCTGGAATGATTTCAAAGCCAAGTGCTACTCTGTTGACACACAGGGACACACCAGGATGGCCCAAAAAAACCTGGCAAACTGCATTTTTTCACAATAGGTGAAAATCTCACAAATTGTGAGAGGACTTGAAAGCAAAGACTGAGAAAAGAACTAAAGGGCAGATGTAAAGAAGACAAGAAAGAACGAATGTGAAGCAAAAACAGTGCAAAGAAACTGGGAGATCTTAAGGACTGGATGTGTTAGAAAGGGAAAAGAGATTTACAGCCTGGCAGACACAGCCAGGTGGGAAAAGAAAAAGGGAAAATAGGATATGTATGATCTAGATAGAAATGGAAGCATGGAGAAACATTGTTAAGCAAGTTCTCAAGTTATTACTTTTATCCTCCAACACAAGGAACTGGTCATGACAGCACTTGGGCTCCAGAGACCCCTTACCCCTCCTGCCCCTCACCAGACTCAGTGTAGGTTAAGTCTTGAACCCAGCAAAGGAGTTGAAAAACATTTACTGTGTTCCAATTTATGTGAGGAACATTGAGAGCCCAGGAAATTCCCATGGGATTTTCTTTCATCCCTTCTGTAATCTCTATATGGAGTGTCTTTAGGATCCCATAGGTGAAAACAGTGCTCTTTTCTTTCTGGCAGTGTTTTCCAAGCTGTCTCCTTCACGCAACAAATTCCTTCTCTCTCCTCCCAAACATCCTAAGAGCACATTGTCTGGGTGCCTGTGGTCAGGTTTAGTAGTTTAAGAAAGTAACTCCCCCCGTATTTCCAGTTCCCTCCCTGTATTTGAGGTTCAGTAATTGATCTTAGGAGCCCTCCAGCTCCATTGCAGGTTGTGCAGCTCTGCAGTGGCAGTTTTAAACAACATACACACACACACATTTCTCCTCCTTACAGGGGTAAAAAGCCTCCTGCCATTAGTTACCTGTCTTAGCTGAGGAATGTGAATTAATCTTCCTTAACAGCTGGAACTGAATCCGAAGCACCTGCACCATAAAAGCTCAGAGTCTCCCCAGGAGGTTCTGTCATTCCCAAGACTGAACCCCAGGGTTTCATAACCACAGTGCAGGGAAAGGAGCTGCAGCCTGGGAAAGGGAGCTGTCAGCACATGGGAGCAAATTGTCCATGTCAAGGACAGCACTTTGTCATTGGAGCAGCATTTCCACCTCAGATTTCAGCTCTTTATTCCTCAGATGTTGCATCACAAGATGTTGGGCTATGAGGTGTCAATTGTACCACTGCAGCACCAGCCAGCCCCTCCACCCCTTGGAGCCAAACCTCAGTCCTAACCCAGGGGACATCACCTTTATTAGGACCTAAAAGCCCTAAACTAAGTTTAGATATTTTCTGTACAGTCTTCCCTGTTTTCTCTCCCTATGGCTCTCTCTGCTGTTGTGGATCATGGAGCAAAAGATGACATTGCACAAGGGATCTCAACTGCAGAAGTGCTGGAAAACAGACCTTCCCATGGTGCCATTTGACCTTGAGAGAACTAAAAACAGCCCCAAAAAGCAGATCTACAATTTGCACCCTCCTCCCCTTGCAGCATATTCCTCAGCCATTGCCACTGTAGCATTACCATGTTACGCTGATGAGAATTTAAATGTTCATTAATTCTGGCAGCTTGTCAAATTTTCCTTAACGAATTCAAGCAAGGGAAAGAACAGTGGCTTCATGACTCCTCTCAGGAAAAAAAGCTGATGAGAATTTCACAGGAGGCAAGAAAGAAATTTCTTTTCCCTTCAATGACCCTCTTGCCAAACACAGACCTGCACTATGCAGTGCAGAAGTGAAAGTTTCTCAGAGTTAAGATGCAAAATCCAATTAAGGAGGAGGCACTGAGCATCTAAGTACCAGGGTAAGCACCAAACCCTGTCTGTTACAATTATTATGCAAAAAGGACAGAATTAAGAAACAGCTGCCCTCAGCCAGGATGAGACCACAAGGGTTTTGCTTTAAGGCTCCTCTCCATGTTAGATAACCAACCAAACAGAAAAACAAATCAACTCCCAAAACTTACTAATGTCTTTATTAATAATTTCTGACTCTGCACATGGGCATATTGCAGATTCAGCTTCTGTACCCTGCTGGCTGGGCCAGCACTTAATTGCTGGGTGAGTAATTAAAATGCTGTATCACCAGCCAAGGAGCAGCAGCACCAAGTCCCTGTGCCTGCTGAAGGCAGCCAGGAGCTCCCCAGACAACCTGAGGAGGAATATCAGATCTCACAACACAGCACTTACTTGTTTGAAAGTGTTTTACATGGGTAGATCAGGTCATCAGTCCCCAAACTCGACTCCTTTTTTAGCAGGCTGGAGCGGGGGAAGCACCACAGGGTTTGTTCCTAGGCAAGAGCTCCTCACCTCCCAGCCACACTTGCAGGCTAAAAGTACTGACTGTCAGAAAAGGAACATGATCTTCTAAAGTTCTCAAGTTCTCAAAATCTGTTTCAAGCTTTTCCTTATGGTGTGTTGGGAGCTTTGATCATTCATTTTCTGCCATGATTGCTCAGGAACACAAAGGGGCAAAACCCTCCCAAGCACGCTGCCACGCTGGGCTCAGCCTCCAAAGAGAAGTTGCTGGAGGTGCAGCTGTGCATGCACCACGTCCCCAGGTGCTGTGGCCATGTCCCACCTGCTCCTGGCCGGACCCACTGCACAGGACTGTGACCTGTGCATCCCTTCCAGGCACTGAGTGCAGCTCTGCCCATCCTGCCCGTGCCAGGGCTTTGTCCCAGTGCAAACACAGGACAAAGCCCTCATGCCTTCCTGAAGATCAGAGCAGTGTCTGGTGGCAGAGACAGGATTGACAAGCAGGTTTTTACTCAAAGAAGCCTAAGTGAGCTGGAGCTGCAGCCAAACATCACAGGCACAGAAAATCCTCCATGGTTTATTCTCCCTGCAATCCTGGAGTCAAGCACAGAGTGCAGAAAGCAAATGTGATCTCCTGAGAGCAGAACACCTGAGATCTGCCTCTCAGGGACTCTCCCAGCCTCTTCACCCCTGGGTAAAGCCATTGAACAGGAAGATAAAGCCAGGCTTTAAGGAGCTCAGCAGCAGCCCATCAGTGACCAGCTGGACATGGACCAGCCTGTTTGTTCTCTTCTAAGAGCTTGGAGTGTGAGAATCCTGCACGTGGCACAGACAGACAGAGGAGACAACACAAGTGTTCATCAGACACACAGATCCCACAACAGAAAGGGCAGAATTTGCTTCTCCTACACTGCTTTTAGCCTCCCTTTCCAGAGGGCTAGAGCTGGAAACAAAGAAAAGGCAGAAAGGACAAGTTGCTGAATCAAGCCAACTGCCCAAAATAAAAAGGTCTGAGCCACATCTTTAGTGTCAGCAAGAAAACTGTGTGCAAAAAAACCTCAGCTATTTGACACATCAAGTGCTGAGGTGAGATAACAAGTTTGAAGAGAAAACTTAACAGAAAAGGGAGAAATAAAAAGATGCCCTGATGAAATATCTATAAATATCCTGTGGCAGAGCTCCTCAGGAGAGGCTGAAAAGCTCGGGGTGGGATTGCTGGGGTGCTTGTACAGGCACAGGAGTGAAGATCCTTATGGGTCCCTTCCAGCCCAGGATACTCTGTGATTCTGGAACAGCTCAACCCATTTTTTCCCCCAAAGCTTAGGGATTCCCAGATAGTTCTGTAATAATTATTTACTCCCTAGAAAGTTCAGTTTTCAAACAGCTTTGCTAAGACAACCACAGCAAACCAAAGAAGGGGTGGGCTGTACGTGGGAGGGCTAAAGGTCAGGACAATTATTTATGGAAGGTTTATGCCTTTGTTGCAGGGCTTGATGTGACATTATTCTTGCAACTACACCGCAAAGGTATTATTTTCCTAAACACAAATCCCCTTGCCCTCCCACATACTCCACAACGTTTCTAACTAAAATTAAGTTAGCATTTAACAAAAGCAAAACACTGTAATTTTAGAACCATATCACTTCAAGTTGTTTTATTTTTATGCTCACAGGAGGAAGAAAACCTTTAGTTCCTATGAGCCTTTTGTCATGACAAACCACAACGATAATTACTAGGAAGCTGCTCTTGGTAAAACCTCCCAATCCGGCTGTCACTGGGAAGCCAGACAAACATTCCCAAAATAACAACTAAATAATTGATATTACTGGAGTCACAGAACACAACAGCTTGAACAAATAGCCACCAGCCAGCCCCTGTCACTGTCACCTCTCCCTGGCTGTTCCACCTGTGTGATTCCTGCTCTGACAGAGCAAGGGGGAGGTTACTCATGGAATTATTATCCAAAGGCCATCAGCAGTCTGTGCAGACACCCACAAAAACATTGTCAGTCTGACTGTGCTTTAACCACAGACCTAATCTCTTGAAATTCCCTTGTTAATACAAATGGGCAATCTAAGAATTTATTTCACCCTTCCAAAGGAAGAGGTTTAGAGCAATTCTGAACCTTTACATGGTTCAGAATAATTTTGTCTTTTCCCCAGACTTAATTACATCCTCACTTCGAAAAATCTTTATCTAACCACATCATTTAAAGATGATTCTTTAATGACTAGAACAGCATTCTGTACCTTTCCAGGGAAAACACAGTGCTCACACCATCCCTGTGCCAGCCTGGAACCCCTGAACAAGCATTTCAGTCTGTGGCATAGAAAATGTTTCAGAGAAGGAAGAAGGATCCCATTTATGCACTCTGTCCTTAATCCTCTTCAAGTCCTCCCCATTCAGGGATGCAGAAATGAGCAGAGTGATGGCTAATGGCCCATGGCTCCTTGCTGAATGGGTGATGAGCATCCAGAGACCCCCAAAGCCAACACAGCAGCAGAGCAGCTTTGCAGAGAGGGACAACACAGGAGCAACACAGTGACCCTGCTCCTCCTTACCTCAGATCCTGCACACCTGCAGGTGGGAGCTTGCAAATTAAGTAGTAGGATTAAAAAAAACTTATAAACATTTTGGCAAAAATTACAGCAGTGTTACAGAAGGAAGAAAGGGAATGAGCAAAATGTGCTGCCAGCAGTACAGGAGTGCACATATTTAGCATGACACAGGCTCTGGTAGAGGCAGAGATATCAGCTGGGAACAAAGAACAAACCACAAATGCTCTGTATCAGTGGATGAGAAGCCTCCTGAGATACTCAGATAAAACAGAAGCTCCCCTCTGCTGCTCTGCTTTGTGTCTCCACAGGACAGAGCTTGTCTTGGAAATGAAATCCTGAAACCAGTTCAGGTGAGGGGCTGTGAAAGGGAGCAGGATGAAGGCTCCTGTGAGACACTGGAGGAAGCAGCTCTGGCTGTGTCAGCAGCAGTGGCTGCTCAGGAGGAGATGGCACAAAGGAGCTCCAGCCTCTCCTGCAGTGAAGGCTCCCCTGAAGCACGCGCTGGCCCAATGACAAAAATGTGATATTTCTGTGCACTTAGACAGACTGCCTGCAAATGAAGGATTTTGGTTTTTGGAGAGTTGCATTTCAAAGCACTCTTTTCAAGCAGGGCTTCAAGAACACATTGATTGAGACAACAAAGGCAGTGCTTGCTTGAGACAAAGGGCAACTCAATCCTGTCTCAACAGAAAACTCTCCAAGTAAAAAGAGATTCCAAAGAAAAATGCCAGCAATCATTTATTTCTGAAGCTCACTGGAGCTTCAGATGGGATTCTAACAGGGTGCCCAGCACACACCTTGTCCTTGTGTCTGCAAAAACACACTCTTTCTCTAAGGTAAGGCTGTCAAAGTGTATGGGTACCTGGGGCTTTGGAGGATTATAAAGATGAGAACATTCTCCATTAGAGGACATAATTCCTCTTACTGCTCAAACTTTGAAAGCTTTGAAATACTGTGAGCCATTTTCTAATATAAGAATCCATAAGGGAAAAAAAACCATAGTGTAGGCCAACAGAAAGAAACGTCATCTTTCATGCCCTGGTCACCTCCTGGTATTAAACCATTATGAGAAGCCTCAAGAGGTCACAAACACTCATGTTCCTTCTGCAGAAATTCTGCACAAATCCCCACAGCAGGCTAAGTTTGTGTAATTCCTCACTGTCTCCTCCCCCAAATGCTGCCTGCAGAGCAGTGCTGGTGTCCCAGGATCTGTTATCCTGAGGCATCTGTCCCAGCCCAGGGGCAGCTCTCAGATCTTCTGGATGCACCAGCACAGAATCCTAGAGTGCTTTGGGTTGGGAGGGACCTTAGAGTCCATCCTGTTCTACCCCCTGCCTTGGGCAGGGTCTCCTTGCCCTTGCCAGGCTGCTCAGTGCAGCCCAGGAGGATCCCAGAGCCCTGCCCTGCCCAGCAGCATCCCAGACCCCAGCCCAGGAGGATCCCAGAGCCCTGCCCAGCCCAGCAGGATCCTAAAGCCCTGCTAAGCCCAGCTGGGTGCCCAGAGCCCTGCTCAGCCCAGCCCAGCAGGATCCCAGAGCCCTGTCCAGAGCCCTGCCCTGCCCAACAGGATGCCAAAGCCCTGCCCTGCTCAGCAGCATCCCAGACCCCAGCCCGGCCCAGCAGGATGCCCAGAACCTGCCCAGAGCCCTGCCCAGCCCAACAGGGTGCCCAGATCCCAGCCCAGCCCAGCAAGGTGCCAGCCCATGCCCTACCTGGCCCCTCCGCCGCCCAGCACCAGCGCGATGGCGTTGCCCGTCAGGACCCGCGCCAGGCGGGAGAAGTCGGAGTGCCGGTCTGGAACCTTCTGGAACACACGCTCATACATCTCCACCTGCAGAGGAGACACAGGCACGGTCACTGCATGGGCAGGGGGAGCCAACTGCAGCCTGCTAAAGATGCTGCAAAGGTGAGAATGGAGCTTCTTTCTTATGAGGGGATGCTGGAGCTGCTCAGCCTGGAGAAGATGAGACTGAGAGGGGACCGAGAGGGGATGTCACCCCTGGGACCAGGCTCTGCTCTGTGGGGCCAGCAATGGAGGAACAGGCAGGAACTGATGCCCAGGAGGAAGAATTTCTTTACTGAGCAGTGACCAAGCACTGGACAGAGACAGAGAGGCTCTGAAATCTCCCTCACTAGAGACACTCCAAGCCTGTCTGGACACAATCCTAGTGACTGCTCCAGGGGACTCAGTTGAGCAGGGAGGTGGGACTGGAGGAGCTCCAGTGGTCCCTTCCAGCCTGAAGCTGTCAGTGATTCTGCTACAGCTCTTCTCCAAAGGAACAGAGGATTGTGAACCACCCAAACAGTTCTAGTGGCCAGTGGCCTCTCTCAGTCTTTCACAGCTGCTGGGGGTAGTACAGAATTTCCTTCACAGCTCTTTCTCTTCCTTGACAAGGATCTGAAGGGAAGCATCCCAGGCAGTCTCTGCCTCATGTTTAGCTCAGCTTTGGGAAGCACAGGAAGGCTCCCAACAAAAAGGACTCTATGGCCTGTGCATACCTTTCATTGGGACTGAGACAGTGATCACTCTTTCAGGATATCAAAACGCCAACTCTGCATCCATCAAGAAAACCTGGCCCCCTTATCCCTGTTCCCTAAATCCAGCTGAGGCCAAACAGATTTAAAGGGAACACTGTGTGTAAGAATATGGTGGACTATCATTATCCCAGATCCCCTTTGACACACAGGTTACAGATCAAGTGAGGAGCAGCATGGGACCAGCCAGCAAACCAGGGATCTCTTACCAGCTTGGGCAGACTCCTTTTGGAGAAGACTCTGCGTGGGCAGTGGATGTGCAGGTGAGCAGAACACCAGCTCCTCATGTTGAGCCACTCCACAGTGCGGGAAGGGAGAGGCCCATCCTCCTTGTGGAGCAGGATCAGCTGCTTCTGGGCTCTCACTGCTGTGTTCTCCAGCATCCTCTCCAGCTACAGCAGATATGGACACATACAGAATGGGCAGGAAGTCCTGGCTGCTCCAATCTCAGGGTGAAATACATCCACACACCCCCCACACCCTCATTCCCAACTCTGCACAGTCACAACCCTCAAACATGATTGATTTAGACACAGAAGCCTAAAATCAGCCAGGGATTCAAACCTGAATGTTTCTGACTTAAACCAGGCCATTGAAAGCACAGCACAGGCAGGAGCTGCTCCTGCAACGTGAGATGCTGCCCGAGTCAGACTGGAGCTCACAAATATTCAGTGTTTTCTTCTTTCCCTCCCCATCAGTTCACGTTTTATTTTCCTCCGTGCATTCCTGATTTTGACTTTTTGTTGTTGTTGTTTTAGGCAGCTGCTGGCAGCTTGTTCTGCTTGTGCTTCCTGCCTCCCACATCCACTCAGGAAGAGCCCACACAACAGGACACACACGAAAGCTGCACGTGGGACCAGCCCAGGCTCTTTGCAGGTCAGACTCAGCACTTCACCATCCTAAAAAACCCCACCTGTGATCTCTTTTTAAAATTTCTTTATGATTTTTTTGTCTGGTCAGAGATCTTTGGTAATAAAATATAAAGCCATAAAAATAGATAGTAAGGGGGAAAAATTACAGCTTAAGATCTGTAATAAAATATAATAAATAATTCATACACTGCAATTTAGATCTACTTTTTCCTAAGCACACACCATAAATTTCATCCAGGCAGAAAAGAATTTCTCCCTCTGTGTAGAGACCCAAAGAAATTCTGGGCAGAAACACAAGGCTTCAAAGCACTTTCTGATTTACCATTGGCCAAAATGACTCTTTAGAGGAAAAGAACTTTGCTGGAAGTACTCCTCCATAAAACTTGCCATTTCAGAGGATTCTCATGCAATTCTTTTGCTATTCCTAAGAGGCATTTCTCAGGAATATTTCACCATTTATGCCTCACTGGGTGTTAAACCCAGGAAAACCCATGAGTGTGAAGCAACCTGCTTTGAGCTGGGCTGTTGCCAGTGCCAGGGGGAAAAGGATCAGCTGGCACACCTCTCCCACAGTGGGCTCCTGGTCTCCCAGCCCCACGATGAGGATGCAGTCGGCCTGGCGGATGCAGCGCTGGGTCCAGGGGGTCAGGGTGCTGTCAGCCTGGTACAGCACAATCCTGTGGATGTCCTCCTGCTGGCCCAGCCAGCTGGTCAGCCTGTACTCGTGGATGCTGGGGAAAACAAGGAAAACAATCCCATTGGTGTTTTATCACAGCTCCTGGAAATGTGGTATTTGCACTACTTAATTTGGGGCTTGTTTGTAGGGTTTTATTTGTTTTCACTTAGAGCCAGGAAACATGAAGGAGATGAATTGTCTCATGTTTGAGCTGAGTTGTTTATTAAGTTTTATTTAAAGTACAGGAAGTTCAGCAACACTTTTAGCTACCAGCTAAAAGTGAGCAAAATGGAGCTGAATCCAGCTGCTACAAGGTCCCTTAAAGTTAAACAGTCTAACAGAGAATTAACACCTATATTATTTATACATTTGACCTAATAACCAAACTCCTGTGACCCACAGTGCAGCACTATTCAACCAGAAGCTACTACCTGAAACCATGAAGAAGAAGGAAGAACACTCAAAATCTTCCATTTTGTCCCATATTTATTACTAATTATAAAAACCTCAAATTTAAAACACTTCACCATGTGAAATCACACACTTCTATTTTAACTACATGTGATTTTTACTCCATCACTCAAATTTAGAAGCCTTCTCCAAGGCCATAGGTCAAAAGCAGTGTTCTCCAGGGGATCAGTGCCAGAAAGCACAGAAAGCACAAAAATCTCAGGTTTTTGGGACACAACAAGCTCCCAAGAGAAGAGGGGAATCTCACACAGGGAGAAAGCAGAATTTCCTGCTCAGCCAGGATCTGCTCCCAGCTCCTGCTGGCTCTGTTTCTGCAGGATTTATACCATGAGACAAATTCCAAGGCAGGGGGATACAGTGATGCCTCCACAGCATCCCTAAGCATGAGCACACTCAGAGCAATTCAGATTTTCCAATTTCACAAGCGATAAAGTGACTGTGGAAAAAACCCTCCCAACACCTGCACCACTCTTGAAGCATTATTGTCTCCAACACCTGGAGCAGAAGGCCCAGTGCATGTCAGAAGCCAGGATTTTATTCCCAAACCCTGTGTTTTCAGAACAGTGCAGTGTGTGTGTGCATTTCCCTGAGCAGGGGTGAGGGCAGGTACCTGTCGAGAGCAGCAGAGCCCAGGCGCTGTTTGATGTTGTCACTGGTGAGCAGCAAGGCAGGACCTGGGGGAACAAGGAATTTCACCTGCGAACACCTAAATTTGAGCTCCTGGAGAAAACTGCCCAGAGAGGCTGTGGCTGCCCATCCCTGGAAGTGTCCAAGACCAGGATGGAGAGGGCTTGGAGCAACCTGGGATAGTGGAAGATGGGGCAGGGACACAGACTGTAAAGCAAGTTGTGCCATATGTGGTGGAAGGTGCAGAGTGGCTGCAGCTAAATTAAAAAAAAAAAATGCAAGAAAAGAAAACGTAAGGGAATAACTGAGAAAATAAAGAAAATATTACCTGTCTCTTACTGAGAGAGAAATTCACATTTACAAAACATGACAGAGCAGTTGCTTTGTATTCATGTTTGCATTGTGCAATCCCTCATTGTTTCATTATCAACAGAACTGAAATTTATGTACTAAGTAACAAAACACTTCATTATGTGAGGAGTCTCAAGGCAAGGTTATAATGTGTTCACTAAAAATCAAAGGACTGTGAACAACCAATATGGGAGAAGGTCATAAATCCACAAATTCACATCTGTGTTCAAAAAGCAAAACCCACAGGTACAGATCTGGAACTGGCTGTCCTGACCTTCAGGGCCAACTCATCTCTCCCCTCTGTGCTCAAGTCCTGCTGCAAATCTTCACTCTGCTTCACCTGACTTTACTCTTAGACTTGAAAAAGTTCCCAAGTGTCATTTTCCATCTTGTACTTTCCAATACTCAAATAACATTTGCTCTTTGCTACATTGATTACCAAGGAAGAGCAAACAGTAATGGACAAAAATATCCCACAAGCAGAGACCAAAAGATAAAGCTGGTGAGAAAGCACAGAGGAGGATGACTCAAGAACAGAATTTGACTTCCCCATCCTCCAATAAAAGTTCTGGAAGTTGGTTCCTATGAAAGCAGCAAGTCCCAAGCAGAGGGAATGAGCAGCATTCCCAGAGCAGATCTGTGCTTGGCTTGCCCTTCCCTCCTCCCTCTGCTGCCCCTTGGGCCACCCAAGAGCAGGGAACAGCCCCAGGGTTGGGGCAGGTGGTTATCACCACATCTTTAACACTGGCAGATTCTTTTATGTGATTCACTGTTCACCTGGTGTCAGTATTGGTCTGGTGCAGCTTTGAAGTGGCACAATGGGAAAAGAGAGGTCTCCTAGAGGGAATGCTGCTGGCACTGCACAGGATAGGGACAGAGTGCAGGGCAATTCTGCAAGCATTCAGCAGCAGAGTGATCATCAGTGCTCATTAAGGTGTCTGAGCTCTCAGTTAGGTAGAAAAGATAGGTGGATTAAAATTGTATTCCAGGATATATGGCTTGCAAAGCTTTCTGGCAGTGGTGGAAGTTTAGTAGGCAAAGACAAACAGCCTGGAATGCCAAATGAGCTGAGGAATGCAATAAAAATGCTAAGTAAGAGAGACAACACCAAGGGAGCAGCCTGGGCACCTCTGCTGGTTACCCTCCTGTCCTGGGCTCTGAGATCAGGGAGCACCAGCCCCTGGTGATGCTCTGGGACCCAGGCCCCAGGGGGACACCACTAAACCCAGGGGACACCCTCAAAGCCAGGAGCCTGCAGCCAGAACAGCTTTGATCCAAGGGGAGAGGCAGATGTGTAGGGCTGGGGTGGATCTTTGTGCTCCTTCAGCCTCAGGTACCCTGAGTGTGCCCAGCAAGCACCAGAAGAGCCTTGGAAAGGCTTAAAAGTCACATCCAGAGCTCACTTCTGATGTGGGAAAGCAGCAGTTGACAGAACAGGACACAAACAAGGGTGCCCAGACAGACCCTGGCTGTGCCAGCTCAGGAGGAGCCTGCCCATCCCTCCACATGCAGGGACACGGGACAAGATTCCCAGACCTTCACTCATCCAGCACGGAACACGGTGATGCTTCCAACAGAACCAGCTTGTTTTGTCTCAGAAATACCAACCATCTGCTCTGCACTCCCAGTTTCTAGCAGGCTCCCAATTAATCAGCCATTAAAACCCCTCCATTAATGCAACCAAGAACACCAACATATGTGAGCTCAGAAAACAAAACTAACAAAAGTGTTATTTCAACTAAACTGCTGCAAGCAACTAAGTAGTGAAAAAATATCATTCCTATGCTGGAGGTTCAAGGGCAGGTTGGACAGGGCTTGGAGCAAGCAGGGATAGTGGAAGGTGTCCCTGCCCATGGCGGGGGGGGGTGGTGAGATGGGCTTTAAGGTCCCTTTTAACTCAAACCATTCCATGAATCCGTGATGATTCAAATGCACAGCCCCCAAACAGCCACACGTGCAGGCAGGAGTGACCAGGCCAAGGTGTCAGTGCATCCTTAAAGTGCTTGGTCACAGTCACACACCTCTGAGCACCCCCTCTCCAAACCTGGCATCAGCTTCCAGCTGCAGCTGCCACCAGGGACACATCCCTGCACCCCACAGTGTTCTGTCAGTAGGATCAGAACAGCTCAAAGTGAAGAAGCAGAGGTGATGTGAGGTAACATGAAATATTTCTCCAAGCCCTGTGTGCGTCTCTGACAGCAGCCAGCAGCAGATTGCTGGGGAGGAGCATCAGAGCAAGGAAATGTGAGTACCATTCCCTGAGCCTCCAGCAATCTGTAGCTTTCTCAACCTTTTGGATTTCTCAAGCCTGAGGTGGTGACTTTCGGTAGCCTGGGGGATTTTTCTGTCAGCCAAGAGCTCACAGGGATCCTGAAGCCCAGGTGAGAGAACTGCAGGCAGCGGCCTCACCCCAGGCTCAGGGATTGTGGTTTCTGGGAAAACCTCCTGGAGCATCTAAAGCTGTACTCCAGAGCCATCTGTTTTTCAGTAGAGAACTAAGAATTCCATGAAAGGGAAGGGAAGGGAAGGGAAGGGAAGGGAAGGGAAGGGAAGGG
>VRYO01002223.1:4798463-4815326 GCA_009812075.1 Sialia sialis
GACAGTGGGAGGTGTCCCTGCCATGGCAGGGGTGGCACTGGGTGATCTTTAAGGCTCCTTCCAACCCAGACCATTCTGTGATTGGCAGCTCCATGGAAGCACAAACAGTCCTTTGCATTTAAGTGGGACACAATCCCACTGTCTGGAAACAATATGTGAATTATCATAAATCACAGAAACTGCAAATGTCAAAGGAAGCAGCACAAATGGGTTGGGGAGAGCTGGAGGTGGTCTCACACATTGGTGCTCCCTGTGTGCAGAATGCACTCCTGATGGAGACCAGGTTGCTCACCTGAGCTGCTCCCATTACAAATCAAAACATTTACAAATCAAAACATTTTAGAAAAGGAAAAAAATGAAAAAAAAAAATTAACCTCACAAAAAATAATTAAGCAATGAAACCACTAAGCCTTCTCTCATTACAGGCAAAAGTGGATTTTTTTTTCTGGGGGAAGCAAGATTCTGAATACTCTTCCAGTTTTTGTGGACAGTAAATATTCACTATCAGATTGAGAGTTTCTAGTTGTCATTACTTCTATATCCCTTTAATAATACAGAAGTAGCTGAAAATTACCAAAACAAGACCCAAAATCCTCTTGAACAGATTCACCTGTACCCAGCTCCACCTCCAAGCACTGCCTACAGCCTTCTCATGCCAATTCCAGGGAAAGGAGAATCACCTCTGAAGGGCTGGACTGTGTTACAACCCAGGCTGCACTCCCACCAGGACTGGGGTCAGCCTGCATCCTGAGCTGATGATTCTTGCAATGGTCTCAGTGTTCCTGTCAGCATCCTCCTAATTCCTGTTATCCTCATCTCTAACCTGCAGGAGAATTCAAGGCATCACGGCAATATCCAGCTAAGTTCATATTAACAGGAAGGGAAAGGAATTTTCTGTAATACACATATTAAGTTGCAAAAGAAAGCTAAAACCAGCTGCTCTCCCCACATATTAAGGCTGCTCTCCACTGCTCTGGAACGTATTTGAAGCCCAGAGCAATGAAATTATATGGATCAAATGTTAAGTATGGATTAAATGTTAAGTCAAGTATTGTAATCAGATGCTGCCATTTAACTTTCAATTAGAAAAAAGGTCGGTTCAAGGAAAAAAAAGCCACAAAAAATTAACACAAAAAAGCCCCTGAATAGCAGCAAATCTTCAAAGCAATTTTCCAAACTGAGAGTTCCTTTCAGGGAAGATTTTCAATTAGGCCTTCTCAAGCACTTTAACAGCTCTCATTTCCATAAAGCCAGGGCAGGTCAGGTCCCAGTTCCCACCCAAACCCCAGGTGCTGATGCCCAGCTGGGAGCTCAGGGAAGGGCTCAGGGGGCAGCAGCTGATCAGCAAAACCCCAGTGCAACTTTCCATGGAATCAGGGAATGCATTGGGCTGAAAAGGACCTTAAATCTCATCTCCTCCCATCCCTGCCATGGGCAGGGACACCTTCCACTAGCCCAGGCTGCTCCAAGTCTTTCCAGGACACTTGCAGGGATCCAGGGGCAGCCACAGCTTCTCTAGGCAACAGGTCCCCTGATGCCAAAATGTGCAGGTGAATAGGAAAACAACCTGAAAGCAAATCCAAATTTCACTCCACTACTCACTCCATTTTCTGTTGCAGTAAGTTGGAAGAAAACAAAAAATTCATTCCAAAACCCATCCCCTTCCCTGAAAGCAAAGCAGCAGCTGCACTTGGTGGCTCCCAGCACTTGGTGAGGCACAGAGGAGGAATGTCCAAACAACCCTCAGGCAGAGGGTAGAGGATAAAATACAAAAGGTACAAGTTAAAAAAAAAAAAAAAAAAAAAAAAAAAGGAGGAAAAAAAGGAAGGGTTGCTTATGCTAAATAAAGAAAAAAAAGCTGCAGGCTGCCAAGAGCCCAGCAGAGCTGTGCAGAGGTTTGGCCCTGCCTGGGAGCTCTGTGGGGCTGGGCACAGCCTGGTGAGGCCACAGAGCTTCTGTGCCAGTGGTGTTTGGGACCAGATGGCTCCCTGTGTTTTCCCACAACACTTTCCTCTTCCCACTGCAGCCGTCTGCTCCCTCTTGGCAACAACTTCAGGTGCCAAGGGTGTGCAGAACCACCTCGAGCTGCCAAGCACTGCACAGGCATCAGGGAAAGGAAGGGAAAGGGTGAAGGGGGAAAGGCTGAGTGACCCCAGCAAACCTCCCCTTTGGCACCTGCCTGCTGCTTTCAGCTCAAAATGGGTGTTTTTATTCTGAACAGTCCATCTACCTACTTAAGTTTCTGTTTGTTTTATTTACAGGCTCTCAGTGTTGTCACACATCAGAACAAGCTGGCAGTGATTCCCAAGGAGTCCCCATTAGCAATACAGCTCCATTATGGATGTAACATTTTTCTGCCATCTCCAAAATAAGAGGAATCTTCAAACACCCACAAATTAGTTCTCACTGTAACAAGTCTCTGCCATGAGCTGCACACAAATTCAGGCTTCAGAAGGTTAAAGAGCTCAAGCACCACGGGCTTTTTCCTGTTCACTTAAAAATCACCTGAGGATTTTTAAGCAGAAACAGGAGTGCCAGCTCCAGACACCAAAAGTCAGAAAGAAAATTACCAATAAATATAAGTGGTTACACCTCAAGCATCACATAACCGGTACTTTTAAATAAGCCATGAGAGAGCAGATTAATAATTTCTCAAAGGACTACAGGAGATTGACTCAAGAGATCTGTAAAAGCATTTGAGGATGAGAAGAGGATGTTCAGGAAATGTCAAACACCACTAATGAACACAAAATGAATTCTGAATTAAATACATGGGTTTTGTGAGCAACTGGAACTTGCACAAGCAACTTCACCCATGGATAAAGCAATTAATGACTCAGCTGTGAGCTGAACACATGGTTTTGTGGGCATGAGACAGAAAACAAGCTGGTAACAAATGGGACAATGATTTCAGACTAAACTTTGGATTTCCAGTGCCAGTCTGGATCTCCTCCATGAGCCATCAAGTCTTATGCTCACCACTCATGCACAAGCCCAACACAAAGAAACTGCCAAAGAAACACTTTGCTGGGAGAAGCTTTTCAGCTGAGGAGGCCTGCAAGACTCTCAGCCAGGAGCTGGAGGGATGCCAGGCCACTCACAGGTGCCATGAGAACAGTGCCCTGGTGTGGGGTGTGCCTCCTGGTGTCACTGTGGGGAGCTGAGGGCCAGAGAGGCTGGTGAGTATTTCCAAGTCATTAAGACAAAAAAGTTTTCCACTATAATTAAATACATGTTAAGGACAGGAATAGAGAAGCAAGAAGCATGGAAAAGGCTGATCCTGACACTGCTGCAGAATCACAGAATTGTTTGGGTTGGAAATGACTTGGAAGATTACCTGTTCATGGACATATTGCACTATTCCAGGTTGTTCCAGGCTGACTTTGGACACTTCCAGGGATCCAGGGCCTCCCCACCCTCACAAGAATTTCTCCCTGATCATGCTCCCAGTTTACAACCATTCCCCACTGTCCTGTGTGGACCTGGCCATATAAAAAGCCCCTCTCTCTCCATTTTTACAAGGCACTGGAAAGCCACAGGAATTCTCTCCCAAACCTCTTCCCCAGCCCTGTGACCATCCCTAGGTACTGCTACCCCCTCACACAGCATGAACCCCCCTGTGACAGGTGACAGTGGCTGGCCATGCCACTCTGAAGCGAGCAGCAGGGCTGGTTTGCAGTGATGCCAGCATGGAACACTCACCCACAGCACTGAGGGCGTGCTTGAGCTCCAGGGTGAAGGCTGTGAGCGGCACCTCCTCGGACACCGGCATGATCGCCACCGTGGACAGGTTGCTGGCAGGATTCCCTGCATCCCACTTGCTGCTGGAGCTGTGCAGTCCAAGAGGATGACCTGTCCACAGAGAAAATACCTGCCATCAGTCAGCCAGGCTGCAAAAAAATGGAATGTCACCTTCAGGCAGGAGGGAAAGTGTCACCGAGCTGCTCAATGTCAGAGAAATGTGACACAAACCTCCACAGCACCTGAGAGCAGAGTTCCCACACACTTCATTTTAAAAGGATGAAGATCACTTTCCATCATTTTTGGCTGCTGGTTGAAGTTAGGCAATGTAAAAATATGCCAAAATGAAACATGGATTTACCTGACTCAGGAAGACAAAGATAAAAAGGAACTTAAAACCTCTTTGCCACAACTTTGGAACTGGTTTAGCCCACAAGAGGAATTAGCTTTACTAACAAAATCCCCAAAACCTGCTGTTAGTATAAACACATTCTAAAACTTAACAATCCATTTCTTATGGTATTCCTAATCAGGAAGGAAATAGTTGTTTTCAAGAAAGCTCCTACAGAAAATGTGCATCTCTACCTGTTTTCCCTTCTCTGCAAGATGCAGAGCTCTATGGCTTAGGAGTATTAAAACATGGAACCTCTGAAGTAGCTGCAAAGCACCTGGGAACTATCTCTGACATAATTTGGTGAGTAAGGGCAGAGGAAAAGCAGGTTTTTAGAGAAACCTGCAGTGCATTGAGGAAGATCAAGATCTTCCCAGACAGCTTAGAGCAGGTAAAGGTCAATGTTCTACAAACTGTTCTTGTTCTGATACTCTTTTTAGCTGAGCCTTTTCAGAAAATCTCACTCTGCTGCTAATGCCTGTCAACTCAGCTCTGAGAACACAAAACAATTTTGAATTTAAGTTGGGATTTCACATCCTGCTTATCTCATTTCACCCAGAAAGCCTGAAGATATACCATCAAGATGAATTCTTAGGGTGAGCATGTGAAAATACTTGATATCCCCTGTGCAAACCATTCAAAGGCTCAATGCCAGGGTGACAGACCACTGCAGGACACAAAGAAATATCAGATAAACTTTTTTTTTGAAATATATTCAGCAATTGAGTTATTCATTTCAAATCTTCTAAAACAGCTCTGCACAGAACATTAAATAATTTTCCCCCTCCTTCTGGTGATCTTCAAGAAGATATCTGCAGGTTCAAAGAGGTTACACATCACAGCTCAACCCCTTCATCTCCACAGGATCTTTCCTCCTCAGAACTTCAGTGGTGATTCTCTGATTGAACTCCTGTTATTCTCACTAATTCCCCTCCCAATTTCTGTTTCCCCCATTTTGCCCTGTTCCCCCATTTTGCCCTGTTTTCCAGGCAGTGCAGGCTCTGCCCTGGGCCACAGAGATGTTTCAGCAGGCACAGAAATTTGAAGTAGAATTATCACCAGGAATTTGTGCACAAATGGCTGTGCCCAGAAAGCTGAGCAGGTGAAGAAGCAGCAGATTCTCTTCCCTGTTAGATCCCAGAAACCTGGGAGTTTTGAACTTTCTGTGCTTTCTGGCACTGACCCCCTGGAGAACACTGCTAGTGATCTGAGGCCTTGGAGAAGGCTTCCAAATTTGAGTGATGGAGTTAAAATCACAGGTGTGTGGTTAAATAGATGTGTGTGATTTCACTTGGTAAAGGGTTTTAAATTTGAGGTTTTTATAACACAGTAATAAGTATGGGAAAAGATGGAGGATTTTGGGTGGTGTCTCATTCAGTGTTCATCTTCCTTCTTCATGGTTTCAGGTAGTTTCTGGTTGGACAGTCAGTGCTGCACTGAGGGTCATGGGAATTCAGTTATTAGGTTAAAAATGTAAATAATATAAGTGTTATTTCTCTATTAAAACACCTTGTAGCTAGCTAGATCTGGCTCAGTTTTGCTTGCTTTTAGCTGGTGGCTGGAACTGTTGCTAAACTTTCTGTACTTCTGATAAAATCTAATAAACAACCAAGCCCAAACATGAGAAAATCCGTTTCCTTTGTGTGTTTTTTAATCCTGGCTCTAAATAAAAACAAAAGAAGCTCCAAACAAACCACAATTAAGTGGTACAAAACACCACCACTGTTACACTTCCCCAGACTGCTCTGAAGCAGGAAAGCAGGTGACCTTCCTTTTCACTCTCCTTGGAATTTTGCAAAACCAGCAACTGAAATAATTAAACCCCCCCAACCAAACAAAACCCAAACAATCTCAGCATCAAAGAGCCCCACAACACCCTCAGGAGTTAACAGGCATCTGTTTGCTTTCAAATGCTGCTCAAGAAAATGGGAGAATTCCCTCCCACTCCCTTCAGTCAGCAAAGAGACTCTGTGCTGGTGCTGCCACAACACAGAGCTTCAGAAGCAACCATGGCAGGCCATTTCCTCCCAGACATTCATTAAAATACTGCAAATCCAGGCATTTTAAATCAGCCTGTGCTGCTGCTGCTGCTCAGCACAATGCTCTGACTCCAGCACATTACAGGTGCTATATCCAATTCTCCCCTTACATTGCTCTTGCAAGAAATTCCAGGGAAATTTCACTGCACACAGGCAGCAGCACTTCTGTATCTCAATTGCAAATCATTCCATTCCCACAGCCAGGCAGCCATGCTCTGCCAAAAACAACATGTGTACACAGAATAAAATCACCATCCACTTGTGCCTACAGCTGTAACAAACCACAGAATCCCAGACTAGGCTGGGAGAGACCTCACAGCTCATCCAGTGCCACCCCTGCCATGGCAGGGACACCTCCCACTGTCCCAGGCTGCTCCAGCCCCAATGTCCAGCCTGGCCTTGGGCACTGCCAGGGATCCAGGGGCAGCCACAGCTGCTCTGGGCACCCTGTGCCAGCCCTGCCCACCCTGCAGGGAACAATTCCTGCCCAAAATCCCATCTAATCCTGGAAAAGCCATTCCCTGTGTCCTGTCCCTCCGTCCCTTGTCCCCAGTCTCTCTCCAGCTCTCCTGGAGCCCCTTTAGGCCCTGGAATGGGGCTCTGAGCTCTCCCTGGATCCTTCTCTTCTCCAGGCCAAAATGTAGCAATGAATTTCCTTTCCAAGCATGCAGTGCCTGTTTCCAAATTTCAGGATGCAAGTCTGGCTCCAAGGAGGCCCCAGCAGCAATGGGAAGAGTCCAGGAATGAGTCTCACCTCCCTGCTGCAGACTGCCAAGAATCTTCTCACCCAGCAAGTGAATAAGTCTGGTCACAACCTGGGAGAGAAAGGAAAAGAAAAAAGAAACATTCAGGCAGAACATACTGAAAGTAGAGCATCCACATGGAGACTGCCAAACTTTTTAAGATGTTCCCTAAGTTGAGCCACACAGAGTCAAGGGATTGCACCTGCAAATTCTTTCCTGGCAGTAAAGTGTGGTGACTGATCATTTGTCTTGGTTTCTCCTACCTTGTTTTACTTTAATTTGGAAAAACAAGCAAACAAAACAACCTCAGAACAGATTTAGCTTGTTTTAGGGAAAAAAAAACAAAAGAAAAAAAGCACCTGATTATTTGGGGAAACTTGTCAAATTGCATTTTCAGCTCTCCTCATTTCTCTCTGCAGTGCACCTGCCCCTCTAAGTACTCTCACTGCTGCACCTTTTGCACATGCTAAAGGCTCAAAAAGGTTCAAGTCTGTGCTCAAACAGACCCTTCCCCAGTCCTGGTGAACGGTTTACAGCAGCCAATTTAAAATATTTTGGGGAAAAAGAGGGGAATAAATGCACCCCCTAAACACCTGAAGAATCAAAACAAACTGCCTAAGAAATTGCTTTGCCCCTCAAATCATGTTTGCCTGCTAATTCATGTTTGAAGGCACAGATGTGCTTCCAGCTGTTTTCCCAGCAGGACTCACATCAATATAAACTAATATTCCAATAGCCAAATGTATCTCCAAACTGACAAGCCTCTCTCCAACATGACCAATCAATAATTCCAGACAAGTGTGGTGGCAGAAGAGTAATCCTTGCAATATTAAGAAGTGACAGACATGGAAAATGCAGCATTTATTCTGAAAGTTCTACACAGATGTTTTACCAAATAAGGAAGAGAGTTATTTAAATACATTAAGGATTAATAGAGCAATCATTAAATATTCTCCCAAGACAAATAATTCAAGGTCAAAATAGCTCAGGAGGACATAAAAAAACCCCAAAAGTACCACAACAGCTGTCTAAGGTTAACAAGCAAAACAAGCAGCAGCCAGGGCAGCTGGGATCCTGGATAAACACACTGTTCCCACAGGAACAGGCACTTCAGGATGTATCTCTCAAATAAAGGGCATGCAGGCATCAAGACAGGTCAGGATGCCCACCTGATTTATTTATACATCCTGCCTTGAAAATGAAATCGAATGCAGCAGATTCCTCTGCACAGTGAAATGCTGGATAAGAAGCACTGATAAGTTTGAAGTCCTCTTTGGGAAAAGGGGGAAGAGCAAACAGGAGGCTTCCAGCACAAGGCTGACTTGTAGTGGAGCACAGAAAAAGTTACTAAGGTTATGTCAGGGACTCCATGGCATGGTTTGGGGTAGAAAAGTCCTGTAAACCCATCCAGTCCAACCCTTGCAGAGAGCAGGGACATCTCCCACATCCCAGGGTGCTCAGAGCCCGTCCAGCCTGGAGCCTTGGACACTTCCAGGGATCCAGGGGCATTCCCCACCTCTCTGGCAGCCCAGAGTGCCAGTTCTGCCCCATAGCCATGACTGCAAGTTCCTGAAGATGCCACATCAACATCTCAGTGACCAGGATAAACCCTTTGGAAGTGCCCCTTCCTTGCCCCAGGAGCAGGCACAGTGTCCCTGCACACTGCCACCAATGTGAGGGGGACAGCAGGACAGCTCCCAGCCTCCTGCATCATCCTGGAACCTCAGACAGGATCTGAAATGCTTCCCTTCGTCCAAAACACAACAGAATCTGATGATCACCCACCCACACAACTCTTTGCTATTCACCACCACCAACCTCTGAGGCTCTGGGATTCCCCATGTGGCTACAGAAAACTGCCCCAACCACAGGGAGAATTCAGGGAAACAGGGAATTTTCACAAAACTAGAGACTGATGGCTCTTGCTGAAGGGGATAATCTGCCCAGAGCACATTTGTTATACCCAGCTCAGAGGCTTCACCTAACCTGCAGCAGCACAGCAGGACTTTCCTTCAGCAGTTTTGGGAGGTGCAGCGAACATTTTACACTTCTGAAGCACTTAAGCATCAGAATTTTAATTACTTACTAAAACCATCCTCTGTATTTATAACTTTTTCTGCTTTACAGGCAGCTAAGGAGAGCTCCAGCTAAGTTACAAAATATGTCCAAGGTTAATGATGGAACTAAGAATAGAACCTATTGGTCTCATTTTCCAGTTGGCTGCTCCTATTACCGGGAAATATTATTTGTCTTGTTTGCTGGAGCAAACCTTACAGCCTTGGTATGTATAGATAGGGAAAATTATTTCCCTGGTGACTTTGTACAACAAGCAAAGCTGCTCCCCAGAACAGGATGAGTCACTCTGTCGCAGTCATGGCAACGTCCAAGGAACACCAATTTGGGATCCAAGCTCAGAACTGAAATTTCCACAGTTTTATATTACATACACCAGATATCCTTTCACAAAAAGGCAGTGTTTTCCTTTGGAAGGGACTTGTCCATCCTTCTGGGGGAGAAGTCAATACAAATCACATCCCTCCACTGACAGCAGACCTGATCCACCCACAGCCCCCGAGTGCAGGGCAGCAGGAACAGCTCTCCCCAAATTCAAGGAGAGAACTGAAAACCAACTAGAAAAATTCATCCTTCAGGTTTCCAAGGTTTTCCCCTTTATTCTCACTCCCACACAGCAGCAGGGCATGGGAAGGAGCATCACAGCTCAACACTCAAGAGATCTTGGAGAAGACAGGGATAGCTTGGGCAGGGAGGGTGAGGAAAAAACAGGAATTAGCCCTTGGGCTAGGAACAGAACGACAGAGATTGAAGGGAACAGTTATTCCAAGTGTGTCTGGAGGGGATGGAGGCAGAAGGGCAGGTACAGGATGGGTACCTCCACACAGAATCTGGGCTATGACTCAGCAGTCCCTTACCCCTCCTGTTCAGCTGCACTTTGTAGGAAATTCAAAGTAGGGCTCAGTCTCTTCTCCCAGCTAAGAAGTGAAGGACAGGAGGGAACAGCCTCAAGCTGTGCCAGGGGAAGTTTAGTTGGACATTAGCAAAGTCTTCACTGCAAGGGAGGTCAAACACTAACACAGGGTGCCCAGGGCAGTGGTGGAGTCATTACTCCTGAAGTGTTCAAAAAATGTGTGGATGTGGCACCTGGGGACATGGGTTAGTGGTGATCATGGTGGTACTGGGGGAATGGTTGCACTTGATGATCTCGGGGATTTTTTCCAACCTCAACAATGCAAGGAAAGTTCTGCGAATTGGCAGTGAGGGTTTGGGCAGAGGGGTAGGGCAGGAACTGGACTGACTGGAGAACATTGAGTTTCTCCCTATGGGGCTGCAGCCCCAGCCCTGCTCTGTGCTCCTGAGCCAGGGACAGCCTGGGCACTGCTTTTCCCAGAGCCTTCTGCCCCTCTCCCCATGGGAACGCCAGTCTTTCCCAATCACAGTGCCAGAATAGTCCAGAACACTTCCCCAGACATCTGCACAAGCAAAACTCTCTCATTTTCAGGGTGTCACCATCACCCAGGGCTAGACAGCCTCCCCAGTCGGAAGCGTCTGCTGTGCTCACCCCTACAGCACATCCTGCATTTTACAGTCTCTTCTAGCACCCAGCCCTGCAAACACCCCTCCTGCTGGCACAGGATCAGGCAGTTTCAATTTAATGCTTGAAGAAAAATCTGCAAGAAGGCAGCGAGTCAGAGCCCAGATGGATCAAACACCACCAGGAGGTTCCTAAATTAGGCGAGGATCGTTAATTGTAGTAAAGCAAACACAGCTTTTGGACCCCTCGTGCTGGGGATGGAGCTGAGCTCAGTTTACTTGGTGAGGAAGTTGAATTAATCCTTGCTCATGATTAGGAACAGCAGTAGCAGCAAGTGCAGCCAGCTCAGTTAATCACAGTTCATCACAGTAACGAGCAGCAGAGCTGTGGATTGGACACTTGGCTGCCAGGACAGGTCTGCTCAGAGCTCCCCAAACTGCCAGGGAACACAGCTTCCCACCCCCTGCTCCCTGTCCAGGCTGGGATATGACTCAGGAAGGTCACAGAACACCTAAAGAGGCACCACAGGTGCTCAGGGAACAAGTCTGGAGCTTCCCAGGTCAGGGAGGTGACTGAGTTCACCATCACAAACATCCCCAAAGCACACAAACCCCCACTCTCCTGAGCTTATGCAAGAGTTTTCATGCCAGAGGGTTAAAATCTGACCTTACAGGTCTAAAAATCTGAGTCAATCTCAATTTCAAAAGCTACCTGGGGCTCCAGGTGCATCAGTGCCATTCTCCAAAAGCCCCAAACCCCTCCAGCTCCCACAGCCACCTGTGCAGATGTCACCTCATAACCCTGGCCCAGAGCAGGGTGTTCAGTTCAGATTTTACAAGGGAAATGATAATTTCTCCTCCTCCTCCTGCAACCCACTGCCCTTTTCAGAGGAACAACCCAGGACTTTTCTGTGCAGGGCAACACAGGACGAAGAGTTTGTGTTTTTCAAATGGTGCTGGAGAGCATTTGCCTCAGCACAATTCCACCTCTGTGACCCAGCTCACCCCTCAGCACCTCCTGGACCTACAAGCATCTCATCCTCCTGCTTCTGGATCAACTCCATCCCAGGGAGACCCACTTAAGCTCTCAGCACCCCAAACACCCAGATCTCTCCTGTCTACTGTGACAGTTTGCTCCTCCACCTGCTACACAGAAGCTTCTGGGCAATTTTCCCTGTGCTTAATTAATGTCCAATTACTCCACAGACCTGCAGCCTGTGCATTTGTGGCAGGGCACCACATCCCAAGGGGCTGTACCTCCTTCCTTTGGGATGATGAATTCCTGTTTCTAAAGCAGGATGTGGCCAGGCAGGATCTCAGCTCTGCTCTTGTTGAGTGCTCCATCCATCCCGAGACTGAGTTACCAGAGCACCACTTATCCACAGCCACTGTAATTCCCACTCCAAGAGATTACAGTCACTCTGCAGTGCTGTATTTCCTATAATCCTTTTAATTATTTCAATCTATTACCTACCCCTCCAAATCTTCCAAAGCTGGGTTCTGGTTAAAGCATTTGTTATTATTCAAATGTGAAATTCAAGAGTTTGTTTACAAAAAGCTCTTTTGAAAGCGATTTTCATGAGAAATTACTTGGAAAATATTTTCCTATGGACATTCAGTTCAATCTGTGAATACTATGGATTCCCTGGCAAATTTAATTATCTGCTGGTAAACAACAACCAATCCAAACAAAGCTTGCTCCATCATGGGTAACTTCTGATTTAGAGAAAACTATACATGACAAGAAATGTGGAGTCAGACTATTTATAGGTGAGGCCTGGAGGGACAGGACACAGGGAATGGCTTCCACTGCCAGAGGGCAGGGCTGGATGGGATATTGGGCAGGAATTGTTCCCTGCAGGGTGGGCAGGGCTGGCACAGGGTGCCCAGAGCAGCTGTGGCTGCCCCTGGATCCCTGGCAGTGCCCAAGGCCAGGCTGGACATTGGGGCTGGAGCAGCCTGGGACAGTGGGAGGTGTCCCTGCCATGGCAGGGGTGGCACTGGATGAGCTGTGAGGTCTTTCCCAACCCAAACTATTCTGAGATTGTAAATCAGAGGAAAATCTCACGAAATAAACACCAATATCCAAATTCACAGCCACAACTAACTGATCTAAGGTGTTGTGTCCTACAAATCCCTTTACTTACAACAGAAGAAATAAATAAAAGTATCTCTAAGAGCAAAATGTACACACCCCAAACTGTAAGATAGATTGATACCTCAGCCTTACCCTGCCCCAGGGTTCAGCTTTCACTGACTGTGATTTTAAATCAAAGCTGCTGTGCAAGGAAGGCAAGGGCCAGGCCCCAGGAAGCCTCCCCAGCCCTGGCAGAAATCTCCTGCAGGTTTCTGGGCCAGGAAAGCAGCCTTGGCTGAAGCAGTGAGCCTGACCTGGCCCTGTCAGTCCTGCACAAGAAGGGATCTGTGCAGCCCTACAAAGCTTGACGGGGTTTTCCTCCACCATCATCCAGACCCCACAGACCAGGATGCTGCAGGGAACAAGGTGCCCTGGAGGTGACCTGTGGACCTTCCAGTGCCTCTGAACTCTGAAGATGCTTCCTAGTTCAGCTTTTAAAACTTCAGTCACCTAACAGGTCACCTCCAAACTGCAATCACAGAATACTCTGAGAACCTCCCGAGCTGGAGGAACCTACCAGGATCATCAATCCAGCCCCTGGCCCTGCCCAGACCCTCTAAAAATCCCCCCTGTCCATCCCTGGCAGCTCCTGGAGCTCTGGCAGCCTCGGGGCCGTGCCCATTCCCTGGGGAGCCTGGGCAGTGCCCAGCACCCTCTGGGGGAAGAACCTCTCCCTCATTTTACTCTAAACCTCCCCTGACACAGGTCATTGGTCACCAGAGAGAAATTAAATGTGTTAAATAACAATCTACTGGTGCCTCCACAGCAGGGTATTGCAGAGATGTGATTTAGCTAAAGGACCTGTGAAAGGCTTTTGTGCCACACAGAGACCCTGTGGATGAGCTGTCATGAAAAACAGGCCTGCCAAGGGTTTTCTGTTCTACAAAATAAGAACAATTGCAGTAAAATAGTGCACACAGCCATTGTACCACACAAATCCACAGAACAGCTTCTAGGGAACTCTTTCCAGAAGCTGAGATTATTCCTGACCAGCTTTCTTTAAGGCTTTTTCTAAGGGACAAGGGAGGAGGAGAGCTAAATTAGATCCTAAGCTTGAATAAAACCAGGGTGTTACTGAAGCTTCACATGGCCCCAGATCAGATAAACACTGGCTTGTCCTGGTTTGATCAGTGCCGTGACAAAGCAAATCCTCCATGCTCCCTCACAACAATTCCTGGCACCTTTTCAAATGCTGCTGAAGCCCACAGAGGAACTGAAGCTTTATCCTGGGGCTGTTTGAGCTTCTAACGCTTGGGATCAATCACATCTTGAAGAAAAATGTCATTCTGGAACCGGTGCTGATTAATTCCCCCTCCTGCCAGCCTAGCTCAGTGACCATGCTGTTCCCACTGAATTCCTTCTCTCCTTTTCATCCACTCCTCTTACAGTCAAGTAACAATTCCTGGAATGGACCAGAACAAATACAGAAAAATCCAGAAGCACAGCCTCTCCTGATCTATTCCCCAGTGCCACATCAGGCTTAAGCCATGACGCACAACCTGCCCAGCTCCTGAGGGCAGCATTTGGAAAAGAGGGCACATTACAGAGCTCACTTTGTAAGCACATAACCCTGGGGAAGACTCCAGCCACTTCAGAGAGGCTCTGGTTCAAATAGCCATATAAAGATAGCAGAACTCCACTTGGAGATGGATGACAGGCTCTGAATATATTTAAACCCCAAGGCAGACTCAGAATTAAAAGAAAGATGCAGAAAAACTCTTTCTATTTCTCAGCACGCGTTTCCAGCACGCCAAAGGTTGTCTCACAGTTCAGCCCCCACAGCTCCCAAGCAGATTCTCAGTACCATTTCCATCAGCACCCAGCAGGTCTAAATTTCAAGTTACAATTCTAAAAACTACCTCAGCTCATGAGAGGCAAAGCTAATCTAGGAAATGTGATCCCAGCTCTGCAGCGATGTTGGAACATCTCTGTGATCTGCTCACAGATTTTTGTGCTCTCGCTGCTGCCTCAACGCTGCTTTGTGGTGCCAGGAATCGTGAGCTGGTTCCCTGTCCTACTTTCCAGAACTGAAGGCAGGGATGAAAATAGAAAGAATCAATTCCTTTCCACTCCCTGCAAGGCTGGAGAGCTTCAAACAGCATCAGAAACGAGCACAGAGGATGTCAGGAAGCAAATGCTCTGGGCTGGCAGAGAGCTCTGAAAGATGTGCTGGAGAGCTGGGGGCATCAGAGTGGACAAAACCAAGTTTGGCACCATTGACCACTTTCCATTGGGAATGTCTAGGATGCCACATCCAGAGTGAATCAAGGTTGAGATGCTTTCCTGAGAATTAAGCTTGACTTCTGCAGACTGAGCAGGATCTAGAAATCAACATCTGTTGTTTCTGGGCACATAATCTGAAAGTTTGGCTGTTATTTATAACTGAGGTCAGGCTCCCCACACTCACCCATCTGTTTCAGCCCTCAGAATAACCTGAGCTATGGTGGGTCACTTGGAAGAGCCCAGCAGATCAGCTCCTGTCTCTCCCAGGACCAAAGCAGCTATCCAGGAGAAAAAACAGAAGGCCATCATATGGATCTCTCCCAAGGATCAGTCATTCCATTTCTCCAGATTGTACATGGCAGCTCAAGGACCTGGAATTACTGCCTGGACTAACAGAGCACAATTTCCCTCATTTCACACAGTTCTCACTGGCAAGCACCACCCACATCCTACAATTTTCTTACACAGCAGGTAATGTTTTCTTACAATGCATTCCAGAGTTGGAACCCTTCCTGGATCACCTACAAACAGAGCATGGCTGGGGAAGAGTCTGCAGGATGGAGTCCTCCCACTAACTCCTAAAATAAAGGGATTTTCAGCCTTCATAGGAACTGTCTGGAGCCTCCTCATGAGGAGGCAGCTCCAATCTCTGCTCCCTGTGACAGGGACAGGAGCCAGGGAAGGGCTGGAGCTGGGCCAGGGCAGGCTCAGGTGGAGCTCAGGGAAAGGTTCTTCCCCCAGAGGGTGCTGGGCACTGCCCAGGCTCCCCAGGGAATGGGCACGGCCCCGAGGCTGCCAGAGCTCCAGGAGCTGCCAGGGATGGACAGGGGGGATTGTTGGGGGTCTGGGCAGGAACAGGAGCTGGATTGATGATCCTGGTGGGTCCATTCCAGGTCAAGATGCTCTATGGTTCCCTGGTTCTGTAAAGCTCAAGGATAACAAACTGAGGGAAACAAAACGTCAGGAACTGCCCAGTCTTTAGAGGTTTACACACACAATTCAGGCTCTGCAGAAGTTGCTAAGAGGAACACCAAAAAAATCCAGTTCCCCCTTGAACTAAGAATGGATTTCACCTGACTCAGGGGATCAACACCCTAATTTGATCATTATTCCCCGAGTGAGACTCATGTCATTACCCTCACCAGGCAGTGCAGAGCATGGAGCTGATAGAGGCAGAGCTTTCTGTCCTGTGTTTTTCTGCTCTGCAGAGGGAAATCCTCCACCACTGTGCTGAATCACCAGCCAGCTCTTGCTACCCAGTCAATTATTTCAGAACTATTGGACTTGCTATCCCTTCATTACTTTATTACTTCTGCTTGAATGGGGAAAACAACATCATAAACCCAGTGTATAAATCACTCTCCTAGAATAACAGCCAAGAAAATAGGACAGAGAGAATTCATTTGGTCCATCCCTCTGCTCAGCACTAAGCATTACTCCACTGATCATTTTAGAAGAGGTTATAAAAACAAGTAACAATCTTTTAGTCTTTCTAGAGAGTAGAATGAGCTTTTTCTCACTGCAGCTGCTGCCATTTCAGTTCATCTCCAGTTCCAGTATGGGGAGCAGCATCTGCCCTTTCTAGCACAAGACAAATTTATATATCTGAAAATAGCTACCATGTTTTCCCTTAACCTTCTAAGGCTTTTTGTCTTTATAGGTCAGTATTTCTAACCAGCACTCTGCTGCCTCCTTGTCCTCTAGACTCTCTTCCTTTGGTCTGTCTCTGCCTTCAGATGTGCTGCCACAGGCTGGTGCTGAAGCTTTTCCAGCATCAAGCAGAATGTCAGGATTTCTTCACTCCAAAAAGCATTCTGCTAGTATAGTTTATGGTTTTTTGCAACACTGTCCAGGCATGGGCAGCTTTTGATCCTCTAATGCCTGGATTCTTTTTCTAACAAAGTGAACCAGTCCCTGTCCTTTGCACATTTATCAGTTTTCCATCTCAAGCACTTCTCTCCAGTAAAATTCTTTAAAGTTTACTTAGGCTGTTGTAGTTGTCTCCCAAATTTCTACCCTATGCCTTTGCTCCATCGCTTC
>VRYO01002223.1:4816326-4836769 GCA_009812075.1 Sialia sialis
TGGCACTGGATGAGCTTTGAAGTTCCTTCCCACCATGGACTTTACAGACAAAAAAGAGAACACACAAGGACTCTGAAATCATATTAAAATGTTTTACCTTAAGTTTTTAAGAGTGAAGGCATTAACTGCATAAATCACCAACATAAAGTCTATCTTATGCTCCCTTCTATTCCTTGTGGGCTTCTAAAACAATCCCATAGAAAAAAATGCAAGTTCTCACTTTTTTATAACAGTTCAACATCTACTTAGATTTTGGAGACCTCAAACAGCAGCACAAATGTGTCCTTCTAACAACTTGTGTTGCAACACATTTCCTTAAAATATCTATTTTAGAATTTTGTTTCATTGCAACTAATTAGCCAGATTACAGGCAAATCTAGAAAAAAGTGATTCCATACTGAAAAAGGTCAGGAATTTGTGGCTGATGGGTTGTACCCTTCAGACATGGGAAGACATTTAAATTCTATTACAAATAAATGTTTTGAATTGTGCTATAAATGTAACACTCAAGCTCAATTTTAACTGCAAAGCAAAGAGATTCACAGCTCCACAGAGATCACTGATCAGGGGAAAACAGCTCTGCCAGCTGGCAGAAAGGGAAGAGAGAGAGAAGAGACACTGAAATAAATTTCTGTCCCAGATAAAGAGGCAGAATTAGAACCCAGCTTTACTGCAGAGCAGTGCTCAAGGCACTGCGCAGTGTTTAGGCTGGATGGGCTTGGAGCAACCAGGTCTAGGAGAAAGTTCCCTGCCCATGGAGGGGGTGAAATAGGGTAAATTTTAAGGTTCCTTCGAACCCAAACCAGTCTATGACACTGGAAATTTATAATCTATGTTTAGCAGTTACATTTAAAGCAGAAAGGTGGGTTTGAATCCTCCCTGGGTCATTCTTTCTCTCCTGGATGAGCCACAGGGACAGTGATGGTTGACAGCAGTTCCAGAGTGGATGTCAAATGTTTGGGATGTTCCCAGAGTGTGGGGAGCTCTGTACTGAGCTCCCAGTTCATGAACCTGGGCAGGGAATGACATTAAATGGAGAGGAATAAACTCACAGGTCTCTTCAAGTGAGCTCCAGGGACCAGAAGCACCTTAACAATCCCCAGGAGAAGCTCAGAAACACTTCAGCCAAAATAATCCTTACAGGGAAACCAGGAAGATTATTTTTCACTGACATAAATTCTGAACACTTATTGCCATAATTAAATCCTCCTGGCAATAACACAGACAAAACTCCACAGTTTTGGTACTATGAAGATGCCTGAATGGAGGCTTTATATTGTATAGTTTAAAAAAAAAAATTATAGATGCTAGGAAAGCAAGAGAATATAAGTATTTAAATTAGGTTTATTGTTTTTGCAGGATTTTTAAAGAAATCCGATTTAAAAAAAAGTCTAGGTCTTCAAGACAGCAAAATGAAAAATCAGAAATAATTCGAAGTAACAGCATTAAAGAATTGCCTGTAAGGCCAATGCAATGATTTAGTGCTTAGTATAATGTCCCTGATGCACTTAGGGACAAAAGAATTAAATTTCAAGTCCGTCAGTCTCCAAATTTGCAGGAGAGAGATATAATGTCAAGTGAATTAAAGAAGATGGATGAGCTGATGGATTCAAAGGGAGCAATCAGAGTCTTCAGGACACAGACAGATCTGGCAATTGCAGAATGAGGATTGACAACCTAAAATGGCAGGAAGAGGGAAACCAACCCCCAAATATCAAAGCTCTGGAAATAAAAGCCCAGAGAACCAAGGGTGGACTCTGAGCCCCGGAGGAGGAGGAATTAATAACATTTTTAAAGGGATTTTAGAAGCCAAACTTCCATTTCCCATCAGCAGCACTAAGTGATTTCCACTTTGCTAACATCCTGCATTTAAG
Source organism: Sialia sialis (assembly GCA_009812075.1). Taxonomy (NCBI): domain Eukaryota; kingdom Metazoa; phylum Chordata; class Aves; order Passeriformes; family Turdidae; genus Sialia; species Sialia sialis. The sequence goes on from VRYO01002223.1 coordinate 4,818,201, forward strand.
CAGAACTCCCCCCAGATACACAAAGCAGCCCTGCAATAAAATCCTGCTCCCATTGATTAGAGGACAGAGCAGGGAAAGCTGCTGGAAGTCTGGGCTGGATCCGCTCAGGCAGACCGGGAGCACGCGATGTTTCCTCAGAATGCATCAATCACACAGAAAACCCAGAGGATCCAGGGGAGTCTGAGCCTCTCAGACATCCTGGAGAGAGGCAGGAAAATGCTTTTAATCGCCTTACCTGGGGGAATTTGCGTTTGATGGAGATCAGGGCCCCCTCGGGCAGCTTGGCGAGCTCCGAGTCGCGCACGGCGTGCACCGTGGTGGCTCTGGGCTGGTGGGTCAGGGCTTCCACCTGCAGCAAACAGCACAGGGACAAGTCACAATCCAACAGCAAACTCAGCATCCCCATGTTCTAAGTACATATATTATTATTGGCTTTTCACAAATATTAAAATGAATGCTGTATGAATATAGCTTCCTTTAGTTCTGCTATTAGCAAAGCTAAGAAATAGTACTGTAATAAATATATATTATTTTGGACTATAACACGGTGATGTAAAAAGCTTTTGTTCATGTAATTGACTCAGAGAATGGTAAAAAGATAATTAGGAAATTCTTCACATTCTTGGATTATCCTATCTGGATGAAGACAGGGGTGACGAACATCAGAACTCCAGGGAAGGAATTTATTGATCTCCATTACCAGGGAGTGCACTGACAAGAAGAAGCCACAAGGAAAAAAAAAATTAAAAAATGTTGATTTACAGGTTGTGGAGGGGATGATTTTGAATAACACATGAAGATCTATGAATCTGCAGGTTGATGAATTTAAAGAAGAGTTTTCTGAGTTAAGGTGTGCTCTTGGCTGAAGGCCAAGCATCTGGCCCATTGTAACCTTTTGCTTTATTGTTTGTCTCTTATTGTCATTTATGAAACCTTTTAAAATCTACCAGGAAAGTGAACCTCATTTCTCACACCAGGAAGCACTGCCTGTCCCAGGGGTGTCACCCAGGACACCACAGCTGCCACAACCATCTCTGCACCCCAAATCTCTCAGGCAGTTCCTCAGAGAAACAGAACCCACAGCCCCAGAGAGCCCCCAGAGGGAAAGTTTTGTCTGAGCTGCTTTGAGGGAGCTGCCAAAACAATCAGAGAGTGAACTCAGCATATCAACAACCTCAGGGCTTTTCACCCCTCAGTGCTGATGGTGATGAAGCCATCTAAGAGCCAGGAAAAGTCCATTTCTCCACTGCTCCCTCCTGCCTCAACACCACCCTGAAACACTTCCATTTTACCTCTGGAAGCTGAATGCCAACGACCTTGAAATAACTGAGACTTCCTAAAAATTGAAGAAAGGGGTGAGAGCAGCCTGGGGTGGTGAAAGTTGTCCCTGCCCAGGAGCTTGCAGGTCCCTTCCAACCCAAACTAGCCTGGGATTCTAGGGGCAAATTAGCACACTGGGCCAAAACTAAGCATTGCTTTTTCATTATTTTATTTTTTTTTTACATATGCATGTTTGCCTGTGCTGTGTAAACAGGAATGCCTGAATGGTTCAGGCTGGAAGGAAGCACTGGAGCTCATCCAGTCCCAACCTCCCTGCTCAAGCAGGGTCCCCTGGAGAAGTCACACAGACAAGGAAAATCTACAGAACACACTTCCCTGACCAGTGCCCAGTTATTTCACCTAGAAACATCTATTTTACTGACAGCAGAAGCATAAAGAAGATGCTGACACAGAGTGAAAAGAGTGAATACAAAGATTTTCTCTTTTATGAAGAGAATCTGCCAACATATAAAACAACCTGGGGTAAGAAAAGCAAAATGCAGCTGCTGCCCCAGCCTTGCCACTGTCTCTGGTGTTGTTTGGAAATGTAGGAATTCAATTCCCTGCTGAAGTCTCTGCCCATGGCCGGTGACTTATCCTGCCAGGAGAGGCAGTGTCACTGGAGCTATAACCTTGAATTGCCTAGGAACAGTCTGGTGCTTCATTTTGGGAGTTCAGCAGCAGGTAACATTTGTTGGGCTTGAAATCCATAGATCAGCCATTTCCAAAAGCATGGTTGTCACTGCAGCAGCTGTAATTACTGAGGGTAAAACACAAACAGAAAAATCCCTTCCTAACTGCAATTTACTCACATTTCGAATTAAAGTGAGTATGACTTTGCATTTTTAACTTTCCACTATAAAAATAAATAAATAATAAATCAGCTTAGAGCTGTTTGAGTTGTTTAGAGGTTGGGGGATTAATGGTTTTATTTGTTTGATTTTTGGGACTATTTTTCAGGGTATTTTTCAAAGCTTACATTGACAGCAAATTCCAACAGAAGCAATTAATTCCTCACAGTACTATGGGCTCAGACACACAAAGTGAGCACCAAATTTAAAAAATAATAATAAAAAAAATAATACAGTGCCTTGTGCAAAACACACAGCTCAGTGATCCCACTTCCACCAAGATCCCCCCTTGGAAGGCTCCATGTTCACAAAATAGTTAATCCAGCCAACCAGAACATCTTGAGCTCAAAAACTTGCCATTAGTCCAGAAAACTGAGATGAACTTGCCAATATTAACTTGAATTTCACCAGCACCAACTGCTCGGCATGGAAAACTGCACAGGGAAATTCAAAGCAGCTTCATTTTGCAAGCCCCAGCCTTTGTCTTTTGCTCAGGTACCTGGGATGTTTTGTTCTGTCATCACATTTTAAACTAATTATATAGAAGGGCAAAAAAAAAAAAAATCATCTTTGTACATACATTTATGGAGAAACAAACCCCCTTAAAGCTCTCCAAAGGGCTATATAAGATATTCTGTTTTATCTCCCTCCCCTATTACCAGCTTTTTGTCACAGATTCTTGGCTCTGTAATTTACCTTCCTCCTCCTGAAAGCAGGTTAAGAGTTTCAGCTGTTAAAATAAAACCTTTCCTCTCAGCCAGGCACCTCCTGACTGAGTTTAATTTGTATCAAGAAGAAAAACGCTCGAACTGTCTGAGATCCTTTGCCACAATTTCTGTGATATATGAGTGCATAAAATCAACTGTGCTCCAAGGGGCTCCTGAGCCTTTCAGAAAAGATGAAATTTGTAAATTTGTAGAAAAGGCAATTAAAATTTAACTTTAAACACAGCCTCAGGGAGGGTTTTTTAGCACCCAAGTGTAATTCTGTCTTTTTGACAGAGCAGAGAGCACAGGGACACCTTTTCCAAACCTCCTTCCCAGGGAGCCATTCAAATATCCAGATGTGCAACACCAGCAGCCCCAGAGACCCCTGCAAGTGCTGACTGCAATTCACAAGTGATTACAGAAACTGCATCTTGGAGTGTTCTTACACACAGGTTCTATGGAGGTCTTTGATATTTTCATTTAAATACACCCCAGTATTCCAGCATGGAAAATACCTGGGTCCCAGCCACTGTACACAAGGAAATTCAAACTGTGCTTTCCCCTTGGGTATAATCCTCTGAGTTCCCAAGCTCTGTATTTATTAATAATCCCTGTTATTCACTTAATTATCCCAGAGCAGCTGTGGCTGCCCCTGGATCCCTGGCAGTGCCCAAGGCCAGGTTGGACACTGGAGCTGGGAGAAGCCTGGGACAGTGGGAGGTGTCCCTGCCATGGCAGGGGTGGCATGGGATGTGCTTTAAGGTCCCTTCCCACCCAAATAATTCTGGGATTCAATAATTAAATAAATAATTCCTCTTCACTGAACTGTGAGGACTCTCATTTGGATTATCTGCAGGATGATTCCCAGCTTTCACCACATACTCCCCACTTCTCATCCCATGGTTTTAAAGCCTTTTTTGCACTGGTTCTGCATTTCCTGCACATAGAAATCTGCCAATCCCATTTGGTTTTGGATATTTCCGTCTACTTTGGAGATCAAAATCATTCTCATATCAAATTCCAGTTTTCCCCTGAAAATAACACTTTCTTACTTTGTATTTTTTTATTGAACCATTTGAGATATCAACTGTTCAGAAATTCAGATATTTTAATTCTTGCTTAGGAAAAAACAGTAGTCTTATGCCATATGAGCATTTAAAATAATTTCTATCTTAAACCTCATTTCAAATCCTGGGACTCCTTTGTCCAGTGAACCTTTGGAACAGGTTTTCTTCTTTTTCCAGGTTTGGAAAAGTACAAGACTCAGAGATCTAGCTTTAACTTCAAAATGAACAAAATCCACTTGAGATCAGAAGACTGTAGCATTATTTCCTTGGTCACAAAAAGGGAAATTTAACATTCTGATCACCCATCACAGCTGCAGCAAACAACACAAAACCACCTCCACAATAACATTAATAACCAAATGTTTCAAGAAATAGCACTATTATCTTTCAGATCTTATTGAACCTGACTGGGGAGAGTGTTTATTTATATACTTGGTTTCATAATCACCCAAAGTTCTTCCTTGAGCTCCTTCCCAATCTACCATTAGCATCACTCATCCACACCAGCATGAACACAGCCACAGCATTTGCTCCAGTGCAAAAGAGAACCAGTGGAATCCTTCTACAACCCAAGCCAACAGAACCCTTTTCTTGCTCCAGGCAATTGTACCTCTCTGTTCTTCTCATGTTACATCCACTCCTCCTCCTCCTTCCTAACAAGCTTCTAAATAAGTTCCACCTCACTGCCCATTTCTGGGCTTCTCTTTCAGTTTTCCTGTATTTGCCATTGTTGTTGTTCCTCCCTCACTCCAAGAATCCTCTGTTTTTCCTGGAGTTCCCTCACTGCTGAGCCCAGCCTGTCCTCTGCTCTGCCTGGCCTGGCTGCTCTTCTCTGCCACCTCATTATCTGGTGTTGATTGGTTTTCTCTCATACAATAAACTTAGCAAGCCCACAGTGCAAAGGTAATTTCACTTGGAACTCCATCTCCCTGAAATCCTGCTGTGCCTTATTTTAGCAGCCCTACAAAAATGCTGAATGTTCCCTTCACCACTTTACTTTCCAAGGTCAACACCTTGGTTCCTCAAAATCCTTCTCTATCTCCAGCCCACCCTCAGAAATCTGTCATCCATCACTGCCTCTACTTCAGCTCCCTCTCATTTGGGGAAATTGCACAGGAACAGTGTCTCAAACACTGGAATAATCTCAATCAGAGAGCACAGAACCATTCCCAGTGTTACACACTCTGTGGTTCTTGTAAGTAATCATGATATGCCATGGGTGAGGGACTCCTGGATTGTTGTGGTTCTGTTGCTCCTAACACTTAAATAACACTTACATAAAACATAAAAACACCCCAACATCCCCCCCCCAAAAAAATCCCTAAAACCAGATCTGTGTCCTTTGTACTGTTCCAGTGAATTCTGACAGGGAAGAGTTTTGAGCAATCAATGGAAAGGGCAGAGGGATGGAAATGAATGAGCTTTAAGGTCCCTTCAAATCCAAACCAGTCTGGAATTCCATGATTCCCACACCTTCTCTTAGTTCAGTCTTAAACAGTGACAAAACCAGTTTTTGCTGTCTCCATCCCATACCATGCACATGGTTCACAATCCTGCCTTACAGGTTCTTTCTGAAGAAAAAGTTTTGCTGTAAATCTTTCACAGGGAGGGGAAAAGTAATTTATACTGTCACAACCTCTTTTGACTTCACTTCCAACAGTCATTCCTGACAGTTCTTTGCAGATATCCAAATTACACAGCTGGGAAATGAAAACCAGCAAGTGAGAAATTCTTTGAGTTGTTCTAAGTACAAATTCCTTCCTGAGCTGCACTCAAGAAATCACTTTACTTGCTTCACTTTCGGAGTGTGCACAGCCCCAGTGTGATGAGCAGTTATTCTCCTGCTCAGGCTTCAGCATCTCTGAGACTTCCTGGAGCAAACTGGGGCTTGTTGATTTGCTGGCAGGAAAATGTTGCTTCTCCAGACAAACTCAGCCTCAGTTCAACAAACTGCTGGGTGACTTTTCCTCACAGTCAGCAGCCACTAAAAATGCAAATTATTTCCAAGTAGTTTCTTGTGGAGATTATTTCTTTCCAAGTGAAATTTCAAGCAGATCTAGTGCATGAGGAGACATGTCCAGTGCAAATGTTCACACCACAGGCCTGCTCTGCCCAGCCTCCAGCCAGGAGCACATTTACACCAGTGGCTCTTGCTGTGCCTTCCCATCCATTCTGTAATACAGTGTCTTCAGTTCCTCTTCATTATGGCCACTGTTCCAACTAAGAACCTGTCATCCTCTCACACATCATATTTCTTCCTCTCCCATTGATTTTTCCTTGCTGCCAGCTCACAAAAAGCAGCAATCTTTTGGGAACCCTCTCCCTGGCCCTTGTGTAAGAGCACACAAGTGAAAGCACCAGTTACAAGGAGACACTGGGAAGCAGGTCAGGGCCTCAAGAATTATTAAATTGTATAGCTAAACTCTTCACTTTCCAAATTCTCCTCCAAGACAGCCAGAATCACTGTCTGGTAATTAGCCTGACATCTGTATTGTCTCTTCCTCAGCCCAGGGGCTCCCACAGGAGCATCAAGGGAGCAGGCAGGGCCTGTCAGGCACAACTGAGTGACACTGGGGGTGCACAGACACCCACCCCCCCTCTGGAGAGAGCATCTGCCAAAACTCCTGAAACAGCCACCCCAAAGCAGGCCAGGCTCTACACAAAGCCATGAGCTCACCCCAGGGAGCAGGGGAAGGACCAGCACAGAGGGGGACACAAAGGACAGGGATGAAAGGACACAAAGGACAGGGATGAAAGGACACAAAGGACAGGGATGAAAGGACAGGGGTGGAAGGACACAGACCCAAGGAGGGATCAGGAGAGGAAACATCAACACTGACACCTGCTGCTGGTTCAGGAGGCTCTGGAGAAGGGCCAGGCAGTGATGGAGCTGACAGGTATCACACACATAAATACAGGTAAAGCACACCTGCATCTCAAGGCAAACAGCAGCACTGCAGGAGCACAAAATGCCACCTGTGGGTTGTCACAGCAGTGTCTTTGTCCAGACCAGGGCAGCACCTGCTGCTGCTGCAACTGAAGCCAGTGAGGCAACATCACCCATGTTACACAAAGGGCAACCAAACGCTACATGGAACATTGATTTTTTTCTGGCTTAAACATGAACCCTCAGACCTTTCTCCAGATCATGTGCACCTGGAGCAGCAGAAGATGCTCATCCCAGCAGTATCTGCTCCAGCACCAGCTCAGAAGGACCTGAAATATCAACTTGTTTGTATCAGAAAAGGACAAAGGAGGAGACACTGCTGGAAGCAGTGAATGAGTGGGAAGAGCAACCAGACAAACTGCAAATCAATGCTATTTGTGGGAGCAGTGCCAGTGGATGAACTCAGAACACCATGTACTCTTCAAAGTTGTTCTAACAACCACCTTCTGCAATCTCCTGTGTGCCAAGTTAACCCTGTGACGAGGACATCCAGCCCTTCTGCTGTGTGCAAAGAAGAATCCAAACTTCCCTCTCTCATTTTTAAATAGATAAACGTATTTAAAAAAACATGAAAGGCTTACACACACTCATGCATGGAAGTCCTGTGTATCTGTACATGCAAGAGTAGGTCTAAAATACAGGTAAAAATGAAATAAGGCTGAGCTTGCTACGTTTTGTAATTAGGGCAGATGGAGTCATGCCACAGGTTCTCCCCAAAGGACTGAGCCTGCACTTTGTAGCAGTGCAATGACAGTCCTGTTGCAGCAGTGCATGTCATTAAGGGACAAAAAAGAGGAAGATTAAAGCTAGGAAGGGAATTGGCAAAAGCCCAGCCTCCTCTGTTTAAGTTTTACTCCTTGTGTACATGTGGCTATAGCAGAGATTTGAAGTTTCATGCATGTTTTGCTGCCCTAAATCCAACATTACAGTCAAACCCCACCAAAAACTGTGTCAGAAGGCACCTGAGACACCCACACCAAACACCCACCAAAACCATCACATTTCTCCAGGCTGTACTGGAGGACCTGCAAGAGCAATGCCCTGGGCAGGCTGCTCCTCTTTGGGTGAATTATACCTGAACTTCCAGAACAGAAAAAAAGAGAACAACCCATGATGAGCTGCTCAGATACTTCCTAGAAGGGAGAGATTTAATTGCTTTTGACCCAGCTTCACACAGGAGTCCCAGAACGGCTGGAACTTTATCAGGGACCCTTCCCCACCCTCCACCACTGCTGACTCTTCCCCCAGAAATCCTCCCTGTCACCTCCACTGGACTCTGCTCCTACTACTCACTGCCATCCAAGCATTCTGGTGGTGATGACAAGGATCACTTTTATCTCTCTTGCAGTGGCTTTAATTTAATGATGCTTGCCAAAAAAACCCACAAAGTTCTATCAAGGAAAACACAAATTTCTGCTGCCATCGATGGCCTTGTGCATTTGCCAGGGTTGAAGGGGATGAATATCAGCCTTTGCTGCTCCCCAGCCAGCCTAGTTCCATGTGGCATCCCTCAAAATGGAAGGGAGAATGGAACAGGAGGCAAGGGAAATAAAAAGCTGTCTTGCAGGGGATCAGGAGGTGTATCAAGAGTGAGCTGATAGCTAGAATTACCACAAGAGAGTTCAGCTGGAAGCAGAAGGGAGACACAAAATATCCTAAGGAATGAGAGTCCAATGTATGAAATGCCCTGTGTGGAACCCAGCAGGTCACAAAACCATCACTATCTGTCATCAGAGCTCCTCAGACTCTCCAAAGAGGACGTGGTCCAGGATACCAAGCACATAAAGCATTCTGCAGTGATATCTGAGGCAGCTCCACAGCCAAATAGGTTTCTCCCACAACACAAATCCAGATAATTTAATGCCAGAGCCTGTCCAAGCCATGCTGTGGTGTTGCCAGCCAGGAGAATACTGAGCTGCACCACAAGAATTTGCAGTTATGGGTGGTCTCTGACCTTCAGCAGCTGTTTAGAACTTGAGGCAAATAAAGATAAAAGAGAAATTGCTGTTGATAAAAAGAAATAGCTGTAAAGAATCTGAAAAATAGACAGCACTCAGCAGCTTCACTCAGGGAAAATGCTTGTAGGAAATCAAGGTTCACTCAGATGGCTCAGATCAGTGAATTGAGTTTAACAAAAACACTCTCAAGATGGGCTTGGAAATCAGGCACAGCCTCTCATTTCATTCTGACACTAATTCAGCAGGGCAAATGTGAACTCCTTCCTCAGGGCTTCCTCTGCCTCCCTTTGGGGCTGGCAGATACTGGGAGGTTTTGCTGTTTGGGGGTTCCACTGGATGATTTGGTTTTTTTGGTACTGCTTCTGTCGATTGTTTTAAATACAAGTTCACACCTAAGATGCTGCTAGGAAAATAATAATTTTTAGTAATGTGATGCCACGAGAGAGAGGAAAAGACAAAGAGAACAATTCTTTCCAGGGCCATGTCTTCCTGCTCTGTTCCTGAGCCTCTCCACCTCCAACTCCCTCAACTGCAGTCTCTGCACAGTGTGCCTGAGGTGGCAATAATCTGAATTCACCTGAAAAAGCTTTGTGGTATCTTATAGCTTCAGCAAATGAAGTAGTCATGGTTTGACAAAATTACAAAAAACTGCAAGGAATTGGCAAATATTCACAAGTTTAAAAAAGGAGCAAAGCCTTAATGTGGAGGGTGCAGTGACATTCAGCTGGCTTTGGAGCTGCCTGATAACATTAATACTGATAAAGAACAAAAGCCTGACAAGTGTAATCCTGATACTTCCCTTTATGTGATTCCTTTGAGGATTACACAGCAATTAAAGATTTCTAACAGTGTTACATTTCCAAAGGACAATGCTTCAATCCCCTGAGGAAATCATAAACCATTTACAGATTCTTCTTGGGTTTCAACTTTTTAGAGAGAAAAAAAGCCATGAACATTTAGCTGTCTTAATTAGATGAACAGCTTAACATCTGAAAGTATTTAGAATGTCTTATTTCTAAAACGTGAAACATGATTTCCTGCCCAGCAGGACCAGTGTGCTGCAGCACTGGCAGCTGAGGCTTCTTTTCTGCAATTTATCCCTGTGTTACAAGAGTCAGTGTACAAATGCCTTTCTGCACTTGTTCAGCAGTTTCTGTACTCAAAAGCCATGGTGTGTAGCCTCCTGACAAGAGGGACATTCTGGTTGCTAAAGGGAAAGAGAAAAGGTGCTGAATTAATCAAAACATCACTGCAGCTTCCCCGCTCAGCAGGTGTTTTTGAGAGTTGACTGGTTTTGGATGCTGCACACAACAGGGTCTTGAGAGGGGGTTACCAGTAAACCCAGCCCTACACCATCTGGAAGTCCAGCTCTGGAAAATCTTTGGAGTTAGCAGCTGTCTGTGAGGCTCTTGAGAGCTGCCTGGCATTCAGGCATCTCCCCAGCACCACAGCCATCCTTTAAAACTCAACCAGGACTGAGTGTGGCCTTGCATAAAAACCTCACTGCATTGAAGGTTCCATCTCCTGCAGCTGTTTGAAGGGCACAGTGCACAAACAACTTCAACTCAGCAGCAGATTATTCTGAGGGATGGCTCTGATGGGTTTGTTGCCTTCTCCTCACCCACTGCTACCCTCCCAACAATGCAAAAAGCAGAGAATACCCATCTCAACACGTAGTTGGAGTTGTGACCCTGTGTTCCGACACCCTGCTCTGCAGCTTGGAATAATCCAGGGGATAATTGCCCCAGTCTCAGCAGCACTGCCAGGAACAACAGAACCTCAGAGCCTGGGCCAGCACCTGCTATTGATAGGCACAAAAATCAAATTAAAGGGAATCCTCTCTCACACACACCAGTCTGCTAATGAGAACAAAAGAATGAGGCTAAAAACTTCAATTTCCAGAGGTTAATCAAGATCAAAACCAAAGCAGCGACACCAAGGAAAGAACTGAGAAGCTAAGATAAGTATTTTAAACAAGTAGCTTGGTGAAGAGAAGCCCTTTCACTCCACCAACACACAGCTGTCTTCTCTGATCTCCTCTGGGATCACCCAGGCATGGCAGAAGTGGTAAAAAGGTAAGTAACGCTGTAGCTGGTAGATAAAATTGACATTTCAACATTTTTCCATAAGTGCATCTATACAATGGACCACCAAATTAAAAGATTTCCCCTAAATGAGTCAAATCTTAGTCTCTAGAAAGCAAGACTTATGTCAACTGTATTTCGACAGGGAGGGAATTATTTAAGAGATTCATTATTTTCCTTTAAAATTATTTGGAAGTTTCTAAATTGAGTTTTGACTTGATTTGATCAGACACAGTGATTGGAGTTGCCCATCACTAAGGTCAACAGCAGCCGGTGTCCCTCCAAAAATTCTCCCTGAGAATCAGGATCCTTTTCTCTTGTCAGATCTTCAAGGAACTCTCCAGGGAAGGAAAGTTCAGTTTCTAATCTGCTCTTCGCCCCCTGCATCAACAGACCTCAGAACAGATGCCACTGAGTCAGTGCAGGGAACAAAACAGTTTGAGCCACAAGTTGAGCCTTGGGAGTGCACGCACACGCTGAAAATTAACATCTTGTCTGAAACCCTTCATCTTGCACTGCTTTGCCTCTGCAAGCAGAAATGGCAGAGCCTCATCTCTTATGCAAATGACACGTGGCATTTTAAAAGTTCTGACACAGAGGCAGTAAACAAAAAGCCATGGACCACAAGACTCTCGTGCTTTCTTGGTGCCCACAATTACAGGTGACACAGGAGGGTCTCAGAGGCATTCAGAGAGGATCAAGCCACCAGTTCACCAAAAAACCAATTACCAACTCAAACTGCTGCTTTCATTCCCTGCAAGCACCCAGAACCCTAATTATGTTAATGTCAGGGAAAAAAACCCAACCCTTCAGCAGGTTTTTAAAGGTTTATAACAGATTCTGCAGAAGGGGATAAACAAAACTTTTTGAAAGCAAAAATATCATTTTGCTAATGCCCTCTGAAATAATGCTGGCATTCTTCACAGATCCTCCCCCATGTTTGCAAAAGGCTGCCAGAGCATGGAGACACTTCCAACAAATGGCAGAGTGAGTCAGTGGGGCTGGGAGCTGTGGGCAGGAAGGAGATGACAACGTCCACAGAGTCACTAAAGTCTCCAACATGATTCATGTCACACCGTGCATCCAAAACGGTGCCTTGTGCTTCAGGCACAAACTGCACGGGTATTTCTGTATCCCTGCCTGGGCACTCAGCAGCAAACAGGGCACTGTAACAGCAAACACAGCCCAGTGCATCCAGCAATCCACCTCCTCCTTCCTGCCCAGATAACAAAACCAGCAAAAACCAGCACCAGGCCTTGCACAGGGAGGCAGAGCTTAGGCCATTGCATAGAACCACTGAATTGTAAAAAATCTTGGGTGGGAAGGGAGCTCAAAGCCCATCCCATTCCATCCCTGCCATGGCAGGGACACCTTCCATTGTCCCAGGGGCTGCTCCAGCCCCAGTGTCCAGCTGTGGTAACAGAGACTGATAAGCACTGTGGATTTAATCAGCATATGCAGTTTGGCAATCAAGATGCCTTAGCAAGAACAAACAGAGCTTTGAAGATTACAAGAAGATTTAACTAAGTAGAAATGTAAAGTTTGTCTCTGATGTTTAGCCCAATGAATGTAGTAAGAAGTTACTAGCCTTCCTGAAAATTAGCATATGTAGCTCACAGTAAAATTTGGATTCTGATCACGAATCCATAGTCCCCATCTCCCTCTCAACCAGCGATATCCAGCCTGGCCTTGGACACTTCCAGGGATCCAGGGGCAGCCACAGCTTCTCTGGGCACCCTGTGCCAGGGCCTGCCCACCCTCTGAGCACCATATGCTGCCCTGTCACTCAAAACTGCTTTCAGAAAGTAGAACAGGTCTGTTTTTAACCTGGAAGCTCTGCAAAACCCCAGGAGCGTGACAGTGAAAAGCTGTAGGTCACCATAGGCAGAGGAAAGCAAGAACATGCCTGGATGAGACAAAACTGACAGACCCTTCTTCACACACCAAAAGGCCTCACCCCATTGTGATTAGTCACAAAAGATGGCAGCTTTAGTTTCTCTCTAACCACGAATTTTACCTTTAATGAGGTATCCCAAAGGAAAAAAAAGCAAACCAAAATGTGTGGGTGTGCTTTAGCACATTCCAGCATGGACCTACTTCTCCAAATACAATCCCAAGCCAACACAAACCCTCAGCCAGAGCAGCACTGAGTGTGGGAAGAGATCCTTAAATACTGCACACATGGAAATATCAAATATGGGGCAAGCAGCAGCCCAGCCTAGTCCTGCCTCTGCTGGGAGCACCACCAGAACTCCTCGTGTACTCCAGACAAAATTCTGGATCAGCTCTCTGAAGGGAGCCTCACACTTCTGCTCCCCCTTCATTCTCATAAAAAAGAACTTCTTCCCATAGGACTAATCTCAATTCACATGTTTTCTGGCTTCAGAGTTATGTTAATTCTGCCTATAAACAGATACACATTCTGTGTTTATTTTTCAGCTCAAAGCAGAAAAGGGTGTGAACAACAAGCTCAGAACTTCAGAAATATCCAGATTTTAAATATAAAAATCAAACAAGCCACACATACTTATGACTCCTATTTCTGCTGTTAACTAGGTCTGAGAAAAAAAAAAAAAGAACATAAGAGAGAAACATGGATAAATCCAATTTTGAAATAAACAGTTGCTTTAATAGCTATAATAACTACACACTCCCTGAAAAACCTGAAAGCTTTGAAGTCATCTCTGTTAATTCTGAGGAGGTTGGACTAGACACTTCTGGAGGGGGCTCATCCAAACTGAATCCTCCTTTTGCACTAAATTTACTCAAATTCCCAGTGAGTGCACATTCCTGCAATTCCCCCAACCCTGATCTAACAGGCTGCACTGCTCAGTGGGAGCAAAGTAACCCATGGCACAGAGGAGCACTGAGCAGGAGCTGCTGGCTTGGCAGTGACCTTTTCTGGGTTTATCTTTCTTTTCAAACCAAGTCTAACAACCCCATTCACCAACCATGATAAAAACTTTCCAGGCAGGAGGGAGTTTTCTGTTTCAACTTTGGAAGCCCTAAAGATTAACAAGGGATGGGAGCACAACTGTGTGTTTGGCTGTTGGAGTCTGAAAAACAGAGGTCTCTCCAAGTTCCTCAGAGAGATCAACAAGCTGCAGTGAGAGCTCAAAACCACAGTCCTAGATATCAGTGTAGAAAACAAGTCTCAGTGAAAGCTCCAAAACATAGTTTTAGACATAAAAATAAGTAAGGACATTGCTTACATTTTTCAGATAGGATAGGCCACATGCACAGATTATAGGTAAACTTTTGTGTTATAAAACTAGAATTCTAACAGGTTTAGAAGAAATGCTTCAGATTCATGCTTTTAGCTCACTGGGTAATTTGTAAATAAGAATCTGTGTATTGGGGTGAGAGCTCTCTCACTCTCTTTTTCCTGCACCATCATCATTATCATTACCACCACATGAAAAAGAGGAAGAAGATCAAGAAGAATAAAAGAAGAAAAATCCAGGGAGTACTGCCTCTGAGACTCTGTGCCAGGCTACAAACTCTGCTCAGGACTCTGTACCAGGCTGTAACTCCAGCCCTCTTGGAGCCTTGCACCAGGAGCTGCTTCTACTTCTAATTGGTACTTTACTTGTATTTGGGACTCTATGCTGAAAGCTTTTAGCACATGTAGAGGCACTGAGGGGCATTCCCAGTTAGGGAGACACAAAAAGCTTCTCCCACAGCAAATGCCAAGGCACCCTGCTCTGTTTCCTTGGCTGCCCTGTGTCCCTTCCCTGTCCCTCAGTCTGTCACTCCCACCCTGTTTTCCCGTTGGCTCCCATGCCCTAACCCAGCTCTGTGCCACCCCCTGGTAATTGGTCTCTGATGCTCCCCCAACCCCAAACACTCTTGTAATTTAACCTGGATCCTCACCACGAGGTCTGCCTTTACCTTTTGATCCTGGACTATCCACACACTGAAATAAACATCTCAATAGAACCCATACAAAGACCCTTCCTGCCTCTTTACCACCAACCTCATTAACAGCTATCCTGGCTACTACAAATGGCACCCAAACAGGGACATCTACTCTTTGAAAGCACCTGTGCTGCTGTCCTCAGGATTCACCCCGTGGAAAGGAGGGTGGTAAGATGTTAATATCTGCCTACTACAAGCATGGACTTTTACACTTGGGACATTTTGCCTTTTGAGACCAATAAACAATTTGTCCTAGGTTACAATGTAAAGATGTGCCCACAGGGATGTATTCAATCACCATCTCCATGAACTGTTAAAAACAGGAGGGGCAGTGTTTTCCTTGCCTCCTCCCCCGACTATCTCCTGTTAATGAGTCATCAATGTCCTGCCCCATGAGTCACAGATAGCTCTTGTTAATGGATCAATGCCCTGATTGAGTCGCAGATATCTCCTGTTAATGGGCCATCAATGCCCTGCCCCATGAGTCACAGATATCTCCTGTTAATGGGCCATCAATGCCCTGCCCCATGAGTCACAGATAACTCCCTCCAGGAGACATTCCCATTTCATGGGCCATCAAGGACCCATCGAATGACTGACAAAATGACATCATCCTATTGTGAGATGCTCTGCCCAGGGGGAGGAGCCAAGCATTCCCACCAGGATATAATGTGGGGCCTGGGAGACAGCAGGCAGCTCTCTTACCCACTGGTTTCCAAAAGACAGGAGCTACTGGATGTTTTCTACAGGATCATCACTTCAGCAAGACCACTTCATCTGGATTGCTGCCACCACCCTAACTAGCAGGGTGTCAGGCTGTATTCTGACTCTATCAGTACCTTCTTTTTTTTGTACTACTGTGTGTATTTTACTTTTTTTTTTTCCCCCTATTAAATTGTATTTCTGACTTGGAGTCTCACTGGTTTTGCTTTCAAACTAGTACACAACTTTACAGCAACTAACAAGTGCTCAGCTCTTTTATAGAACACAAACAACCCGACATGAGGCGTGGAGCAAGTCCCAGTTTCCCAGCTGGCAGGGCCCCGTGCCCCTCTCACCACTCCGATGAGGTCTCCCCGGCCGTACTCCCCAGTCAGGTGCTTCTTGCCGTCGTCCATGCGCAGCACGGAGCGCAGGCGCCCGTTCAGCACGATGTACGTGCAGTCAGACTTGTCACCCTGCCTGCAGGGACAACAACCAAGCAGCAGCGTGAAGGAAATGCATCTGGAGCTCAGCAAATGTATCTGGAGGTTTTGAGTTAGTTGGTGATTTTTTTTATCTTCCCTGGCTTAGGAGACAAAGTGTTTAATTGACACTTAAGGAGGAAATGAGGAATGGAGCAGGAACTTGTTAAAAGGTGACTGGAAATACTTTTAATGTGTAAATGTACAGGCTGTGCATAGTTAGCTGAGGTAAGGAGTGACAAGACAAAGAGGAATGACTTCAAATTGAAAGAGAATAGGTTTAAATGGGATATTGGGCAGGAATTGTTCCCTGGCAGGGTGGGCAGCCCTGGCACAGGCTGCCCAGAGCAGCTGTGGCTGCCCCTGGATCCCTGGCACTGTCCAGGGCCAGGCTGGACATTGGGGCTGGAGCAGCTTGGGACAGTGGGAGGTGTCCCTGCCACGGCAGGGGTGGCACTGGATGGGCTTTAAGGTCCTTTCCAAGCCAGGCCAGTGTGGGCTTCCACACTAGGACTGCAAGGGGATGACCAGGGTGTGAGCAGGCCCAAGGGGACATCACAGGCTCATTGCTGGTCACTCAGGATCTCATTCCCATTGAAAGGTCGACGTGGATGTGCAGAGGGATTCTGCAGGTCAAAGAATAAGACCCCCAAGGGGCTCCAGATTTAGTGCACACACCTTTGTCTACCAAGAACATTTTTGCTATATCCAGCTGGCAAAATTAGGAGTGTTGCTGGGAATGCCACACTACTGGTGGTAGAGTTGAAACAAATGCAAGGAATTTCAGAAGATTTTAACAAGATATTGACAGCTAGGAGTGTTTTGATGCACAGCATAATCCAAAACTTCCATTGGCATTGGTTCTGCAGGTATGGTTATAAAAACTACAATTATACAGATCGTGTTCTAAATTAGACTGTTACTCTCCCACCACTGCAGCAACCACCTAACAGCTCAACTGCATCCTAGTACATATCCATAAAACTAAGTTTTCCCAAGGTAACTTTTGCCCCTTAAACACAAAATTCCTGTTTTCAATTTACTGCTGAATAAGCCTAACTGAATTACCTTTGAGTTTTGCTGTTTATTAGAGAAAGGCTGAAAACCTCTGAGCAATAGATCTTCATGCCCTCAACAATGCAGGAACTACCACCAGAACATGGAACTGTGTCCTAATCAATTATATCACTTAAAAAGCTTGCCAAGACAACAGAAAAGATGAGGAATGGTATAAAATAATTTAGCAACATGTAGAAACAAGAGACTGAAGCAATGTTGAAGGTACTGCAGAAAGAAAATAATCTCAAAATAGGCAAACAAATAAACCCAATGAAAGATTGATAAATACAGCCTGAGGTTCTCATTTTACACATCCCCAAGGGAGCATAGCTCAAGAAGTAGAAAAATTTCAACAGACATACAATTTTATCCACATCTCACCTGTAAACAGCTCGTCCAGCCTCCACCTCCATCCAGTCCAGAGCAAAGTCAATTTGCCTGACAAAGGGGGACATTCTCTTCACAACAGTGTGGGCCACCCCCAGCACCACACTGGGCTGCTCCCGCATGATCCTGAGCAAAAAGGGAAGTGTTAGTGAACCTCCCCAGAACAGAACAGCTGCCCACAGGCACCACATCCCAGTGCAGCTGGGCAGCAATTCCCAGGCCACACCCCACTCCTGCCACCACCACTCTCACCAGGGACTCTGACAAAACACAGGGTTGCCCAGCTTCCAAGCCAGCCCAAATGAAATGGCACTCAGAGCTGGCACTGTCCTAGAAGCAGGATGCCAGTCCTGCTGTCTGGCTGAATTCCCCTCTCCCAGTGCAGCAGGATGGACAGGAGCCAGGTGAGCTCTTGTGTATGAGCCACCTCCCTCATTTCCCCCTCACACAGGTCTCTCGTGACTCAGGAAAATGTTATCCTCTTCTCAGGATCTTCCCTCCCTGCTGTTCTGCTCATCTCAGTCTCTTGCTCGTGCTCAGTTTCCCCACATACCATATCAGAATCTTTTTGTATGTAAAGTCTGATGCACTTAAAAATCAAACACCTCTTCTGCATTTCAAATATTCCCTTTTCCCTCTTGCAAAGACCAGAAAGAGCTGAAATATCTTCTAATAAAGCTCCTAATCTTCACAGTGAATGTTTTAGTCATGCTTTAAAGTCTCTAATAATAAAGAGACCATATAATTCAGTATGTTCCTCAAACTGAAAAACTGAGAAGGTTCTGTCAGGACAATCTCAAATTCCACACTGACTGCGAGGCCTAGCAAAAATCACTCTAACAGACACATGTGAATTGCTCAGGAATGTCTAATTTCTTCCTCCTTTTAGACTGAAGATCAGTTCACCCTGTCACTGTGGGAGTGAGCACTCAAACACCTCCTGAAGCACTCCCAGGGATGAATGGATCATACATGTGTCAGGTTGTCCTACCTGTTGGGGCAGCTTATCTTTGCTGCTCCAGTGCAGCATCAAGAGCAGACTATTAAAAAATAGTTATTTCACAAGAGAAATAATAACTCACAAAGA
>VRYO01002223.1:4837769-4896848 GCA_009812075.1 Sialia sialis
TCATCCCTGGATTGATCCCAGGGGTTGTCCTGACCCAGGGGCAGCTCCAGCACTTGGCCTGGTTGGGATTCCTTACTAAGTTTCTGCATCCATGTTCCCTTATGAAGGGAACAGATGGGTAAGAAAATCTCCTTAGGAGACCCTGTTATTTGTGCTCTCTGAGCACAAATCATGTCAGCTTTGTATCTAACCTCACCCCTAAATAACAGAGGAAGAGAGGAAGGTATGGAAGGAGCACTGTCACTCTTTGCTCCCTAACTGGGTTACAGCTCTTGTGGACCACTGTAAAGTGAATTAGAGGAAGCCCAAGCAGAAATCCACAATCCAAGACTGAAAACAAAAGCAGACTCACCAGGAGCTGTGCACTGCCTGGATGTGGCACAGAAATTGCCCTGAAGTCTTGCAGCAATGTATCTGAACATCTTAGGCCTCAGTGTGTACACCAGCCAAGCCATTTTTAGTTATTCTTAACAAACACAATGGAAACTCATCAAGGATACTGAAACATAAATTGTGCTAAATTGGGAAAGAAGAAGCTGAGAAACGGAATACCAGGACTGCAAGAACTAAGATAAAGAAGGGCTGTGAAGCACTGGACTGTAACCAATCACATTTCCTGCAAGGTGTGTGCAGAGCTTGTGGACAAGACAGAAGCACCAATCAAGTACTGCATGACTGCATGGACAGTAATTTTAGAATGTACAAGTAAAGCATAATGTAAACAATAAAGTGACTTCTGCTTAATCACAATGGTTAGCTGTCCAGAGATCCTGAGTTCCTGTAAAGTCTTTACATGAAGACTCTCCTGTTCTTTAGTGCCACTGCTGCAGCAAGAGCCTGGAGCTAGCTGGGGACTGTGGGACAGTGCAGCACATATGGAGCTTTCCATGGATACTGCTCTCCTCACGCAGAGCTACTATTACTAATTTTGCAATAATGAAGCCTAAAATTTCAGCCAAAAGCTCAGAAGTTGAAAGGCCAGAGATCCACACGTACATATCTCTATTTCATGTGGAACTCACCACACTCATATCCCTGTACTTGAATGTCTACAAGGTAAATTAAACTGAACACTAGCACTTACATATAGAACACTTAAAAATCCACCAGCAAACACTATAACCAAAAAGCAGGACAGCTTTTCTCTCCTGACCCTCTTCTCTTGCTCTGGTTTTTCCATGCTGTCCCACCATCCTGACCAACAGACACATGGAAAATACCCAGCCCTATTCCCCCTCTCAGCAGATTCAAAACTTAAATAAAGCCCCTAAAAATTCCTGGATGGTTTAGCTCATTGGTTTTACTCCAATTGCTTATTTAGTCCTCAAAGTCTCTTCCCACACAGGCTGTCTACTGTCGTCAATAAAAGCCATTTACTCTTTTCCTCCCTCATAATATGTATCTTAGTACTTAATGCATTCAAAATGCAAAGTAACAGGTTTCTTTTATTTCCACCTGGAGCTCTCATGTCCCTCAGTGCCATGCAGCTTCTACAAAAGCATTAACACAGAAGGTGAGACCCACCCTTAGAAGGAGAAGAGAAAAGAGGTTTTTTCCCCCCATTATCAGGCCAGTTTCCTTCCTCTCACATGGGCATTTACATCCTTGCTCTTCTGTTTGGCACATGCCTGGCACTGGGAGAATTCAAATCCAAAGTTCCATACAGCAGAGGTTTCTGAGTGACTTTGAGGATTCTTTACTAGAAAGCTCACCAATTATAACAATAAGGGCTAAGTAGTTTCTGTGAATGCCTGGAGCTTCTGCAGATATTCCTGGGGATGTAGCTGCGATGGGATTTTCAGCTTAACTCACAAGACCAAACAAAAATCAAAGCTTTCCTGCTTCTCTGGCAAGTGCACATGCTTAAGCCTCCAAACTGTGAAAATTACAGAAGCAGAAAATGTTTGAGAGCCACTGGTAGCACAGATCCTGGATTTATTCCCTCAGGAGATCCTGGGGACAACTCGATTCCTGTTTTCCAGGAGCTGCTGCAAGGGCACTGCATGCCAGGAGCAGCAGCTCCCGAAGCACTGCAGGCATATTCCATGGAATGAGCCCTGGATTCACCGCACCATCAGCTGGTGCCACCCCACGTCCTGGGTTACAATGTAAAGATGTGACCAAAAGTATCTATTCTAGCACCATCTGTAAAACCAAGTGGGGCAGTGATCCTTATCTCTGTGGGAGATATCTTCTGTTAATGGGCCAGCTGTTAAACCAGGTGGGGCAGTGTTCTTTATCTTTTCCACAACCCATCCTTCCTTCAGGTGGTATCTCCTGTTAATGGCCATTGAGTCCCACTGCATGACTGATAAAATTCCATCATCCCGTTGGGAGATGCTCCAGCCAGGGGGAGGAGCCAAGCATTTCCTACCTAGATAAAATCTGAGATTTGCAACATCAGAGCAGCCCTTACTCACTGGTTTCCAGAGGACAAGAGCTACCAGACCTACCTACAGGATCACTACTTCAACCAGACCACTTCATCTGGACTGCTACCACCACCCCAATTAGCAGGATGTATTCTGACTGTCAGTGGTTCTCTTCTGTACTATTGCATGTATTTATTTTTAATATATTTAATATATTTAACATATTTTATTTTTAAATTATATTTCTGACTTAAGTCTCTCGCTGATTTTGCTTTCAAACCAGCAAACCCCTGGACTCACACTCTGCATCTACAGCCAGCCATTTACTCATGGCAGCACCACAACAAAGGCTCCTGCCCTGAAGTTTCAATGGGAAGGATTTAATCCAACATCCAACACTCAATTCTCCACGCTGGGCTCCTTCCATTACTGTGCTCTTTGCCTCATGACAAGCATTGACCCTATGCTTTCTGCTTCACCCTCTCATTAATTACTGAGAAAAAGCACATTGAGTGTTCCAGGGCAGCAGAGAGAAAAAGAAGAATTAAATTTTGGAGAATAATAGGAGTTCTTGCCAAACTTCACCTAGTCTATAAGCTAAGAGAAAAATGAACAAATTAAGACAAAAATTATTCCTCTGAGATTCCAGGCAAAGGAGAAAGCTGAACATTGTGGAACTATGAACACAGAATTTACATTAAAATGGCAAACAGAACTACATCCTATTTTATTAACAAGTTCTTCCTTTTCATAGAGTTTAAAGAAAAAATGAACCAATAGAAGAAACCTGATGCTTTTCAAAGCCTGTCTCCAATGTCACTTTTAAATATGGGCCCAGGAGTAAGAAGTGCCATAAAGCCTGGGGTTCAGGACAAATTGTGAAGACGAAATGCTGGAATGTTACAGAGCCTGTAAAATGGACATAACAGATAATAGACTTTAAAGGAGAAAAAGAAAGATTTGGAAAGGACCCAAAAAAGATGAGGTGATACACTGATGGGTCTTGATCCGTGATTGGTAAGGGGTTAATGGAAGCAGAGAGGTTAGCAGGAATGAACAGGTAGTAACTCAGCTCTTGAGAGAGAAATCTCAGGAAAATGAGCTTCAGTAAATGAGAGAGAATCCAGCTCTGAGTAGCAAAAAACAAGATATTAAAAAAAAAAAAAAAAAAAAAAAAAAAAGGAAAAAGTGGAATCTGCCTGGCTGGCTGAGACAACATAATGAAATTTGAAGTCAGAAAGAAGTAGGAAAACAACAGCAGGAAAAGACAGAGAGAAAAAGCAGCCATTTAGAAGAAATAGCCTGGTACCACATGGAATGGCACAAGTGGGAAGCATCTCTCAGAAATTAGGCCAAAGAGCTGACAACCACCTCAGAGCCTGGGAAAACACAGCTCATCAACAAACACCTGCTGAGCACAGCACAGCCTCCTGCCTGGGGTGGGAAAACCAAAATCCCACAAAATAAGGGTTCTGGGGGGAGAGTTGATCAGGAGTACAAAAAACTACAATTATTTGGAAAGCAGGAAGATGGACATCACAGTTGCCTCTGAAACACAACAACCTCTCAGAAGTCCTCCATGTAACTCAGGACTCATGGCACATTCCAGAAGCTGGAAAATGAGATTATGAAAGGAAATCGTGCATTAGTTCACACACAAATTATGTGTGTGAACTAATTCTAACTCTAAATTACAAGATCGCAGAATAAACCAAGGGCATTAATCATTGTTATTGGCAACAAGGTTCACCACAGTCATCATATTGGATTTTTAATTACCTATATTCCCCTTTAAGCATTAAGTCCCAAGTCAGGTGTTACTTCCAAGGTTTAGGAAAGAATGTGTCTTGAACAGGGGAATTATTCTTTAACCTGTTCTATTAGTGAGCATTAAAAACCCACCATTACACCCAGACCAATCACTTACAACACACCCAGCTCCCTGGCTCTGTCTAGGAACAGAACTGGGGAGGTTTTCCAGCAAAAAGGAAAAATGAGTCCAAGAGAAAAGGCCTGGCAAAGCAGCAATTAACCCAGCAAACTGTAGGCTCTGAGAGGACTTTCTTATTTGGATTATGAAATATTTGAATTCCTACCCCCTTGGTTTAAGTGCTCTATAGGCCTTGAACAAAGATGGTACCATTTAATATTTCCATGTTCTCTGAACTGCTTCTCTGTTGGAATTAAACCACCTGACAGAGGGACCACAACTCATCCACGCACCTAAACCTACCCCACGAAGTGCAGGGATGCACCTGCAGCAGCACAGACATCCAACACTTGGATTTAAAATCATGGAATCATTACAGCTGGAAAAGACCTCCAAGAGCATCAAGTCCAAGCTTTAATTGAATACCCCCAGCCCCTCTAAACCATATCACAAAGTGCCACATCTTAGGTGTTCACACTTTTTTTTTAACACCTCCAGGGATGGTGGCACCACCACTGCCTGAGCAGCCTGGTCAGATGTCTGACCACCCTTTCAGTGAAGAAATTTTCCCTAAAATCCAACCTGGATCTCCCCTGGCCATTCCCTCTGCTCCTGTCCCTGTTCCCTGGGAGCAGAGCCTGACCCCTCCTGGCTGTCCCCTCCTGTCAGGGAGTTGTGCAGAACCAGAAGGTCCCTCCTGATCCTCCTTTTCTCCAGGCCCCTTTCCCAGCTCCCTCAGCCTCTCCTGGGGCTCTAGGCCCCTTTGCCAGCTCTGTTCCACTACCTGGAATTGCTCCAGCTCCTCCATGTCTTTCCAGCAGTGAGGAGCCCAAAATTAAACCCAGGATTTGATGAGCAGCCCCCCACCAGCACCCAGCACAGGGGGATAGTCACTACCCTGGTCCTTCATTCAAAAAGGTCATAAAAAAATTGTAAAAAATACTTTTAAACCCCCAGATCCATGTATGTTTGAATGGCAGGAGGACTCACTCATAGAAATGGGACTTGGAGATGGAGAGGAAGCTGCAGTCTCTGTTGGCCTTGATGGTGAAGATCAGTGGCTCCCCAGTGAGGACAGCGAGCTGGCCCACGAGCTCCCCGGGGTGGGTGATGAAGAGGCAGGTGTCCTCCTCAGAGTCAATCTTCCTCTGGTACACATGGAGCATCCCCGAAACCACAAAGCAAACATTGACATCCTGGAGCAAATGAGGATAAAAAAAAAAAAAAAAAAGAGCTCAATAAAAATCCCAAGATTTTAAAAGCAATTATCCCAGTGACAGCACTATCACGACCCATCTGCTTCCCAGAAAGCTCCCCTATAGCTTTTGAACAATTAGATGGTAAAATAAGACACAATAGTGAATTATTAAAAGCTGGTTATGAATATTTAAAATTAAGCAGGCACAATATTGAAAAACAGGTTCCTCTTTGGATGGTTATGAAAAATGAAGCTGCATCTTCAAGATACCAAGAAATAAGAGAATCAGGAGAGGAGGAGATAATGGGGAATCACAGCTGCAGGATGAGGGGCATGGCAGGTCAGCAGAGCAGAACCCAGCACTGGAACTGGAGCTGCCCATCATCTGCTTTGCTTAAGCTCCTCTATTTACACAGGATTATTATAAAAGAAGCTTGTTATACCCCAAACACACTTTGCTATAAACGAATTATGCTCGATTGGTTTTGTATGAGGGCTTTACTGCAAGTGAGTGGCATCACAAAAGCCCAAAGTGCAGGGTATGAGAAAAGGCTTCCCAGTGCCCAGAGCTGCTGAGGAAGGAGGAAGGTGGGACACTGCACACCTTCCCACGAGCTCCATCAGAGATGACAACACCCAGGCACCAGAGCTCCACTCTGGCCCCACCAGTCCTGTGTGCAGGAGGGCCCAGAGCTGGGATGCTTCACCTCCAGAAGGGATGGCTTGGGAGGGGACAGGAGGGAATGGTTTATTTGCCATCAGAGGGTATGAACACCTCCTGGAGGGGTACAGACTGAGCCAGACTCACCTGGTCTCCCTGCCTGGACAGCACAGTGCCAGCAGTGACCTGATGCAGTGTCACTTTGCCGTTCAGCAACGCAGGATTCTGGAGAAGAAAGGGATGGGAGGTACAATTTACTGCTCTGTGCACAGGTAAAGGTCCCAGAATGTGAGGAAGCATACAAATAAAAGCAAGTAAGAATAACAGTTTAAGACTATGTTACAAGTACTTGAATCACTTTAAAATATGGCACCTATTTTTATATTTTTCTATGCACCAGACATTTCTTCCAGAAGAGCAAAAAAGTTTTTAACCATTTTAATTGATCACACTCAGGTTTTTAAGGATTTTCTATTTATCAATTTTCCCCTCAGAGTCTTTAAAGGGTCTATAATGAAATAAGACCTGTATCAGCAGGCATGAAAACCACGAAACATGAAGTTACTTTGAAAGAAAGGTGAAATTAGAGGAGACTCTCTACATCATGGAGTAACTGAACAAGAGAATCCAACACTGGCTTGTGTCCTGGACACACAGCTCAGCTGTGCTGTACCTGCAGATTTCCATACACACTGCACAACAAAAGCTTCACCAAACTCATGAACTCCTGTGCTCAGACAGGGAAAAATGGGAATTTCACTCCCAGCTGAAAAGCACTGGAGGAAAGGGTCTTCCCAAAAGCCACCCTCAGTTTGGACTCCAACCCCTTGCAAGGTCAAGGAGCCGAGCTAGGTGAATTCCTTTGATCCAAACATTGCTTTCACCACCATAACCCTGAGTGCATAACAGGCAAACAGGCACGGAGAGATTTCCCTTTCCATCTCAAGGAAGTGCCCACACAATCTGGGTGCTGTGTGCAGTCAGGATCAAACCCTAATGCTTCAGGCCACATTTGCTTTGGCATAACCCAAACCAGCAAACCACAGAGTAACAGCCTAGTTTGGTTTAACAGGATCTTAAAATTCATCCAGTCCAGGCAGGGACACCTCCCACTGTCCCAGGCTGCTCCTGCCCCAATGTCCAACCTGGCCTTGGGCACTGCCAGGAATCCAGGAGCAGCCACAGCTATGCCAGGGCCTGCCCATGCTTCAAATAAAGAATTTCTTCCTAGTATTTAATGTCAGCCAGCCCTCCCAGCTTGAGGCTCCCTGTCCTGTCACTCCATGCCCACAGCCCCTCTCTCCAACCTTGTTAAAAATCTTCAGAAGTTGAATATTTTATCACCACCCCTGAATGGGCTGGGGCAGAAAACAAGGCTCAGTAATGAGTTCACATTTTGGCTGAAGAGAGGCAGCACAGCCCTGGCTCTCACAGCTTCCCTGGGTATTTGGCTGTGCCTCAGAGGCAGAAGCACTAAAAGCTGCACTCACAAGAAGAATCAATTGAACACAAGAGCAGAGCAGAATGTGACCCCAGTCATCAACTCCATTCTAGCAGGAGACCAGCACAGGAGAGATGTAAACACTCCACCAGTGTAATTGTTCTGCCAGGCTGGAATTTTCCCATTCTGGGTTGAAATAAAATAGTGCAAGTGAAATAATCACAATTATTTTTTACACCTACTGCTGATAAAAATAAGATATTTTCATCAAAAATAGTTTTATTAAAGCCAATCTGTTTCATGGGAACATATCCAATGCAGAGAACCTGACAAGCACCTGTCAAAATATTTCAGTTCAGCAATAGCAACTCAACTAATTTCTATAATGTTTATTCTATATTTAGACATTTATGGTTGTATAGTATTAGCTATTCTTAAAGCCAAAGTTGGAACTCTGAAAGTACCTCTCAGTAGGGGAATTCAGGCTCTCCCATGAGCTCTACTTATCAAGAGCATTATCAGGCTGCATCAGCTCAAAAAAAATTGCAAAGATTTTCATCATGTCTGAGACTACTTAAGTAGTGGGATAGATTGTACTCAGAGCTGTGAAAGCTTCAGCATTGGAGATCTTTAACAAGAGCTTAGCCAAAAACCTGCCAGAAATGACTTTGCAATATCTGATTCTGCCTCAGGCATGGAAGGGACTGGGTGACCTCCAAGCAGACCTTGGTATCCTCCTTTGCTGTGCTACTACTGCCCCATTAAGCAATGAAAGAGCTGACAAATAAAATCCATCCAGTCTCTCTCAGATGGGTGAGACAGCAACCCCAAATTCAGCATTGCACAGTTCCAGGGTTTAGGCTAAAACCCAAATTCAGCATTGCACAGTTCCAGGGTTTAGGATAAAAACCTGCACTGATCCCCCAGCCACAAGCACTTAGGGAAAATAAGTCATTATCCCAAAAAGCTCAATTTCCCAGCAAGTTTTTCTTTTTGCAGGGCTGTAACAAGTGATTGCAGCAGGAAACTCAACAAATTTGGTTACAATAGCAAACATAAGAAACAACAGAGGTTATTTCTGGGCAAAAATTTAGCAGGGGTTGACAGTACAGAAGTGAAAACACAAACCAGTTATAAACAATTTAAGCAATAATTAACTGGGACAAATAATATTTTTGTCAAAAGAAATTCCCTTGTAACTCACAAAGAAGAGATGTCCTGCAATATTACTTAACCTTCCCCATTGTAACTGCAGGTAAAGCTGAAAACACACAAAAACTGTATGGAATTGAAAACCATTCATGACAGAGATCCAAGGAATTCAAGTTACTTAGAACAAAAGGAAAAAAAAGGAAATTTTAATTCTGAAGTCAGATACCTAAAGGCTATTTGAAATAATGTCTCTCTCCTAATGATATTTGCCCCCTTTCTCTGTCACATGACAAAAAACCCAAACAACTGAAAAAACCCCAAACCTACCATCTGTCATCAAAACATCACAGTTTTATTCACTCTGACTGGCTGCTCTGAAAAATGGCAACTTAAAATGTTTCCATCCAGCTAAGATCTCATTTTTTAAGGGAAGAGCTTACAACAATTCATTTCCTTACATGTAAGCAGCATTGAACAGAAATATTTTGTACACAGTAAGATTCTTCTTGCATTGGCTGCAGAAGAATCAACTTTTCCTATTCCTACATGGAAAAAAATAAATTGAACTTTCAATGACATTTCTGGCACTTGGTCACATCTCACCAGATTCTAATTTGCTTGTGAAAAACTAAGGTGCTTGAAAATCCTACCTTATTTCACTATTATTTAGATCTTCATGTTACAAACTCAGCCTATTAAGTGCTGCATTTTGAGGACACTATTGAAATCAACTTTATCTCTAAACTGCTATTTGGTAATTAGTGAAAAATTTATCCTAGACTAAAATAATCAGGAGCATCTGTAATCTTGGAATTTTTGCTTGTGATCTGATAGCTGGATCAAGAAGAAAATAGACAAAGTCCTACTTTACTCCTTCTGCAACAAGAATTTATTCTACAATAGTCTGTAGCCTCTCAAGAGGATATAAATGCCTGAAAAAAACTGAAAATTAAAATAGTAAGACAGGTAAGGCTCCTACAGACAGAGACCTCAGATCAGTGATGATGTGGAACAGGCACCTCAAGCCTCACAACTGGGAGCTGAAAGACCCTGACAGGGATTTTGAAGCTGCAAGAGGAATAATTTTGGAAGTCAGGAGGAAATGCTAAAATCTAGAAGTAAAATCTTTTTAAGTTCTAGCAAATGTTTTTTGGTGACAGCTCTGAAGGCAGGGAGGAGGTGCAGCAGCTGTGCCCAGCCTCTGGCAGCAGCAGCAGACTGGAATTATTGCAGAACAGGCTGGAACAAATCAAGGATGTCTGTGACTGACAGACAGATGCAGAGCTTTCCCAGATTGTCTGATTATCCACATGAACAGACACACCTCCGTAATGAAATGCATCTGGAACGACTGGAATGATGAAAAAAATCATTTTCAATCCTTCTTCCAACACCAAGGGGCTCAGCAGGGGCTGAGCTCAGCAGGGATCAGGCACAGCCCCTGCCACAGGCACAGTACCCAGCTGGGAAATGCTGCCAGTGCCAGGGCAAGGGACACAATTTCAAACCCAAACAACTCCCTGGCATGCAGTGCCACCAGGATTCATGGATTCAGCAATCACCTGAATCTTTAGGTAACTCCCCACACTCAGTGAGAGCACAGAATGAGGTGGCAGGAATTGCACACGTGCTGCTTGCTGGGCTAACTCTGCACACAGACAGGGAGGATTCATGCACTGCCTTCCAGCCTGGGCTGCGGAAATACCAGAATAATTCTAATTTATTTCAGCCCTTCTAATGACTTTCAACAGGCTGTTGAATAAAACATCCAGCCCATCTCCAGCATACTGAGGAGACAAACCCACTTTTCAGTTCCTGGCAGAATGAGATGAAAAGCAGAAGCTACGCCAGTTCCCCTTACAATAACTCACATCAAGTTTCATCAGGGATGAGAGGTCTTTCTTTGCTGCTTCCACGATGGCATCAATGTGTTTGCTGTTACAGGAGTCCTGCACAGCACTGTAATGGAAAACTGCTGAAGGAGTTTCTGTCACTGTCACTGTCTTCTTCAATATCGACTGCAAAGAGAAGAAGCACATCAAAGATCAGTTTAAACATCCAAATTGGCACCTACCTGGCCAAAATTTGCCTTTATCGTCTGCATTCTCTGCCCACCACAACTGGTGGTCTGCAAAAAAAGAAATCTAGGTTTCCAAAAAAGCAACAGCTTGCTAACTTCATTATCCCTGTATTTTTCTGCACAGCCTGACACTCGAATCAAACAAAGTTACTCATCACAGCTTGTGAAAGGGAAGGAATAAGAGACTTCAGAAACTGGGCTGTTGCCAGCTTGATGGAACTAAAACTTTATCAACCCTGTACACAAAGATGGAGGAAAAGAGAAAATGTCTGTCAAGGTCAGAGTGAGCAACAGTTTCATTCCAGATTTTAAGTTGCAGTTCTATAATTCAAGAGTGTTTCTGTGCTCTTGACTCCCAGGTCATTACTTGTAAAAAGCAGACCACAAAAATAAAAACAGACATAAATAATGACTGGAAACCTACAGCTGATACAAATTTTTAATTCCTTGCTGTAAAATACTCCTCACAAAAAAAAACAAAGCATGGTCTGACAAATCCAAATAATCCATTTCATGAATCAGGGCAAGTAAATAGGTTAGAAGTTGCAGCAGTGGTTTCCTATTGCTCACCACATGAATCTCCACAGAATTTCAAGCTGTGAATTAAAATGATGTGACAGCCACTAAAATCTATTGAAACTCCTAAGTTAAAAAACAATAATACAAAAACATTCAAGGCAGCTTGGATGGTGTACAGGAAGGAGTCCCAGGCTATGGCAGAGGACTGGACCAGCTGGGCTTCAAAGGTCCCTTCACACCCCAACCTTGAGGATTCTGTAAATCCAAATATCCCAACTCACACAGAGCTGCAAGGGCAGAGCTTTGAGGGCAGGGAGAAAACACTGGAATGGCTCCAAGCAGGATGGGGCTGGGAGGGAAGGGCAGGACAGACCCACCTTGGCCACAGCAGGGCTGCCAGCGCCGTCCTCGGGGGCGAGCTGCACCCTGGCCCTCTCGTAGGCCATGTCCATGTCAGACTTGGCACCGCTGGAATTGTCTGCAAGAACACAGAAATCCTGCTTTGAGCACCTCCTGCACTGGTTTCTCAGAAACAGCAGGTAGCACAACAAGTGGAGCAACTTTAGCAAGTGGCAGCTTCATGTTCCTCTTATTTCCCAGTTCCTTTTCACCTGGAATTTGAAATCTTCCCATCTGAACTCGGGTACTACACGTCCCAAAATTCCCACATCCACTCTTGTACAGTCATTATTTGAGGTTTGTTGTGGGGCTTTTTGTCACTGAGAATGTCAGAGCACTGCAGAGAGGGAACTCCTGATAACACCTGAAGCTTTTAAGTTTTTATTTTTCTGCAAAACTGCCTGAAGTGATGCTGCTGATGGCTCATATCAGCTGCTGCATCTTATTTTCCATAATCTACAAATCCTTGAAATCCTTCACAGCATTAACATTAAACTTCAGAGCCAATTTCCACATTTGTGAGAGCAGCTCACCCTCTGAGCTCATCTATTGCTCCTTCTAGATGTTGATGGGTTTGTAGAGAAGTTGGGATCTGCTGAATAAATTTTATTTCTTTTAAAAGCCTTTTTGGAAAAATTAAACATATTTTCTACTCAGTTCCACATTTGTGGAAATCACAGCCTGATTTACAGATGAGTTTAAAAATCATGCAGAAATTGCAATTTCCTTTGATGAAAAGATCTGTAATAATTTCCATCTTATTTCTATGCCTAATATAGCTCCAAAATAGACTATTCAGAAAAGTTTAAATTTTCTTCCTTATACCTTTTGCCTTCAGTCACTACGTTGTTCTTACACTTTTTTTTTATAAATACAAATTGCTGCTCAGGAATAAGCTGAGCCCTTTGGAAAAGCAACTGTCTCTCCTCACTGGCAAATTCTGTCACCCAATAAATTCAAATTTTTAATTCTGAATTCTTTCCCCACCTGTCCCTCCCAAGAGACACACGCCTGAATTTGCCCAGGACTGCCCCAAGCTTTGGGAAGTTGGCTTTTGGAACCAACATTTACATCCTTGTGAGCTATGATCATGTGACAATACCACCCTATCATGAAGGACTACCCATAAATTTAATTTCAAAACCAGAATTTTTATTTCTGAAGGGGTTTGACTCCTATCTTCCACCCCAGCTAGGCCAAGTGAAGAATCCCACAGCCACAAAAATTCAGATCTACCTCAGAGTATTCTTTCCACATCATCTCGAGGAAATGGCCTTGAGTTCTGCCAGGGCAGGTTTAGATTGGATATTAGGAAACATCTTTTCAAGGAAAGGTTGTAAAACACTGGCATAGGCTGCTCAGGGCAGAGGTGGAGTCACCACCCTTGGAAATGTTCAAAGGACATGTGGGTGTGGCACTGGGGACATTATTTACTGGTGAAATGAGGGTGGTGCTGGCCTGACACTTGGACTTGAACATCTTGAAGGTCTTTGCCAACCTTAACCATAATTCTGTGATCTACAAATATAAACAAATCCTTGCACATTTCAAACCTGCCACTGGGATCATAATAAAGTCATTCAGTGATCATCCTCCAAACAAGTTGACCCAAAATTGATCATCATCAGAACTTACAAGCCATAAGACAAAAATTAAAAATCAATAGTAATGCTGTTAATGCTATGAACTGAATTTCCTACACACTGCATCATGAAAGACCCTAACTCAGCTATGAAACTGGGACAGCAGAAAGAGAAGCTCCATTTGAGCTGATCTGACTCCCTGTCCCCCAAATCCCAGGGTCAGACCTCTAAGCCCCAACACACCAAGTGCATTTTCCATCTGAACACTGAGCTCCAACCCAAACACTCCAATTTTGGCCCTGCAAACAGGGAAAGCATCTCCTACCCAGCCCTGCACCCTAAAAACCTGTGCAGAGGAGAAGGAAGAAGCATTTTAAGAATGACAGCTGCTCTGCTCAACTCCTCCTGAGAGCAGGAGCCTTCCTGAACCTGGTGCCCATGCAGCGATTGCTGGGGGTGCCTTGGAGCTGCACCCGGAGCCACTGAGCCACGAGTGGGATGGATCCTGTGTGAGGAGCACGTGGTGTCCCACACACTGCTGGGATGGGGATGGAACAATCCCATGCCATGCCCTGCACACACAGTGGCAGCAGCCACAGCCCCTGGCAGCACTCCCAGCTCTTCCCTGCCGAGCTCTGCCACGTGTGCTGCACTTGGGGTTTGTGGAACGGCAGCTTCTCCAACTCTTGGGGGGGAAAAAAACACCAAAACAATAGAAAACAACTCCTCTTCAACCTTAAAAATAGAGTTAGGAGACTTACTTCCAGGCATAATGAAGGGGTGAAGCTGTTACATCCAAAAGGTGCTGCTGTTTTAGTTGTGCTTTCTAATTCCTCTGTCCCCCAGCCCAGATGCTTCAATGAATTAATTCTATTTTTCTCCACACAAAGCTAGTACACTTATAAAGCAGAGCAGCCTGAGCTGGTAGAAGCTCATTCCCTCATCTACACAACTGCTATGTTTCAAGTTAAATAACTACACAAAAAACAAACCAGAAGAACAAATTACAGCCAGCCCTGGAAGCAACTGAGGCAGAAGTGTTTTCTCCCAAAGCAATTTTTAGCAATGTTTATTAATTCTAACAACAAGCAAATCAAGAAGATGTTGAGATAACAGCACTTGTATGACTCTAACAGTTTTCTCCTCTCTGAATTAATAATAAACATGATCAATATTCCATGGAGTCTGAAAACACAGTAAACAGTGGAATAGAATCTGAAGCAAGATCTTGATCTTTTCATTACAGACATCAAGACACTTTCTGTGCAAGCTAAACAGTGAGAAGAAATCAGCTCTGTTAACTGAGGCAAATATAATTACCCAAGTAGATACGCTCCTTCTGCCAATAAAAATTAATTTTCTCTCCGCTAAGCTCTGTGTACCCTGGCATAACTTTTATGACACATAAAAGGAGAAAGGAAGGACAAATGGACATATCCACTGAGAAGTTTTCCCTATTAAAGCTCCTAAGAACACACAAGGACTGTCCCTGAGAATGTCACAGGGCTGCAGAGGCAGAGCTCACTGAACTGCCTCCTTTACCTGGGGGAAGGGGCTGTGTTCAGGGCAACGATTAATTGATTTACCTCTGAACCAGGTCTGCTGGTGCATTTCATAATTCCTTAGTGCAACACAACCTCATACACATAAAACCAAGCCAAGTCTTGTGTGGGTTGGTCAGTATTTGCTCTTTGTCTCCCTGGCTTAGAAAGATGAATCTACTGGCCCTAGACAAAATCCTGTATCTCCATCACATCCACCCCCTCTGGACAGTAACATGGAAACCATGAAAAAAATCTAAGTGGGACCCCTTACACTTGCCCATCAGGAAGTGAGGAGGAAACAAATCAGCCCTCCAGTGTTAAATTTTAAAGAAATCCCCACTGCTCTCCTCTATGCACACCAGCAACATCACGTGGCAGCAACAAGTGACACAAACCTTACCCTGGGGAAAGCTCTCAGTGCTGAGGGCTCCCTCAGCCTGGCTGCCTCCTTCTTGTCTCCAAGCTCTTCAACCCCTCACGGCATGTTCCTTTCTCCTAATACTCATGGTGAGCAATAAAATCATCTTCTAAAATACCCAGGGCACCTTTATTCTACTGATGAAACATTTCTCTATTAACAGCACCTGAGCATGACCTTGGAATTCCCTCACAATGATTAATTTATTACTCATCTAACAGAGAGCTGTGTTCTGTGATTCCCACAAGAACTCCAGTTTCTCCACCTTGGAACACAAAGCTGCCCTAAACACCAGGCCCAGAAGAAAATGTCTACAGTGGAGTAACTAAAGTTCCCCAAAATGATTCTGCAGCATCAAACCAGCTCAGCCTCATAAATGTCTCCTCAGAGCATCCCATGATCCATCACCTTTATTATCCACTCTAAAGAACATTCCTCTAAAAGCAGCAAAGCCATCTAATGTGCTTTTTGGGACAATCAGCCAAGCAAGAAACGTGTGTCATCTTCTGTGTGAAAGATGATGGCCTATCATCATAATTCAGTTTATTTCAGTAATATCAATTAATAAAGCTCTTCATTTGCAGGTCTTGGAAACCAGATGATGTCTCCCATTGCTGCTAATGACAGCAAGGGAATGCTCTCTGGGATAACAGTCCATTTGTTACTAAATAATTTTTGACCAATGAGTTAGGAAGCAGCACCACTGCAAGATGATTATCTACCATGAACACGACTGCAAGATGATTATCCAACATAAACAGGAAAATTATCTAACCCAGCACTCCAAAGATCATGTGGTTTCTCCCATGATTAGATAAATTACATATCTCCCACAATTTTGCCAAGCACTACTTACTAGAAGCCTCTGTAGACCCTGCATAGGGAGGTGATGAAAGGCTTCTTCTGAAAATATGCTCAGAGTTTTCTGCACCAGAAATCCTCAACATATCTGAAATTTAAAAACAAATGTTGTAAACACAAGGTATCTCCTAATAAAGTAAGTTTCACTAACAAGAAGGACCTTGAACTACCCACTATTAAAGGCTGACTTAAAGATTCTGAAACATTGACATTAAATATTGTTTAAACCTTTTTACTGGTTTTGATTTAATCCACTTTTTTTCATCTCCAGAGGCAAAATTCAACTCCATCTATCTTCCCGGCTTTACCTTCAGTACTGAGTCTTTAGGCTGAAAAGATAAATCCAGCAATTCTTCTGCTGGTGTCTAAAGTGCTGAATTTTCCTCAAGTCCCTCACTGCATTCAAAATGAGGAATCACTTATTTTTTCCCCTTTCCTTTATTCCTTAGTATCATTAAGAACACAGTAATATTTCCCCATTGAAGATAAGGAGTATCCAAAGGCTTCAATCTGAAATTAATCTAAAACAATCCTGAACCACTCTGATAAAATAAAACCCCTCTGATCAATAGCAGTGATATCAACACTGGAACAAATGTAGTGAAAGGACACAGGGGAATGGCCTCAAGCTGAAGGAGGGAAGGGTTAGATTGGATTTTTGGGGGAATTCTTTACTATTAAGGGCAGTGAAGTCCTGGCACAGGGTGCCCAGAGCAGCTGTGGCTGCCCCTGGATCCCTGGCAGTGCCCAAGGCCAGGCTGGACATTGGGGCTGGAGCAGCCTGGGACAGTGGGAGGTGTCCCTGCCATGGCAGGGGTGGCACTGGATGGGCTTTGAAGTTCCTTCCCAACCCAAACCATTCTGGGATTCTGTGAGTAGTACAAAAATTAAAGAATATCCCAGAGGACAGTTCCTCCCTGTTTCCAGAGGCATTACCCATTTCCAGTGCTTCCCCAGACTTTTCAAACTTCTCTCCACGATCTTCCTCCAAAGCACTGGACGTTTGTCTCTTCCCTGCCTTGCTGGCGCTGCCTCCAGCGGTGACACTGCTCACGGAGATCAGCGGGATGGCTGGGCTCTGCTGGGAGCAGCAAGGGGACAGGCAAACACCACATCAACCATCAAATATCAACCACATGGGTGCCACACCCTGCACAGACCCCTAGCTACTGCTCAGGGTGTGCTGATCACTCCTGGATCCCCAAGGATGGCTTGCCCTGGATCTGCAGCTCCCTCAGTGCATCCCAGCAGGGCCTGGGGACTCCTGGAGCATTCCCTCACTCTCTGCCATCACGGGTGCAGGTTTTTGCCACTGCTCCAGGCAGAGGTGCCATCATAAGCAAGCATCAGAAGTGCTGAAGCACCGAGCAGAGCACACACACCACTCTGGAATGATGCACTTGGGAAGCTGAAGCCTCCCCACCAATTCCCCAGGCATCAGCATAGGCTGGGTTTTATGGGCTGGTTTTACAAGTGCCTCAGTCCTCAAGCACTGTCATTATGAAATTAATATGTAGCATTTTCTTTATGACCTTCTGGAAGAAGGAAAGCCTCTGTGTGCCCTGTCAGCTGAGTTCTCCCAAACTTACACAGCTGAAGAGCTCCGTGGTCAGCCCCAAGTAGTTGTGCAAGGCCAGGAATGTCACCCTCTGCAGCCTCACCATGATGATCTGCAGACAGAGAACAAAGAAGACACAGCAATGGATTTAGCATTCTCCCACACTTGTTCTGGCATTTAGAGACAAGTACCTGAAAGCATTCTATAAAACACAGACTGTACCCTAAGCTGAAATTCCTTTTTAGCAGCTGATAAATTGAGACAGAGATAGATTCAAATGATTTACCAATGACTTCACAATCATTTGATGGCACGAGAATCCAAAGTCTTACTCCCAAACACCAAATGCTTTTTGTTTTCTATAAACACCAATAATAAAACTGCCTTGAAACAGAAGTATTTGCTTCCAATTTTCCTCCTCATTAAAAAAATTATTCTAGCTCTCCCCATAGAGAACCTGTCCTAATAGCACTCAAACCTACCACTGGAATCAGTGACACCTTCCTCTGCCCTGCCAGCTAATTCCCACTCCTGAGCCATCCTCTCTTTTGTATCAGCTCTCACAAAGCAAATTAATTTGGTGTTAATGATCTGTTCTCCCTCACCCAGCAGTATGAGGAGGTTCATGTGTTGCTCATAAATCATCCAGAGACCAAAACAGTTTGCAAGGACAAACAGATTCAGAAGTGACAATAAAGCAAAAGGATGGCCCAGAGTGACTTGTGGGGTCACCCTCGGCTGCTGCAGCTGTGGGACAAGGCACCAACTCTGGAAATCATTAATCCCGATCCCTGCACCACCTCCCACCTGCAGGAGCCCCTGCACAGCAAGAGAAGAACACAGAACTGACACAAAGCACAGCTCTTCCCTCAGGAGCTGACAGAGGCTTCTAAAGTTAAAATTCACACATCAGTCTGAATTTTGTGACTCTCACAAAGCATCAGGCCTCACCAGCCAGCTCCTGAGAGTCCAGCAGTCCTGCTTCAGGACATGTTCATGACTCTCAGTCATCCTGGAGCCCTCCTGCAGAGCCCAGGCCACCTTTATAAGTCCCCAAGCACCAAAAAACTCACACAGTAGGTCTGGCTGATTGATAAGGGTACCACAGACAGAAACTCAATTAATGGAGATATATAGATACATAAATTATTTTTGTCTATTTGGGATAATGCTGGATTACCAACAGCCAGAAGAAGGGCAGAACAAGTCCAAATCTTGCTAAGCTGTGCTGAGCAGTTCTGTACCTACCAGAGGATGGATGATGAGCTTGCTGAACCTCTAAATACCCTCCAGTAACCTGGAAATGAGAGTGGTTCCCCCTTCCCCCTCTGCTCCACCTACCTGCACCACTCTCACAAGGGTTTCAGGGTATTTCTGGAACACATCCTGGAAGGCACTGGCTGGAAGCCTCAGAATTGTGGATGGAGTGGCTGCTCGGGCTGAGACGGTTTTATAGGGAGCAGGGTGACCCTGAGAGCAAGTTCAGAGACACAGGGTTAATCCCATCAATTATCCAATCCAATTCTTCCCAGATTCCTGCTTTGCTGCTATCTGTCTCTCACAGACACAGTCTGACCACAAAAACTTGAGCTGGTGCTCCATGACCACAGGGGATAGAATGAGGGTGAATTCACACCTGCACTACAGACAGGGCAGGGAAATAAGAGCTCCAGGCAGTTGGATCAGGTTGAGGGAAGTGCCAGGCCCAGCTCTGACACTGTTTTATTACAGAGCCAGCCTTCAGGAGCATTTGAAATCCCAGCTAGTCAAGGCTGCAGAGAAAAGAGGGTTTGTTGATTTTATTATGTATACTGACAACCAAGCCATTTGCTGCAAAAACAGCCCCAGATTCACACCATCAGTGAAAAACAACAAAATTGTACAGTAATTACAGATATGATGGAGGAAGACAAAAGACAGGCAGACTTCCTGTGTTTCAAGATATACATATTTTTTTTTCATATATATATATATGAAATATTCCATGTGACAAAGCCAAACAGCTTCTCCTTCCTGGAGACAAAGTGGGTCTAGACTATCCTGCTCAAAGCACAGATGGAGAACTAAGAAACAAATGAAAAGTGGGTAGAACACAGAGATTTTTTTTTCACACTGGAAGGCAAGCCTCTGGGTTTGGATTTTCCCCCTTAAATGAGAATAGATTATAACTAAAATCTACTGCCAAACATTTGGATTAAAAAAATAGCCAGACAATGCTCCTTTGACCCACTCTATAAATGCTGGAAACAACATCTCTAAGTCATAAATAAATTTACTAATCCATCAAATGTTGATTTACACAGTATTTATAAGATCAAATGAGCCTTTCTGCAGCCCAAAGCAGGAGAGAAGGAAGACATGGAGTTTCTATTTTAACAGCACCTCAAGCTCCAGCAGCTTTCCCCCTCCTGAGCAGCAGAAGGAACCTTTTTTCCAACACTGACACACAGATGTTAAATGCTGACTACAAACCAAACTGCCTGCAAGACTTGCAGAGCATCACACAACTCAACACAAGCACTTTGAAGGAATTCCTGCCTAAAGAACCCAGCAAAACCAAGCAAGAGACTTTCTCTAATCACTCTGGAAAATAAAGCTGCAGCTCTGTCTGCCTGCTGGTCTGGAAGGCACCATGAAGCAGATTCTAAAATTAAATTAAATTAATTGGAACCAATATCTTAATTACACCAACTTCAGCTGACCTTTTTATAAAATCTGGGGATGGTATTAATAGCTTTGATTTTCAAGTTCCTGAGGGATCTGAAATTTTAAACATCTTTGACCTACAGTGCAAAGCCGCCAGTGTCCTCAATTTTCCCAAGTTTCCTTTAATTAAGTACAGAAATTAACAAATAACATTTCTGTGCTTTGGCTGTACCCCAAAATAAATGCAACAATTCTCTTTTACAGACCAGTTTGATGTCTGGTTTTACATGAAGAATTAATTTGGCCTTCTACTTACGTGTAAAAGAAAATGTCTGCTTTCAAGCACTGCATTTGCCATCAAATGTATTTCCTACCAATCTATACAGCAAATATATAGTAAAAAAACTAAGGAAATTATTAAATCTTTAGTTGCTGGTCAAGAATAAGCATCAAGTTTAATGGTGTTTCCTGAGTTATTCCAAAGAGCAAACTCAGCCCTGGGTATCCCAGAACTCTGGTCTCCCAGCAAAGTCTTTGGGTTTTTCTGGAAAGTGCTCAGTGCTGACAACCTCAGAAAAACAGCTCTAGGATAATAACAGATAACCATGCAGAAGCCTTTTTCTCTGAAGAACAGCCCATTCCTCCAGGTTTTCAGCATATAATTTTGCCTCTTTGAAATCCCTGCATGAGAGCAGCTCTCCTGAAAGGGCCAACACCACAGCTAACGGGGCTGGAACATGCAAGAGCTGCCAGAGGAGCGTGAGAGGAAATGTTCCATAATTGTCACTTCTCTCAGATCTAACGTTACCAGCAGCACAGGGAGAATACCATGTTCAAATTATACCATTTTGCAATCACACACTGAGATGACAAGAACAGTTCAGTTCTAATCAGTTATGAAACAGGGTTTTTTTTCAACAGAGAACTTTTTGTTCTCAGGGCAGGTAACTATTTACTTCTATCTTGTTCCAAGAGCTGAAGCATCACCTCCAGGCAGCAGCTGAACCCAGGCGACAGCTTATGGCCAAATCCAATCAAGTTTGGTCAAGAAATCTGCTACAAGAGACAGGGATGTTTCACATTCTCCCCCTGCAGTGGTAGCTCTTTTTGAACCCCAAAATCTGGCACATTCTCCCCATTTCATGGCTGGATTTTGTCTTCCTCCACTCCTTCCTGACATCCTCTACATCAACACTGCTGCACCCAAAGCTCTTGCAGCCATCAATCACTTTTTATAACCTCATCTATCTTGTCAGCCCTGCAGGCTCACCTTTATCCAAGTGTTTTTCCAGCTTCTTTTAATCCTGACTTTCATTTTTCCCTCCCTCAATCACTGTCATTTGATCAATATTCCTTCACAGCCTCTTCTTTTTCCAACTTTCTTATTCCAACTATGCCACCAAGCCCTAGTTTTCCTGAGAGCATCTCCACATGGAGGATAAGGGAAGAGTGAACCCCAAATCTCCAGCAATCAGCATCACATCTCTGCTGAAGCAGTTCACTCTGGGTGACCAGACTGCTCTGGGAAAAGCTCTGGCCGCACACACAAGCAAGAGCTGCTGGAAACAGAGACATCAACAAGGCTGAGCTCAGAGATTTCTTTGGTATTAGAGGCAGTATCAAGTCAGAGCCATGAACTGTTCCAGAATACCAGGAAAGGGCCTGCAGCTACTTGGATTCAAAAGCTTCCAGTTTCTTCTGAGAGTTTGGAGAAAGCAGCATCAATCTGTTCTCAGAATAAGGGGAGGCTCATGTCACAGCTGCTACTTTTGCATTTAGTGAAACTAAAGAGAATTTTCAGTTTAAAAGCTGAAAGATTCAATTAGAAAAGTACCTCTGGTGTGACCTTTCTTTTAGGTCCACCAACAAGAACTTGCCACTTCTTGCAGCAACCTCAACTCTCTTGCACAACTCTCTGACATCACATGCTGCAAAATCAGTCAGAAGAACCACAAATCCAGCTCAGACAACTGAAATCCTCTCTGAATACAGCCTTCCTTCACACCAGAGCCATGTATCTGGTGGTGCAGTGAAATCTGATCTAGGTTATGTCGTCTGCAGGATGTTCTAACTCACTCACTGATTTGGGATGACACTGAGGGGTCTCCTCTATTTTGACCCAGTGCAACTTCCTCTCTTCTTGCCTATTTTCATGCTACTCCTCTACCAAAGTCTGCAAAGAATAAAAGGAAGAGGAAGAACAGTAATGAAATAAGCAGTTCTGAGGAACAAAAGAGTTGTAAAAATAAATGAGAACAAGTTTAGCAAAAACTATTTCAAGGTTTTTTCATTACAGATTCCTCTGCAGACTGCTAACTCTGTTCAGCACACTTTCAATCATTTCTATTTTTTTTTACTTACCAGTGGTATAACTAATGAGAAAGAGAAAAAAAATGACAGAATGAAAATTAAAAATGAAAAAACCCAATAAGACAAAAAATGAATGGCAATCACTTTTTTAGAAAACAAAGCCATAAAGCACTGCTATACAAGGATTTCTTTTCTTACATTCCTTTTGAACAAGCAAGAGCATGGCTGGTATTCATGTTCCTTTATGATGGCCCTGCTCTATAGAATATTGTCATGAAGAAAATTTAGTGGTGGAAGTAACAAGAGCAAAGGTACTAATTTGGATTTACAAAGATATTTTGAATTTGACAGCAAGAGCTAGACTTGTACAGTCCAAATTATTCCCTTTCTACAGAGAAAACCGTGATCAAGCTAAAAATTTTTCTCACTGTCAATAGGTTTTATGGGAACTCTGTAGTTACATATAATAGATATTTACAGATAATGTGGATATAGAGGTGTGTGCCTGCTTTTGGAAGTGATAAAGAACTCAGCAGAGAATCCTTTCAATACTCACACACAGAGCAATGACACCTCTTGATGAACAGAGACAGCCAAGCATTGCAGAAACATGACACAAGGTTAAACATGAACAGCTTTCTGATTAGATTTATCTTCATCCTCTCAAATCCCATCTCACCAAAATTCTTCCAGAAAACACCTTCATGGTTTGGGTATTATCAAAGATGTTGAATTCAACATCTTCCATTTAGACATTCCTGAAGTGACTTCAGCAAAACCATCACTCTAATTCCAATTAAACAAAATCCACCAATTTTGCACTGAGCAGGATCAACATTCAGCTCATCCTGGCCCCTGGCAAAGAGCACAGCCCTCAGCTGGCACCAGCACCACTGATGTTACAAAACAAAATCAATCCAAAAACTGGTTTCACAGTATAATTAGAGTACTAACAATGGTCAGATTCATTTTCATTAGACTAAATAAAACCAAATTCATTAAGTAACCCATCAAATATGTAAAACTCTGGACAGCTGGGCCACAGCCTGGTCCTGTTCTTGCCTGAGTGTGATTTGAGCAAACCAAACTCTAATCTCAGTTTTCCAGACATAAAGGGATCATTCAAATCCTCCTGCCAATCAGGAGCACACATTTCACACACATTCACCACCCTCCTCATCACAAAGCTCAGCTTACACCTGCAAAGGCCTGGGAGGAGGAGAACTCATCAAAAAACCATTTTGCATTCTGCTTCTTTCCTAGGAATGATCAAGGCCTGCTTCCCCTGGCAGGCTGTGGAGGCAGAACTCACCGTGATGACATCGAGGATGCTCAGCAGGCTGTGCACGCTGTCTCCTGCCAGCACCTCCTTCACCACCACCTCTGTTCCATCCTGCAAGCACACACACACACACACACAGTTACTGCAGCCTCACAGCTGCACTTGGGCAAACTTGGAGCATTTGCAGAAAGCCAGGATGCTTCTTTTCTCTCTGCTCTGATGGAAATGTGCTAATTCCAACCAGAGTTTTAAACCAGCCTTCTAAAAGTGATAAATTAAAAGAAACTACAAGCCAGGTTTGTCCAGGGATGTTGTGGCCTGCTTGTCTTTGCTATGTAACAC
Source organism: Sialia sialis (assembly GCA_009812075.1). Taxonomy (NCBI): domain Eukaryota; kingdom Metazoa; phylum Chordata; class Aves; order Passeriformes; family Turdidae; genus Sialia; species Sialia sialis. The sequence goes on from VRYO01002223.1 coordinate 4,862,066, forward strand.
CAACAAAACAAAGCTTCCTTCACCCAGAGGCAGAATGAGTTCCCTTTACTGAGGGGTTACCTATCAAGAGGTTGTACAAAACAGGAGCAGCAAGATGTAAAAATACACAAAAATCAGCCAATTTGATATAATTTCCAAACACAAGCCCACTGAACTTTCAGTCACCGTAAAACTGTTCACATCCAGAAGTTAAACTCAAAATTCAGTCAGGAAGGTAAAAATTAAAAATTTAACATGGCAGAAGGACTTGGACAAGGACTAGTGCTCAACATTTTAAGGCTCACATGAAAAACAAACCATCACCTTTTTTCCCTTGTCTACCCAGAAGTGAATCTGACTCTTCCACCTCCCAGACAAACCCACTGACTCCTGCAGGATTGCTCTGAGGTGAGCTTGGCCTCCCCTGCTCCCTCTGCCCAAATCTTTTCTGTAATGACCTTTCCAAAGGTGAATGTTTCCAAGCTCACCTTGCACCCTTGTCTTCCCTCAGCAACTTCTGCATTTCCTGTGAGGATATTTCCAGCTGCCTCATCAGCTTTGTGTCCTGCTCTCTCATCTGAGACACGAGGGACCAGAGCTACAAAGCTCGATCTTTACAAATACCACGGCCCCGAAGAGCTGGGATTAATCTCTCCTAAACCACCGTGATTCACATGTCTAAGTTTAATCAATGCCTAATGATTCATGCCAGCCTATCTGCTGTGCCAACAGATTTCTCTCAGAAGTGCAGAGCAGTGGGTTCTTACATTTTCTTGGATGCAAACTTCCAGCTTTCCATCCTGCACCACGTAGATGCTGTCGTCCAGCTGCCCGGGACGGAAGATGTACTCGCCCTCGTGCAGCTGCACAAAGAACATGTGCTTGCACAGCTCCAGGAACAGGGGCTTCTCAAAGTGCCCAAGGACCCTGCAGCAAAGGAAATGCAAAGGGAAAACCTGAAATGGCCACAGGAATGGAAAATCCTTCCTAAATTAGCAAAGGCCCAAGTGTGAGGAGCAGAGGAACTCAGAGGAGCAGCTGCAGGGAAGGAGCCTCAAAGAGCTCCCCAAAATAAAATAAGGTGCAAAAAGAGCATGAAACACAGAACTGTGAATGCTGGGGCTCCTCTGGAGGAACCTTCCAAGGAATGCAAGCTCAGAATGAAACTTCCTCCAGCAAACACCAGCATGGCCTGTGGAGGGGAATAAAAATAAAAACCTGCCAGATGCACACACTCTGTGAGAAAAGTTACCCCAGAAAACTTCCCCTTTTAGTGCAGCTGCCATGTTTGTGGAAGCAGGACACAGAAATACCGAAAAGAGGGAAAAGCTTCTGTCATCTGCATGTAATTGCAAGTTTGGAATATTCCATCTCCTGCAGGTAACACACACCTGGACTCCCCTCAGTCACTGCTAGGCAGAGAGAAATAAGGATTTCACACATGATCACTCTGCACAGGGCTCCAACATCTCACATTTCTCAAGACCAATCCATCAAATCCTACTGCAACATCAATTAGTCATAGAAGATCATAATTCCACAGCAGCAAGTTCAGATGACTGAAACAGCATTTTTATTTGAGAATGTATGACCTTCAGGACTACATCATAACACAACTGGGAGGAAAAATTAACATCCACAAGCAAAACCAATTGGCAGATCTCCTCCTCTTTGCTATGTCAGCAAATTTAACCCCTTGCTGAAGGGGCACAAAGACCATTCCTTCTTCTGAGTCTGCCAAAGAGCTGTGGGGATTAAGTTGACTTTGATTTATTTGCAACCTTTTCAGGCAGAGAAGTAAAAGATTCTGCAGCCCAGGGAGCTGTCAATATGGTATCCAATTAACATTTACCAATTATGATGCTTTTCTGTACCAAAAAAAATCATCTGATAGGGCCTAAACAGAAGTTTTAAGATGCACTACATCTGTTCATGTTAGATCACCTTCATTAGCACTATTCCCAAACTCAGGCAACTAACCTACTTCCTGGTTTTCCCATCTCTTTTTCTAATTTTTAAAATAAACTCAATTATTTTCTTAACGATTCTAGAAAATTCAAAGTCACTTATTCTGTCCTTATGCACAGATGAATTTCAGTCAACTCCCTCAGGATTCTGACCATGCAATTGTAAAATCTGAGATCTGACACAAACTGTCAAATGTTTAGATCACTTAAACATCCATCAAAACCAAACTCTACATTTCTCTTTCCATTGAACATTACCTGACATTTTTAAGCATGTACAGGACTTCTGATGGTAAGTGGGAATTCTTGACATCAAATTCAGTCAGATCTGCCTCTAGCAAAGAAGGAGGAGGTTCTTTCCTCTGTAGAGTTGGACATTCCTTCTTAATACGCAGAATCCTGCAGAGGAAAACAGAAGTTCAGATGTTGCCTCATCTGTAGTAATAGGAAATACTAAATTAGTATTAACAGGAAATGTTAAGTATATAGTAAATACTAAAATTCACCATCCCAAGTTACACATTATCATTTAGCTAAAACATTCCACCCTCCTGCCTTTCCTCACCAAAGCCATCCCAGTTCAGCAAACCTCCCAGCTGATCCACAGGTGACAGGACTGGGGAAAACCAACAGCTACAGAAAAGGGCTCTGCTAGGGGTAAATTCCACATCACAAAAAAAACCCTCAAACCAGCCCCCATGGTGTGAATTTTCCCCTTCCCAAAGTCCCAAGTACCTTTTAGCCAGAGATAAAACCTTTGCCCGTTTTCGCATCCTCTGGCGAGGGACGGTGTTCCCAACCAGAGAGTTGGGAAGAGTTGTAACCTAGGAGGAAATAATGGACACAAAAACACTCACAAAACCCCAAAACCAAAAAAATCAACCTGCTAAATCCCACCCTGCTGAGGCATCAGCACATTTACCAGGCATTAGAGTGTGAGCAGAGTGAAGAGCTCATGTAAGACCTTGGAGGATTGGAGTATCTACTTTGGGATCACTTCCTTTCTAGAAAGTAGAGTACATTTTGATTTTACCTACCAACTACTACAGTGCTAATGGGTGGTAAAGGGGAAAGATTCTCAGCTGTGGTTCTGCTTCAGGAGCTCTCAGCATCAGGAAGAGGAGTAAGGCACTGATCTCTGCTCTGGGCCAGGGACAGGAGCCAGGGAAGGGCTGGAGCTGGGCCAGGGCAGGCTCAGGTGGAGATCAGGGAAAGGTTCTTCCCCCAGAGGGTGCTGGGCACTGCCCAGGCTCCCCAGGGAATGGGCACGGCCCCGAGGCTGCCAGAGCTCCAGGAGCTGCCAGGGATGGACAGGGGGGATTGTTGGGGGGTCTGGGCAGGGACAGGGCTGCACTGGGTGATCCTGGTGGGTCCCTTCCCACTGAGGATATTCCAGGATTCTATCTGGCTGTGATGCTGACAAACCAAGGCTTTTCCTTGCATTTCCTAGTTCCCAGGTGCCACCCTCTGGAGAAACACCACAATTGCTACACCAAGAAAACCCCACATTAGGTACTTTCAAAACATTCCCCATTCGTTACCCAAAGAGCTGAACCTCTGTAAAAGTTCCTGTTGCAAAAGGAAGCTTTAATTAGTTTGGGGCGATTTTTTTTTTTTTTTTTAAGTAAAAGCTTGGTGTTTTATCAAAACCCCATGAAGTGCAACCCACAGCAATTTGGGTATAATGTTCTCTGCCTTACTTGGGAAGAAAAGCAAAAAGTAAGATCTAAAACACAGACAAAAAACTAACTGAAATAATTTTCCCATGTGGAATTCTAAGCATTCTTTACTTATGGGAGTTACATATAAACAGCTTGGTTAAAAATTATTCAAAGTTGCACATGGAAAGCATGAAAAATATTAAGATTATGAAGTTGCACACACAAAATTTCTTTTCATTGAGGAACTTTTTTGGCCAAATTCTACTTAAAGGTTGACCTCCCATGCAAGATTCAGGGAGCAACCACCTCCTCCACAATGAAACAGCTCCTGAGCTGAATATTAAACCCCCCAGTATCTAATTAAGTCAAAGTGTTTGAATTCACCTCAGTGGAGTGTGGGAGGCAGAGGCTGGGGCAGTGCACAGCAGGAAGTGTTCCTCCACACAGGCTGACTAAGGGTGGTTACTTCCCTGTACCTTATTTTTCTACAGATGTTGGTTTGCAGTGAGTGCACACCTGGACTTGGCAGCACAGGGCAGGTGAGGGTGGGCAGGGCTGGCACAGGGTGCCCAGAGCAGCTGTGGCTGCCCCTGGATCCCTGGCAGTGCCCAAGGCCAGGCTGGACATTGGGGCTGGAGCAGCCTGGGACAGTGGGAGGTGTCCCTGCCATGGCAGGGGTGGGATGGGGATGGGATTTAAGGTTCCTTCCAACCCAAACCAGTCTGGAATTTTGGGATGTTTAAACATTCATTAACTCTCTACAGGAGTTAGATACTCATTGATTTATTGCTATCCTCATTTTATTTGGCCAGAAAGAGAAGCTACTGCTGCTCCATCAGCAATCCAGTCAGTATTGCAGGAGTTCTGAGACATCCACAAAAATCCCAGTGAGATTTTATAGGTTGAAGGACCTGGGCCAGGCTCAACAAGTGAAGTATTGCAAACTTTCCACCTCCCAAACTGGATTTTATCGGGTGCCCTCACCTTCCTCATGATCTTCCTCCCGTAGAACATCACTTTGTCCCTCTTGCGAAACCTGTACTGAGGCACGTGTGGCTGGAGTTGTTCTGAAACAGAAGCATCACATCAGAAACCACCTTCAGCAGCTGGGAGAGCACCTGAGCACAGCTTGGGGCCTTTGCTGCCTCCAGAACAGCTCTTGTGGGCAGAGTTTGGAATTTAAACCACCCTGGGATCCCTCATTGCCCAGCCCTGGCCAAGCCAGAGCAAGGCAGGGCTGCCCTGGGGCTGCAGCTCAGCCCAGAGGAGATAAAGGGCTCTCTAAACAGACAGAAGGATTTGGTAGCTGTAATCTCCTGAAGGAAACCTCCCATTCAATCATTTCTCCTTCTGTGACAGTGCAATCACAGTAGGGCTGAAATCATCTGCAGAATTCACAACCAGTCCTGAGGCTGACACTGAAATAAAACTCCAGGTCCTGCATGTGACAGTTCTGGGTTCACACCTGGGGAAGTGAATCAACACAAGTTCTCCATCCTTTAGAGCTGCTGTCCTGCAAGAACCACGCCTCTACAGCAAACAACTACCACAGAAAATTACAAAAAGGCTCAAGATTGATGGAAAAACTGGTTTGAAAACTTACATGGTTATCAAGTACTTACTAGACTGTCTCACTCTTCTGTACACGACAAACACAACAACTGCTATAAGCAACAGTGCAACTGCAGCTCCAATTGCAATTCCAGTCAGCTGGGAGGGGAATTTAGGGAGAAAGAAGTTAATAATTTTCAACTTCAGAAGTTAACTACATACTTTTCAAAGGTGTAAACAACATTCAGCTTAGTGAGATGCCTAAAAGCCGAGCATGTTCATAAATTTTTAATTCAAACATCACATGTGCGAGAAGTTAAAACTGCATCAGTGACCAGTCCAAAGACCACATGAAAATATTCCATGTTTTTCTTCCCAAAGATCTGCGAGCTGATCAACTCAATGTACAGGAGGTGTTTGAAGGCATGAAGGGTCTGCAAAGAGGGGAATGGCCTTAAGATGGAGGAGAGCAGGGTTAGATGGGATTTTGGAAAATCCTTCCCTGGGAGGGTGGACAGGGCTGGCACTGGATGCCCAGAGTGGCTGCCCCTGGATCCCTGGCAGTGTCCCAGGCCAGGTTGGAAACTGGGATTTGGAACACCCTGGGACAGTGGGAGGTATCCCTGCCACGCAGGGGTGGCACTGGATGAGCTTTGATGTCCCTTCAACCCAAACTAGCCTGTGATTCTAAATAATAGGAATTAATTCCTGTCTCATGCACAGTGACAGTAAAGAAACCAAAGTTCAGACTTTGGCAGTCCCTCAGCAGAGCTCGTGGAGCTCAGGAGAAGCTGCTCTGGATGCACTCCCACCCCTCAGCCAGCTGACTGCAGCTCTACTTTACCATGGTGGTCTGGATCCTGTCCTCCACAAACTGCAGGATGGGGGTCCCACCTCCGGGCACCAGAGCCTGGCACCAAAAAGAAGGTGAAATTAGTTTCCCACAGCTGGAAAAGAGCTCACATAAAAACCTCTCAACCAACTGGTTTGCGTTTTTCTTTGACTTATAACCCACTTTGCAAACAGAAACACTCAGTGGAAAGGGATCAGTAGGGGAGTTTTGTGTCGCTGTCAGTTCAGTGCACTCCTAAACAGTCCCAAACAGTGAGATGAACTCTTCTTTTAATCGTTCTGAGTTATTCAGAGCAACAAGGATGAGAATGGAATGCAAAGGACTTTATGAGACTGAGAAAACAAGCCATAAACCAGCATACTAAAATCATCATAAAAAGCAGATGATGCACATGAGCTCGGGTGTGCTGTCCTGGGACCTGTGTCCACCAGTGTCACTCAGGAATAACACCTGGCACTTAACACAGTCCCACAAATGCCAACACAAAACTTGAGAGAAAAGGAGAAAAAGGCAAAAGAACTCTCAGGAACAAGTGAAAACAATGTGAGTACGAGGACAAATACATCCCACTCTGAGTCTTGAATCTTAAAAGCACTTGAATCAAGCACTGCCCACAGTTCTGGTCCCATTCCTGCCCATGGCTCCAGATGACAGCTGAAGTCAGCTTTGCCACAAAGAGAAAAATGAAGTGTACACCAAGTCACCAAACTGGTCTGTCTAATGGAATTCATTCCAGTTTTACAGCACAAAGGAAACTCCTGCCAGACCAGTCACCTCACACAGACCCTACGCTCACTTTGCCTTCTCAGGTCACTTCAGCACTTTAATGTTTATCTTCCCAATATGAGTCAAGCTAACCCTGTCACTATTGTTATCAGACTACTCATGGGAATGCAGTGAAAAGTCACAAAATTTTGGAAAAAAAAATAAAAAAGCTGAAGGTGTGTCAGCAACAGGTACAACACCTGGTGACACAGAGTTCCTGGTGGAAGTCTGTTGTGGTCACTTAATGTATTTATTTCCCCTTGACAGTGTCAGGGACACTCTTCTGCTGTCCTGTATGATCTCAAATAACACCAAAAATAGTAATTGCCAACTGACACTCACATTGCTGCTGCAAGAGGACAGACAAATCCACAGGAAAAAGAATAAAACACAAACATGCCCAGGTTGGGGCAGTACAGAAAGGCAACAAGGGAAAGGAGAAATTCAGAACTCCAAGAATCACTGAGAAGTTCTTGTAAAGTTTTCACCAGTGACAACGTGATATTCCCCTGCTCAGAGTTGGGAGGGATCTTTCCCAGCTTGGACAATCCTTGTGGACAAGCAGAGGAAGCAAAGCAGCCAGGCTGAGCTGTGCAGACACCTGAGACATGTCAGTGATTGCTGTGACAGGAATGAGGTCACAGCCAAGTCACCAGGGCAGCACTCAGCACCCCAGAACAAGGACCTCACCTCACCCAGCCCCAAAAAACCTCAGCTCCACAGCACCTGTGGGACCACCCTGCAGGGCCCTCACTGCACCTGAAAATGGAGCAGTCACCTGCCAAGAGTATGGACTGGCATAAAGAGCATTTCCTGATGTATGTTTAAGGACTGGAGCCTTGACAGCAGTCAGCACAAATATTCAGCTCACACCCATCCAGAGTACAGGCACCCAGCACTGCTGAGAGTCCAGAACTCCTCACTGCAGTCCAGGGCAAACACTGACACATTCCCCATTAATGCAGAGGTGGGAAAGGCTTATCAGCCCTGAAAACAAGCACTTCAAATTGGGACTAGCCTAAAACACAAAGCTTCCTCATAGCTCAGAGCACCCGTGCCTTGTTTTGACTACGGAACCTGGATTTTCACAAATCATTGATAACTGTGTACAAGTACATTGTGTGTGTTTTTTAGTTCTGAGAACTATTTCCTCTCATGGGGTTTGTTTTTCATGACTAGAGAAAGCACCATGTGCCTTCTTGCTCTGTGAGTTTCACATCTGTGATTAAAAACAAATTCAAGAAGTGCAGTCCGTCAGAATTCTGCAACTCCTCCTTCTTTAGGCTAAAACTGAAAGTATTTAAATCATAGCATTATTGGAACAGTTTAGAACATGAAGCAGAGCATAAACAGCTTGCAAGAAATAAAAAAAGACCAAAACACACACACAATAAAATGGGACCAATCTTTAAAAGTTTGAAAGGATAAAACTCCCAGCACGAAAGGCTCTTGCAAAGTAAAAGCATCTAAAGACATTGTCCTAATGCTATCAAATTAGGTACAGCTGCTTTCAGCTTCTGGAAACACTCATAGTAAAATAAATAAGTCCAAAAATAAGTGCAAAACATATTGTACCTCCAGGCTGGTGTTGTTTTCCCCTTCATCCATGTCTGGAGTGCAGCAGGAGCAAAGACAAAAACAAAGAGGAGACTGAGTTAAGAGATGACCGCAGCTTCTGATCCAAACCCGTGAACAACACAAGGGGAACAATAAATTAACTTTATCATCCCTTCTTGTCCGTGCTGAGCAACAAAAACCAGCAGTGAAGTGCTGCGGGACACCACTTGTCCCGAAGAAACTTCTCCACAGCCACGGGAATTTAAACAAAACTCCCCGGGAGCCTCCACACAGTGTCACAGACCCATCGCTGCTCCTCGAGAAAGGAAACACCGGAACGGCGCCGGGGGCAGAGAGCGGCCACCGACCGGGGGTACTCTCCCGGTCACTGTCCCGGCCGGACCCGGGTCACCCTCCTGGTCACCCCCGAGTCACCCCGGGTCACCCTCCCGGCCCCGTTTCGCCAGGTTACAGCCGGGACACGGCGCCAAGCAAGCAAACAACAATCTCCTCCTCCCGCCGGGCCTGGGGCACCGGCACCAACCGGGGGCACAGCGACGCTGCACAAGCCCGCCAGGCCCGGCTCCCGCCGCCGCGCTCCAGCGATCCTCAGCACCCTCTCACCTGCGGCTGCCCCCGCCATCATCCCGGTGCCGGTGCCAGCCCTTGTCCCGCCCGGGCGGTCGCGGCTCCCCGGGCCGGGGGCGAAGGGCGCTGAGCGCAGACCCCGCCCGCCTCCGCCAGGGGGCGCGGCCGCGCCGGGCCCCGCCCAGGGCGCGGGCCCCTCGCTGCTGATTGGCGGGAAAAGCCCCCAGAGGTGCTCGGCGCGCGTGCCGCGAGGGGGCAGCATCGGCGCCGCGGATTGGCTGGCGCGGCCCGGCCAATGGGAGCGGGCGCTGTTGGGGTGTGCGGCGGCGGCGCCGTTTGGGGTCGTGAGAGAGATCCAGCTCCGGCAAGGTTCGGGGAGCCCTTGGTTCTCGAAGCGAACGGCTCCGCTTCCTCTGACACCCCCCGGGTGCCGTCCGGGCCTCTGTGAGCGCCCCGCTGCCCCAAGGACCAGCCCGGCTTGCTGAGCACCCGGTGCGTGCAGGGCCCGGCTCCATCCCCGTGAGCCCTCGGTGCCCGGTATGGGGCTGCTGAGCCAGCTCGTCCGCGGGCTGGTGCGCGGCGCCGACCGCGTGTCGCCCTTCACCAGCAAGCGCGGCCCCCGGAGCCACAACAAGGGCCGCGGTGCCAAGAAGCTGGGCGTGCTCACCCGCAACAAGAAGTTCCTCCTCGTCAAGGAGATGGTGCCCGAGTTCGTCGTGCCCGACCTGACGGGCTTCAAGCTGCGGCCCTACGTGTCGTACCGCGCCCCCGAGGGCTCCGAGCCGCCCATGACCGCCAAGCAGCTCTTCGACGAGCTGGTGGCTCCGCGCATCGAGAAGGACGTGAAGGAAGGCACATTCGACCCCAACAACCTGCAGAAGTACGGCTTCGAGCCCACGCAGGAGGGCAAACTCTTCCAGCTCTTCCCCAAGAACTACGTGCGGTAGGGAGCGGGCAGTGACACCGCCAGCCAACACGGGACAGCTCTGTCACTGAACATTAAAGTAAATCCTCCTTCTTTGTTCTTCTGTAATACCTGATTTAAATCCCGGGGGAAATCTGCGGTTTCATTTCCCATCCATGACTGTAATTCCTCTGGGAGACAGCTGTGCCTGGTGAGCAGAGCCCTCCCTGGGGGTTCTGAGCGTGAGGAGTCCGTGACGTTTCTGAATACAAAGTACCACCAAGTTTAAGAATTAAACTTTAAAAATTAAACTAAGACTGAAAATGTTCACTTTGGGAGAAAGGAAGCAAGTTTAGTGGATGGTCTGTGAGCACTTAGGCTGACAGATGAGTCCTTAAGGTGATTGTTAAAACTCCCACGTTTTCAGAGCTGGTCTGGGCTGTGATGGAGTGGGAGTGCTGCAGCCCCAAATCACAGAAGGATCAGTGCTCACAGTTGTGGTCAGGGACCAGCCACAATGGGGATGGGGAAGGCACAGCTTTTCTAACTGAACTCTGCATTTTTCACCTCCTGTGAAGCTGATCAGAACAAGTTACACATAAGTTGCGTTTCCTGCCTTGGCTGCTGCTGGCAGAGGTTGCCCTTCAGCCCTTGCCTTGTGAGACTTGCTGCCCAGCCAGGGCACTTTGCAGGTGGCTGGAGGGAGATGCAGGGCTGGAGAGCAGGAGATCCTGTGCCCTTTGATGCCAATTCCAGCTTGGTCTTGACCACATCATTTGCCTCACACCCCATGTGAAGGCAGATAATAACAGGGTCTCCTCATTTCTCTAAGCAAAGCAAGGCCTGGCCTAAAGCCTAAACCAGGCTGGTCCCCGTCGGTGACACCACCGACACCGCTCTAGCTTCGTTCCCCTCGGGCTGTTTGCTCTGCTCTCACACGGCAATAAAAGGCATTACAACCTTTAAAACAGAGTCTTCGGCAGATACAGGGACACGCCCTCGGTTTTTCCAGGAAACTGGATTGCCCACTCCGACTCCCAAAGAACATTCACCCCTTGGAGCCTGAGCCAGGGCAGAGCAGGAGGTCCTCATGAGGACTGTCAAGTCATTTGATTTTTAAAACTCAACACAAAAAAAAAGATAAATCACTTATATTGGTTTTATTTTAGAAACATCCAAAAATAGCATGTTTTTTCTTTAGCAAAAGCTCTTGGTTTCATTACTAATATGAATCTTCATGTAACAGTGCTCCAGAATGTTTGCTAAAATACACATTCACCCTTAAGAAGGTGTTTCAAAGCAGCATCTGCTGCACCTCATTTAACTGCAGCACTGTTACACAGAGACCTGTTGCTGGTGTTTCTTTCCCTACAGACAACTCATTCTTTAGGACTCTCAAAGACAAACCATGCAAGCTGAAAGTTTCTGATCTAGTTTAAGCTGGTTTTTTGTTTCTAGAAATAGAGAAAATGTTCCAGAAAGGATGTTTTGCTGATATTTCACAGTGAAAAAAAGAGCTAATGGAGCAACCATGAAAAATCCTGCAGCCATTCCTGGAGGTAGTTAGGGCAATGCTCTTAAGATTTTGGTTTTTTTAAACTTAAAAATATGTCAAGAAACACCGCTTATACTTTTGGAGGTTTTGCTCTTAAAGCTGTTCACCTTTTAAAAACTGAACTTGACTTTGGAGAGCAGAAAGCACAAGCTGCATACTGAAAGGCCATGGGGGGTGGTTGAGTGGCACTAAAACATGGTGGGGTCACTACAGGATTTATATGAACCAGGGTGTGCTCAGCTGGGAATGATGGAGTCTGCAGTCAGGTGATGGAGAAGCACCAGGATCCTCACAAGGAGGATCCCACAGCACTTCCTTCTGAACCAGAGCTTCTGTTAAACTGCACTGTGAGCACATTGCAGTGTCTGGCTTGTCTGAGCTCTGCAGGGACACACTCATCACACAGCCAAGCCTCTGCTCAGGGACTTTTCTGAGACATTTAGGAAACCTGATCACTTACTGGGTCTGCACAGCAGCACAGCCAGGTCTGGTTTGTGAGGGAAGGAAGAGCTTAACAGATTGAAATGCAAACCAGCCTTGAGAGGATTCAGATCTGAGGTACAGATCTGTGAGAGGAGGGCTGTTCCACTTGGAACTAGGACATTAGGGGAAAAACTAAATAAACTTGTCTGGGCATGACCACAGGCCTCTAAGGAAAGGCTTCCCTCTGTGCTGAAAATAAAACACCACGAATTCCATCAGTGTTGGGCTTGAAGGATTCCCAAGCTCAGCAGTAAGATGGGAGAGCCCAGCAGAAGTTGGGGCATTGAGCTGTCACTCTCAGTTCAGGAGTTTTCCTCCCTCTTCCCTTGGGACTGGTCAATGCAAACTTTCAGCTGTTCTTTCAGATGGAGATCTAGGACTTGGCACATCTGGAGGGGTCACCAGGCTCATCTCCCACTTCCAGACATGGAGGATATTGTCATAGAAAGAACAAGTGGCTACAATGCTCATTTCTTTGGGGCTGTCTGGAGACCTGGCTGAGTCACTGCCTCTGTCCAGGCCCATTCCATTGGGTCTCCTGGCTCCTGAGTCAGAGCCACTGGCTGACCCCACATCTGCCCCTTGGGCAGCCAAATCTGAACTTCCCTTCAAACCAGAGCCCTTCACCAGTCCAGGATCTCCAGCCAGCTTTGGCCCTGCCCCTGCTGTAAGTGCCACAGCAGGGCTTTCACTCTCCTCATCCAGGATTACATCAAAAGTAGCTGTAGGAGACTCATAAATTATCTTCAGATTCTGGACCTGCAAATTCAGCCTCTCGTCTCCTTGTCCCATGATCTCCTCCGAAGGCTGAGCAGCAGCAAGGTCCTGGCCTGCAGGCAAAGAATCCCTGGGACACAGCCTTGACCAGTCAGCCCCATAGGCCAGGGAATTGTGCAGGACATAGGATGACAGGATGATACACTCCTCTGTGTTTTCCGCTTAAAGAAAAAAAAAAGAAAAGAAAAATGAAATTACTTAGAGATCAAGTTGTGGGTTGTGGAAGAGTGCTCAGCATTCCAGTATTGCCTGTGTCTCATGAGAAGAATTCTCTGGTTATTGCCTTCTTCACCACAGAGTGAAGCATTCCAGGAGGAATGCGGTACTGACCATGTTTCAGCCACCTCTCGATGGCCTTGATTATTCCAGTAGCAGAGGTTTAACATGCATGAGGTTTAAGAGCATCATTATTCCAAGTGCTTACAAAGGCTCAAGACAGACAAGACTGATCACACCACAACCTCCACTGAGCCATGAACACACCTGAGGGATTGCCAGGTCCTGGTTATTAATACACTGCACATGTTCTTCCTGTCAGCTTTCAGCATTGCACTCTGACAGAACTGGACATCAAGTTCCCTCCTTCCCCAACACAGGAGAAATGCCATCCTCATTTCCTAAGCTGTGCATCTGCCCAAGGTCTGAAAAACCCAGGAAGCCAACCATCCTCTATCAGACTGCATTTGTAATGTGAATGGAAACAGTTTTTCCACCATGGAAATACTTTGTGATTCAAATAAAGGGCTTATTCATGTTATTCTGGATTAACCAGGCTGCAAAGCACTTCCTTCCTGAGGCAATAACTGATTCCCCAGCAGGTCAGTGACTCCTGCTAACAGGAAAGCATCACCTGACACTCTGGAGCCATCACAATGAACACAAACCCAGAATGGTTGTGCCCTCACACCAAACAGAAAGGCTTTCCTCTCATGAAAAGAAGTTATGAGAGATTTACACACAGATAGTGACAGGGCCTTGGCACAACCAAGGAGGCCAACAGAGTGCACAGATGTGGAAAAGCTGGAAGTTACATCAAAATAGAACAGAACTCTGGCTATTAACACCATCTCAACCCTTCCAGCAAGATCTGGAGCTCCCCATGAACCTGGAGGCAGCGAAGGAGAGCAGCAGAGCACCCCTGTTCCACCCCTGCTCCAGCCCTGTTCTACCCCTGTTCCACCCCCTTTCCAGCCTTATTCCAGCCCTGCTCCACCCCTGCTCCCTGCACACTCACCCAGGCTCCCGCGGCAGTCGAGGATCTTGAAGCCACTCTGCATGCAGGCTGCCAAGAGCACGAAATCACACGAGGGGTGCCATTTCAGCCTCCACACCCCACCTTCCACGTGAGTGTCAGCCAGTGGCTGCCTCATGTTCCTGGTGTCCCACAGCAGCACGTGCTCATCATAGCTGGGGACACACCACAAACAGGCACAAAAGCAGCACAGCTGAGTCAGGGCACAGAAGAAAAGAAGGAAAGACCATGTGCTCTGCACCACATGGGATTTCTGAAGAGGCAGCAGCACATTCAGGGACTCACCTGCCTGTGGCCAGGAGATTCTCTCGGTGAGGACTGCACTGGATGCTGCACACACCCATGGAATGTCTGCAGAGGGAAGAGACAGCAATTCAAGAAGGGCTTCTTCTCTGAATTTTGAGGATTCTGAGTCCACATTATTTTATCAAGATGTCTTAGGAGATGTAAGCTCAAAATTTCAGTCCAGTGACCCTCCCAAGCAGAGTTCCATCTACACAGTCCAACAGCCTTTCCAGGGACAAAACTTCAACTCACTACAGCTCTCAGCACAAGTATTTTCTAGTAATATTTATCCCATACACTGCTGCTCAGAGGCCCTAAGAATTCCAGCAAAACAACTCAATTCCCAGGAGACTTTACTCCCAGAATAGCAACAGTCCCCAGTGTAAGTTAAGTTTGCACACAGAATTCCACTGGAAAGCTGTGTCTGTTGTTTTAACCATTTTTAAAAATAAGATAGAAAAGAAATCACGTCAAATAACTAAAATATTTTCTAAAAACATTCCATAATAATATATCTAAATTTAACACACACAAAAATTGCCAAAATAAAAGTGTAAATCTGGATCCATTTCACATGTGAAAGCAAACACTTGGTTAATTGTGTTAAAGGACATAGAGAATAAAGTTTCTTCAACCAGATGCCAGGGAAGCAGAACCAGGATCTACTATCACTGCACACCTCCGAGTTCAGGGCTCAGGAAGGGGCAGGGCAGCAGGGAGTTCCCTCCCCACTGCTGCGTGTGAACAGGTCTCACTCACCTTCTGCTGGTGAAGACTGGAGCCTCCGGACTGCACCTGGTATCCCAGCCCTTGAGCAGGCTGTCATCCCCTCCTGCCCAGGGACAAAACACTGTGACCCTCAGCACCAGCCAGTGCTGACAGTCTGCAGCCTCCTCCCGAGGGGCACCTCGGATCTCTGCTCTGGGCCAGGGACAGGAGCCAGGGAAGGGCTGGAGCTGGGCCAGGGCAGGCTCAGGTGGAGCTCAGGGAAAGGTTCTTCCCCCACAGGGTGCTGGGCACTGCCCAGGCTCCCCAGGGAATGGGCACGGCCCCGAGGCTGCCAGAGCTCCAGGAGCTGCCAGGGATGGACAGGGGGGATTGTTGGGGGGTCTGGGCAGGGATTGATGATCCTGGTGGTCCATTCCTGCTCAGGGCACTCTGTGAGTGATGCTTTCCAGCCCTGGGATCTCACAGAAGTTAACAGACACACCAAAAATCACACTGAGGTTCCCAATACCCATCACCACAGAAAACACGTGGTATCAATATGGGGGTATCCTCCCCTTTGGTAAGAAAAAAAAATGAGAAGTCATAAAGACTGGACTCAAACAGCTCTTTGCATACTGCAGAAGAATATAATCTTTTTTGCCAATAGCCACCCAAACTACACTTTTCAGGGGACAGCTTCTAATTAACTCAAACCACTTTCCACCATGAAGAAAAGAAGCCTTTCACCCCTAAGCACAGGCCCCAGCGCTTTCAAAAGGTGATGCAAGCAGCACACCCAACCCTGGAAAATAAAAACCTAAGGAACACATCCCTAAACAAGGGCCTCCTTCCCCAACAGCCCACAGGGAGGTTTCCAGCCCATACAGACCTGAATACACGATATCAGTGTCCCAGTAATTAAAAGCAGCAATCCAAGCCTCAAATTTGTGAGCTTCCCACTGGTTCAGGACATGCACAGAAGGAGCAGATTCATCTATGGAGAAAAGATTCAGCTTCCCCTCTGAATCACTGCTGATCACTCTTAAAGGACATCCACTACAGCAGAGTACACAAAAAACATTGGGAATTACTGCAACAATCACATATTTTGATTCAACTAAACACTGACAGAGACTGGCAGCATGGTGGCAGGAATGACACATTCATACAATTCTTTTCAGCTTCATCTTAAAATCATCTGCCTCAGTGATGCCACTCCCTGCTCTCAGGGGGAGCACTCACTCACACCCATGTCAGGGAAAGAACCACTACTGGCTCTTGTCTTTCTCAGAGAGGCAAAACTTGATTTCTTACATGCTTCACATCACATCAATAAACAAATTCCATGTGAAGAGGGTTCTTTTTTTTTCCTCCAAGTCAGACTGACAATGTCTTTTCAGACTCTCTTCCCTCTTCTGGAGTACAAAGAGATGTTTTATTTCCTTGCTATCACTGAAACCCGAAGCACTGGCTGATCCTGACCTTTTCTGCTTTCTTTCTGTGCCACAGTACAGTTACAGTTTCTAGACAAAATGACCTTGGAGCACTGGCAAATGCTTTGCAATTCCCAGTGCACAGATTTTCTGGCATTCCCTGACATGAGCTAAATCCCTTCTGTTTGGTTACCTGCAACTGCAAGCACTGCTTTGGTGGCCTGGGGCTTCTTTCCAGTTCTGTATCAAATCATTCAACCACACTGAATCTCCCAAATTCCCACATAAGAGGTGCATGGCCACCCCCTTCCTGCAGAGATGTGAACGATGTACATTTGAATTCTAGGAAAAGTTATTGGTCTCTTAAGAGACAATAATGACAGGTTTAAAGGGGCATTTCATCATGGCAACAATCATTTATCATGAAGGACAGAAACAAAAAGGAAGAATGTAAGAAGGCAGTCTAACAGGCAATTCTACGTATTAAACAGCACACACAGAAACAGCTTTAATTAGCAAAACTGCCCTCCAGCATTAAGCAATGTCTGCCTGGTGCCCCTGGTTTCCAGCCTCACACCAAAGGCACCACTCTTCATGTGCACCTACAGCATAAGGTGCAGCTAATTCAGTTTATTTCATGCAGCAATGCTGTTTCTGAAATCTCTCATATGAGCTTCAGAGAAGAAGGAGCCACTTTCCAAATCAATTCTCTCCTGTTTCTCACTAACCCATGATTAAACTTCCTACATGTGCTATTATTAGCAGATCTTAAGGAGAACTACACACTAAAATTTCAGCTGTTCTGAGAGCAGAGTTGGAACCAGCAGCTCCATTTGCATCCCATTCTGGTCCTTCCTTTCCCTGCCTCAGCTGCTGCCATTCCCCAGAGCACAACTTCTCATCTGTTTAGTCTCTGCTCCTATTGCAGTGACCACAGTGTTTGTGTTCCTGCTCTGGAAACAGCAACTTCTAGAGCAGGGCCAGGGAGACAGCTGGGATCAAGAAAGTCAAACCACTAAAGACTCCTTCATCCAAGACCTCAACTTCTCCTAAAAGTTGTCCCACACACCCTGGCCTCCAGCCCCGGCCTCCATGTCCCATCCTCACCATTGCTCACGTCCAGTGGACCAGTCCAAGGACAAGGCCAGTCGCTGTGCCCCGAGATCCACCCTGAAGCGTGGCTCCAACATGCAGCTGTTCTTCTACTGGAAACAAAAGGAATGGGTTAAGACTGGGAAGACAGCAGGTACATAATGACAGGTGCAGTGCTTCCCACAGGAAATGAGGGTCTCACACTAAAGAAAAAATGAAATGTCCCACAGCTCTGTACAATCACCTAGTGCTGGCTAGGGGCAATCATGCACACACAGGATCCCACCCTTCAGCTGCTCATCTCCCACCAAACCTCCCTGAAACTCTGGTTCTTCTCAGGGAGCGATGAAGTGCAGCAGAAGGGATGAGCTGACTACTGAATTCCCTTATAGACTGGCTCTGCTTTCTTTGCTCTGTGAGAATGGCTCTGATCACTCTCTTCTCTCACCACCAAAAGAAACCCCACTCCCTGCTTTTAAAAATCCTCCCTGCTTTTACTGATGTTTCCCAGTTAGGCCATACTTGTTTCCAGGGTTTGCTTCTGCCCTCCTCCCCAGCTTTGAAGGTGGGTAGAGCCCAGCCCAACTCTCTGGCACCATGAACAAGTTCACAGAATGTATGACAAACATTATCAGAAGACAAGAGAAGCATTTATAAAGCTAAGCATGCTGAGGAAGCCATGGAAACCACCCAGCTTTCCTGCAAGCCTATGGACAGTACTAGTAAATGTAGAGATGTATCAAACATTGGGTTAAAATCAGCTTCAGCAGCAGCAGGTATTGCATCCACCCACCTCACTTCCAGTCAGGTGGCAAAATTCCACGGCGCCTGTGGAGTTTGCAATGCCAACCATGGGGTGTTCTGCAACAGGAATGTGGCACCTAAAAGATCAAGTTAAACAAGTCTCCAATGTTCATCTTTACTGTATTTTAGGAAGAGAGCAAAGCCGTAACTTTCATTCCAACATGCACAAGAAGGTACGTGACCGAAAAAAATCTCACATTGAAAAAATCTAAGGCTCCTCAAGTTTACACACACCTGCAAAGAGGGGATCCTGTACAGGAGAGATCTAGTATATGTTGCTATATAAATAAATGAGGTACAAAGCCATGACCAGCCAAGTGAGCAGAAAGTATAAAACTGAAACAAGGCAGTCTTTGCTCACTGGAACAAACCGGAAAGTATTTCCCTCCAAGAAGTCAGGAACTGTTCCATTAGTAACTATTGCTGTTGCTGCCATGCCAAAAAAGGATTCCCGGAGGAGCGGAGCATGCTGCTGTGGCACCGAGCCTGCCCGGGCCAGCGTTACCATTTGATGTCCAGGATGGCGGCCGTGTCGATGCGCTGGATCTCGGTCAGCGGGATGTACGGCTGCTCCTCGTTGTAGTGGTACAGGTAGAGCCTCCCCGTCCGGTCACAGGCCCCACCGCTCCCTCGGGAATCGCTCTGTGGCAAACAGGGGAAAGAAAAGGGCAAGCTCAGCTGCGCTTCTGTCTCCGCACTCAAGATGCTGCTAGGAGTGAGGAGCAGGGCTGAGGCTCCCACTTGGCCAGTCCCAGCTTTGGGGGATGAAAGCTCCCATCGGGGCCAGCCAGGCTCACCGGAGGGGCCTCTCTGTCCTCCCTCCAGCCACCCCAGCCGGGACAAGGCACGGCCAGGACCGGGGCCAGGCAGGGCTGGGGGTTCGCCCTGGTACGGTGTCGGCCAGGGATGGGGTCGGGAGTCGCCCCGGAGCGGTGCCGGGCAGAGATGGGGACGGGAGTTCGCCCCGGAGGGGTGTCGGCCGGGCGGGGATGAGGACGCAGACTCACTCCGGAGCGGGGCTGGGCTCACCTGCTCGGGAGGGCGCAGGTGGTAGGTGCCGCAGGCCAGGATGCTGTGCCAGCCCTCCACCGGACACCACTCCACCGCGTCCGCGCTGAACTCCGTGTCCACCACCTGCAGCGTGCGCGTCCTGCACGGCGCGGCCATCGCGGGCCGGGCCCTGCAGCGCCGCCGGGGCGGCTCCCAGGAGGCTCCGGGGAGGCGGGGCCGCCGCCCGTCTGCTTCCCGGTCAGGGCGGGCCCGGGGCGGAGCTGCGCCGCGGAGCCGCCTCTTCCCCCGGCTGGGTCTGAGCTTCTGCTCGCCTGTGTGAGCTCCTTCCCGAGGGAAGGGGCTGCGGCTCCAGCGCCCGCCCGGTGAGCTGCTCACGAGAGAAAACCGGGCTCAGCCTTCCCTGGGCATTAGAGACCTTCCCCACCCCGGCACTTCCCGAGCAGACTCGGGCGGGCACCGCTGTCCCTGCGCGGGAGCTGTTCCGCAGCCCGGAGCGATCCTGGGCGCTGCCCTGTCCCTTTTCCTGTCCCTGTCCTTTTCCCTTTGCCAGCCGGAGAGCGGGTCCTGCACGCTCGGGCTGCCTCCCGCAGCCATTCCCACCGGTGCTGCTCCCTGCGCTCCCGCAGCCTCGATTGCTGTTCCTCTGGCGGAAATCCTGCGCACCCAAAGGTGTCCCCTTGCTGAGTGAAATCAGCCAAGGCTTGGCCGTTTGGTGTTTTCCCATAACCAACCCTACATTTATTGACGCTGAATTTTATCCCCCACTCTCCCATAACATCCTTCTGCAATTTACTCAGCCTTTATTATATTATTATTATTATACTAAATAACCTCATCAGTGGAAGTTGTCCGTTTCAATATACATTACCTTTTTTCTAATATTTTTAATATATTGAGCATTCAGCTGTTTACTTCCCACCACCAAAAAAAAAAAAATCCTCCCTTCTGCTCTTTCTTTCCTGTCTTTTAAACAGTTGTTTGCCTATGTGACATTTCCCTTTCGACAAGCAGCTTTTTTTCCTTAAGTGCCTCGAGCAAAGCCATCGTTAAATGCTGTTCTGTCCCAAACAAATCCTCTTTTCCCTGCTTGTTGATACTTGGAATTGAAGCAATTCCAGTAGAGTTTTGAAGCCTGATTTTCTGTACAACACTGACTCCTCCTCGGTATTCAGCCATTGGTGCTGCATCACAGCATCCATGAATGTGCAAAGTGCAGGTGGCTGTAGTTTGAAATTCCTTACAGAAGCTGCTATGGCATTCGCTGTGACATTGTACCAAGGACGAGGTCACCATCCCAGCTGGGAGCTCAGCTTTTTCATCCCTGAGCTCCCTCCGAGCCGTAGGTGGCACCGTCTGGTCCTGGCAACTTGTTGCTGCTCATTTCAGCTGAACTTTAATCTCTCCTAAAAGCACTTCTGTTCTGAACAGATTCTCTGTGGAGCTCTCCATATGGAAGCATTCCTGTGTGAATTCCACCAGCCCTTTCAGAGGGAACACATATGCAAACAATTCACTGGATTTTCTTCTGCTAAGACTTTCATTTTCAGGTCAGCCCTTCCCTTTGCTGTGCATCAGTCTCTGCTGATTCCAGCAGTCCCCCTGCTCCTGATTTTTCCAAAACTACTCATTCAAGTTTTATGACTTGAACATTTTTCATATTCCATTTTCCTTTGAATTATTTTGCTGGGTTGGTTTGTTTGCTTGCTTGTTCTACATTTCACCTGCCAAATGTTGTTGATGCTTGGAATTGAAGCAATTCCAGTAAAGTTTTGAAGCATGATTTCCCTGTACAAAAGCCACACTGACTCCTCCTCGGTATTCAGCCATTGGTGCTGCATCACAACATCCATGAATTTGCAAAGTGCAAATTCTGACCATTTGAACTCAAGTCCAGTTTACAAAGGATTTTTTCTTACCCAGAGTATCCAACATGTTCCTTTTAATCACACCAGCCTCCATTTGCTCTCAGTGCTGTTTTGCAGAGTGGTGAAGCTTTGCTCCTGGCTCAGGTGTTTGACACCATCTCCATGCCTCCCAGAAGCATTTCAGTCTTTCAGATGCTCCTTTTATCACGTTTCATTCAAAATTAAGTCACAGAGGAAAACTAAGACTATAACCTGCTGGTGTGTTCAAGATGCAAGTATCAAAACACCAAGCCCTGCAATGCACTGTACTTCACATTTTGTGTTCCTTAAGCCAGCCAGGATTTCCAGTTTTGTTTTCTGCATATTGGGATTGGTGATATCATCCTACTTGGATAGGAAGGAGCACGTGGAAAGTACCTGTATCAACATTTCAGTGTGTTTACAGGGACTGTGCAGCTCTCTGAACACTCCAATCTCCTGACCTGAGCTGGATTTACCAGATTTCCCTACAGGAAACAACTTGGATGAAGAGTATCTCTATCAGCTAGAAGCCCTTAGAAGATCAAGTTCTTTATTAGAATTGTCCAGGTCTGCTCCCAGATAAATGACTCCAATCCTGGATTTTTAAATGTTTATCCAATATAGAGCCATCCCTGCCAGCCGGGGTTCTCTGTGAGTAAGGAGGGTCTTTACAAGAGCTCCATCCTCTGGGGTGCCTTGGGGAGCTGCCACCTTCAAGTTCCTTTCTGACTCTCCTTACTGAGAGGGAAGATCTCTGTACATACCCAGATCTGCCAGAATCATTGCTCACACAACCTCCCCACAGGGAGGGATGTGTTCACTGCAGTCCTCAAGACTTTCCAAGAGTCAAAATCCCCATAACCACTTCTCTGCTGTGGCACAGGGACAGTCTGGAGTCAATCACACACCCAGGTCAAAGCTGTTACCCCTGAGCCTGTGCAGGATGTCTGGGCAGTTTTCTTTCCTCTCAAGTTGGTCTCACAGCTGCTGCACCCCATCCTCCCAGCCCCTTCCCTCCCACACTCCCAGGATTGGGATTGGGATTGCCTCTGTCCCACCCTTCCCTGATTGTCTCAGAGGAATTTCCCCACCAGGCCTTGGTCTGCAGCCTGTCCCTGTCCTCAGAGCAGCACTACAAACATCAGCACCAGCTTTTCACTGCTTGGTGCTGCTCAAGTGTTTAAGGGCTCTAAGACTGCACTTGGTTTTGATAAACGTGATTCCTGGTAATAAAATGGAAAACAAATAGTCTTTTAAACAGGCAAGGGAAAAAAATGTCAATACTTCTGCCCTGTTCAATGGATTACCTCAAATAATAAACAAAATATTCCTTATGTCCCATTTTATATTAATCAAAAACTGTGCATCTCATTTCAAGGAAAGAATTAATGTTTCCTTTAAAAAAAAAAAGTACCCATTACAGGAAAATTTGATTGGGTCCTGCTTGGTTTTTTTCATACTGAAAGGCACTTTGGGCTGCCTGAACAGAAAAGTTACAGTATAACTGTGGTTTAAGAGAGGCAACTCAACCAAGCACCTTCAGGTGAACTTCCAGCAGGAAGTTTCAGAAGTTCTTTGCTATTTCCCAAGATGCTTGAAGCCAAAGGATGAAAACCCACCCAAATATTAATAATTCAGAACTTCCTGTGCAGATATTAGAAACAGAATATAATATTGGAAGTCCACAGCAGATCAATTTTCTAACAAATTGAATACAAGCAAGACCAACATTGCAACATGAAGTAGCAAAGTGAATCCTGATTGAAAAATCAAAATTCTCAACTGCTTTTACAAAAAATTTTCACTAAGCACTCCAAGAAAGGCTCTGCATTAAGCACTCAGCAGCTCACATTCTTCTACTGTGAAGCAACACTAACACCTGGCACTAAATCATCCATTTAGTTCTTCAGGAAACTCAACTGATATTCCTTACACTTCTAAGGCAAAAATGAAAAAGAAAATGGTTACTCATTGAAAGAAAAATAGGCATGTGCTCTGCAAGAGAAATTCTCCTCCCATACTACTTTTACTCGTGTCTACATTAAAAAAAAGAAATCTAAAAGTGATTCTTGGATTGATGACAACTCTTAAAAAAAAAGAATAAATAATTCAAAATACCCAATATTAGCTATTTAAACACCTCTGCACATGACTGGAGTGTTTGCTATGCTACGGGGAAGCCACAAGGGCAACCACATCCACACACAGCTGCTACCTGAGCTCCCCTACCACTGCCTTTTGTACAAGGGCTTTGGAACAGAAAGCTGAAAATCCTGGCTGCTCCAAGGCCCATCTCCAGCAGCCCCAGCTGCAGTGCCTGGACACTGATCCCAGAGGGTCCCTGTGCCCCTCGCCAGCTCCTGGGGCACTGCTCCTGCCCTGCAGGGACTTGCAGCACCCAGGGGTGACTGAGCTCTGCAGGCAGCTGGAAGGGAAGGGGAAAAAGCCAGAGAGCAGACATGGATTCATTCCGACCTTTACTTTGTTTGCTCTTTTTTTGTTTGTATTTTTTTTTTAAATAGAGCTTCCATGCAGAGTTCTCCAGAGTAAGTGCTGATGCCGGAGCCTGCCCCGCCGGCCTTGGCACTGCCACAGACACTTCTGCCACATGGGAGGAAAAGCTTTTGCTACATGACTTTTTTTCTTTTCTTTTTTTTTTTTTTTTTTTAAACTTTTAGGCCAACAACATGTTCTCATCTGAACATTACAGTTAATGAGTGCTATCAAGAATTCCTAACAAAAACTGTACATGAGTTTACAAACGTATTAACATATAAATAATGAGAAGCTTCCTGCCTGGAGCCTCCACAGTAGTCTTTTTGCTTGAGAATGTAATACTGGAAGGGCAGACTCGATCCCTTTCCACAGCACCAGTCAGAGCTGGCTTAGTCCAGTCAGCCATTCTGCTCAAGCATCACAGGGTTTTTCTTCAGTGCCTCTGGCTTTGATAAGCAGTCTGTCATACTGTGCAAAAGCAAGAGTCCAATGCCTTTGGGAAGGAATCCTGCTGCTGAGAGGCCTCTGCCACCCGGTCATCGTTCTGGTCCGAGCTCCTGCTGGAAGGTCCTTTTCTTCTCCCGACAGTGTTTCTTGTGAGCAGGCCAGTCCTTCTGCTGGCACTGCGAGCCGCAGTACCGCGCCACCTGGCAGCGCCCACAGATGTTGAATTCACGTAACTGGGAACAAAAGGTGGGGTTAGAGGGGCTTCTCAGTGCCCAGGAGAACTCAGCAGCATTCCCAAGGGGCACCCCAGCAGCATTTCCAAGGGGCTGCATGATCAGGTCTTCCACGCCTGTCACAAACAGGTGACAGGACGAGGCTGAACAGCCTTCAGCTGAAGGAGGGCAGGGTTAGAAGGATATTGGGAAGAAATCCTTCCTGTAAGGCCCTGGCACAGGGTGCTCAGGGAAGCTGTGGCTGCCCCTGGATCCCTGCAAGTATCCAAAGCCCAGGCTGGACAGGGCTTGGAGCAGCCTGGGATAGTGGAGGTGTCCCTACACATGGAGTGAGATGAATTGTAAAGTCCCTTCCAACCAAAATCAGTCTGGGATTCTGTGAAACACAAGCATCCCCCCACGAGTTTCAGAGAACCAGATGGTTTGAGGCAATTTCTGTGGCTGTATATTTGCTCTTGTAAAATGGGCTTAATAGACAATATATTGGAGCATCACACATTTGTTGTCACCATGCTGCTGTTTTGTCAACTTAAGTTCTGTTTTCAACTACCAACACCTGAAATTCAGAAATTATCAGGAGGGATGCACAAACTCAGCTATTGCCAAAGTTACTGTTGTGCAGGGAGCTTTTGGGCACAGACTCAAATAAAAGGCAGAGCTGCCTCTGTTTCAAATACATAGAATTTAAGATCATTTTTGCAAATGTTTCCTTTCCTAAAGCAGAAAGTGGAACACAATGGGTTTAGCCTACTCAGCATCTGCTATTACAAGAAAAGCCCTGATAAGGCATCTGTGTGACAGAGGCACAGCCATTGCATAACTTATTCACTCTGAATATGTTGTTTTATCTTCCTCCAGCAGAACTCTTCCTCCCAGCTCTCCCCTGAATGAAAACCCCTGCAATTCACCTTCTGCTCAGGAAATGGTGACCAGGTTATTTTTTGATTCCATGACTGTCCAAACCCTCTTACAATGCTTCCTGCTGCCTCCCACAGCTGCTCCCTCATCCCTGCAGGAAAGCTCCTGGTTTTTTGTGCACTCTGCAGAAATCACCTCCTCCCAGCAGCCCAGTAACATCCACTGCTCCAATTCAAACCCACATTCCCTCCAACTGAAAATTATCACAAGGTCTGGAGGTTCAGGCCAAAGAAAACCTGAGTGGAAGGAAATGATTGCTTTTAGCCATTGAATGGGTCACGTAAAGCTCTACATTTTGAATTAGAAATAAATCCCTAGACACACCATTAGCCCAAGGCATTCCATGCTCACTCCCAGCTCTCTGAACCCACCTGCTTTTCAATCATTGTGCAGGGAGGGTAGTGACATTCATAGTAAGTGCAGGAGTTCTCTTCCTCCTCCACAACATCCCCATTAGCGTTGTAATATCTGGTTACATTCAGGACAGGAAACTGCTCTTCTATGGGGTCTGTAGGAAGCTGCTGGATTGCCAGCCAGTACAGGCTTTGTTCCCTGGGAAAAAAACAAAAAACACAGGTTTGGTACATAAATTCCTAATAATCATATAGAGAAACTGATCACAAACTTATTAATAAATAAGGTTAACGTTGTATTTAGCCTCAGACGGCACATACTGCTCATATATTGGGTATTTTAAGGTTATTTTAGTCTAAGTAACCCCAAAAGTTTACAAGTATCAATCAAGAAACATTTACATTGAGGAAAATTAATTCAGTACAAAATTATTCACACCAAGTCAAAATTAATTTTAACTTGAAGTCTGTTTCTTGTTCTTGAACCCCAAAATTATGTGGAGCATTTGTAATTCACTACAACTTCTCAAAATCAGTTTAATCAGCTCTAAACACCCCAATCTCAAAGCTGCTGCTGTGCAAGTGTTTCAGAAGAGTGTGGTGTGAAATCTGTGGTCTCCCACTGTGTCCCATCACTGATTATCCAGATCCATCCTGGCATGAAGAGTTTGATGTGCTGAGTGGCATCAGTGAAACCCAGCCCATGGGAAGCTCCCTCAAGCTGCTGAGCCCAGAGCCCACCCTGAGTGAGTCCAACCCCAACTCACACCTTCCATCATGAGCTGTCTGCAGCTCCCACAGGTCACCCTGGAATTTCAGTGCCTGAGGGGCAGAAGGCAGGGAGATGTGCAGGCTTCCCTGAGCCTCTGCTCAGCTGGGAGGGCACAGAGGTTCCTGCTGCACCTGGCACAGTCCCAGAGTGAGATCCTGCACAGCAGGGACACGGGCACAGACTGAGCCCCAGGTGAGGAAGCCAGCACAGAGTGATGTGTAAAGTGTCCAAGATGAAATCAAAAAGGCCCTGCCAAGGCAAAAATCCTTAAAGGAAGGAGACAACATCTGAAGAGATTTTCCTTCCCCCTGCCAGGTGCTGCCATACCTTTGTTTGCTGGAGATATCTTCAGCCTTGGGCTTCCAGCCCCACGGGACAAGGCGCAGATTGTCCAGGCGGTTGTCCACGGTCACCGAGTTCAGATGCACCACCTGAAAGCCAGGAGCAATCCCTCCCCTGTGCCTCTCCCTGCAGGACACAAAACCAACCTGAAGGTCAGTGGTGAACAGGAACAGCTAAAAAACAAAGGATCACAGCAATTCCAGAGGCGATGTGAGTTTGGACCTGCTGGCACTGGGCTGCAGACTCCAGTGGCTCCTTCTGACAGGGCAACTCCCAGGAGAAGGTGCCTTTTCCAGCAGGTGATTGCAATTATAAATTAGTTGAATCAAAAGAGTATAGAGTAATTTTAAGCATATTGCTTAGTCTACTCCTCCAGTTATTGCTAGAGATCCATGAAATTACAGTGTTGCTATAAAGGTGCCAATAATGGCTTATTATTTTCATAGAAAATTCAATCAGATATGTGCAAGCTTGGCACTGTGGAGTCACAGGGCTTATTATTTATGAAGAAACATCTCTGAACAACAAGAGGACAGAGGTTTCATTGAGTATGCAAATGCTTTTTGGACTCTAATTGTGTGCAACACACTGACAGTCTGAAATGACTACACAATTGATCAGGAGACACCTGAAACTTGCCCAAAACCAAAGCAGGACTAAGCCAGGATGGTTGCAGGGGGAATCTTCCCTACTGCCTTCCAAGAGTTTCCATTTCCCCTTTCCCCTTCTTTTCACCTCTCCTTTCTCTGTTTCATCAAGTTCATTGTCAAACACCCTCATGCCTGGACAAGTTTCAGTATTACTTCTTGTAGGAATCCCCATCCCAGCTGAAATGCAAGGCTTGGACAGAGGCTGTGTTGCTGTGTTTGTTCTGCCATGAGGAACTTCCCAGCACAGGACAACAAGGACCAAGCAGAGCTGACAGCACTCACTGAGGGTAACCCAGCAGCTCCTCCACGGAGAGCTCCCAGCAGCTTCCCACAGCTTCACCCTTTACCTGGACACTGAGTCCTGCTCAGCCTTTACTGAACATTTCAGCTCAAACAGTTAATTTTGAAGAGATATTTGCCTGAGTTTAAAAATTCCTACTTTTTTAACCTTTACAAAGCTGAGCTTTACCCAGCTGAACAGGAAACTCATTTCAATGTGACTTACAATGAAAAATGTAGGATTTAATGAGGAGAATTCCCTTGGAGAAGCTACAAGCAGCACCTACGCACTGAGTGTGCTCCAGCTCCCACCAGGTAATTCCTGTGAGGACAGCCCTGCATGAGAACAGAGCCTGGAGCCCCCTGTCAGGGAGTCTGCTGGGCCTCCACAGAACAGGGAGAAGTTCTTCACTTTGAAGGTTAGCTAATAAAATCCTTCTTTTAGAGAAAAAGAAACCCAACTACATATATTAAAGCAAACAAACTATGGCAAGGAGTCTGCTGAAGTGCCCTAAAGGCAGAATCCCAGAATCCCACCTTGATTTGAGTTGGAAGGGACTTTAAAATTCAGCTCATTCCCTGCCATGGGCAGGGACAGCTTCCACTATCCCAGGTTGCTCCAAACCCCATCCAACCTGGCCTTGGACACTTCCAGGAAACCAGGGTCACTTCCAGGACCTCCCCACCCTGTCAGGGAAGGGTTTCCCAATATCCCACCTATCCCTGCCCTCTGGCTGGCATTGGGCCATTATAGTAAAAGCTCCTTTTAAATTGAAGGCCAGTAGAGGGTCTGGCAAAGGAAATCAGGAGTTCTGAGGGCTCCAAGTGGGAACCCAGGAACTGGTGAACATCTGATGCTGGAGGTGAGCATCAGTCAGATATGGAGCCAGGGAAGGAGTTAAGGTTCTTACAAAGAGCCTGGCCAAAGTGCCAGCTGCCGAGATGGGACAGATAGGAGACAGGAATCCAGGAGGAGGAGACCAAAGTTCAGAGCAAGAACAGACTGTGCAAGGGGGGAAAGGGAAGGGGTTCCAAGACTAAATTAAGAAATATTTTTGATTTTATTAGATGACAGTTTAAAAACTGCTGGAGTTGGGGTAAGAGAAAGGATTATGAGAGATTGTCCCTGACACTGGCATGTTACAGCAGAGTGACACATACCCCTGCTCCTCCAGCCCAGATCTGCACCCAACACCCCAAAAAGCAAATTCTGACCAAATCCCCTCCCACATTGAGCCAGTCTTTACCTCCTTGTATGAAACATTTAACTACATCACTGCCAGCTTTTCTGTGGCCTCAAATGACAAAAGCCTAAGCAAAGGTGGAAGTTGGTCCTTGCTGGTGAGCAGTCAGTGTTAAACACCACTGCACTGAGGTGCCAGAACTGGTAATGCCAAATTCAGGGTGGTCCCTTCTCTCCACACATCAAGAAGGAAGCTTGGAATGCACACACACTCCACTCCCCTTCCCAGGCCTCTCTTTGGCCATCCCAGTTCATCCAAACTGAGCAGAAGGACAGGCTGTGCAGAACCTGCCTCGTCCCTTGCAGAAGGGGCAGAAGAACAGCCTCAGTAATGGAGCCAGAACTCCTGCAGAGCTGGAGCTTCTGCCTCCCCCTGCACTCCTGAGCTCCTGCAAGATGCCAGGCAAAACCCTTCCCCTGAGACTTTTCAGGGAATCATCTGGACTCTGTTCTTTTGGCATTTCAGCAGCTCAGAGCCCAGAACTGAAAGACAAGTGCAGACACAGCAATTCCAAACACCGGGAACCAGAACTGAGCCTGTTACAAGCAGCAAGATGGCAAGTGCTCAAAAAAATCCCTTTAAAAACCCCCAAAAATCAGGTCTTTTTGAACATGCAGTTGGTGCTACTTATGACTAATCCTCTGCTGCTGCTGTTCCCCAGGGAACATCTCTGCACCCAGCAAAACACAGAGCTGGGATTGCTCCACAGGGAAGTGCTGAGGGGATGAGACTTCTGCAGAGACATCCAAACGCTGCTTGGGGGAGCCAAAGCCCCATGTGGAAATCACAGCAAGCACCAGAGAGGCTGAAGAAACATCATTTCCATCAGGAAATGCTCCCTGTAAGAATTTTTTTGCAGCTCATGTGGGAAATTTTCAGCTCTTGGTTGCCTTTTGATCCCACATTTGCCTCTGCACAGGGCAGCAGGAAGGCTCTGGGAGAAGGTCCCTGTCACTGCTGCAGCTCCAGCAGTTCCAGGCTTTTTATCCCAAAGGCCTCATGATATGAGCAATGATACTGGCTTAACTAGAAAAGAAAAAAAAAATTTAAAAAAAATTTACTTGCATCTATCACATGCTACTCACTGTATCTTAAAGCAAAGGCACACAGCTGGGTTGGTTTTTCATGTTTTTTGGGGTCCATGCGCAGAGAACAACCGAGTTACACGCCTCCACCTGAAGTAATCTTTGGTTTTCACTCACCCAAGGAGTCAGGCTGCACTGGGAAGTGCAATCACTGCCTGGCTCTGCCCTGCTCTCCTGACTCTGACAGGCTCCAAACCTCCAGCACTGCCCCTCCTCACCCAAGGAAGGACCTGCCACTATTCTCAAGTCCTGGTTTGTGCCCAAAATTGCAGTTTAGGAGAAGCACAATCTTCACAGCCCCTGCAGAGACTCAGCCACTGACATGCAGTATTTGAGCTCCAACTCAAAAAAAAAGCTCAGCAACACAGACACCTTCAGGACCAAAAGGAATTCACAGGAACAGCAGAAATGTTTTATATTTCCTAATCCAAAAATCTGACTGCAACTTCAGAACTGCAGCTCTGGCAGCTGACACCCTGTGACCCTCCATAATCCCCACTACACTCAATCTCCTCAATCTCTTATTTTTAACCCCAGCTCATGCTCGAGTAACACAATTTGAAGTTCCTAACTGAATATGCTCAAATGACTTCCTAATTTGAGCAGAACAAGCCAGAAGAGGCAATGGCTGGGCTGGGTCATAAACAAATAGCTGGGCTGTCATTTGCACAGCCTCCAACAATTGACCTGAATAATTTTCAGGTACTATTTAATACTACTTACAGATAATAATTATGACTATCTGCGGATAACAGTTAGCAGCAGCTGTCAGAGATTTGCTCCATATGCTGCAGCCAATTTCATAATTTCAACAAAGTTCTGTGTGCAATAAGATTAATCATTAACAGATATAGGTTAAAATCCATATTTAATAAGCAGATTGGAAATAATAATTATCATAATTTGATATTCTTCCTGTCTCCTTCCTCCCATGCAGAACCTGGTTCTAGGGGATAAAAGATAAGCTGGAATGATAAAGGGCATCCTGGGCACTGTGACTTCCACAGATGTGGAACTGAGTAGAAAATATGCTTAATTTTTCCAAAAAGGCTTTTAAAAGAAGTAAGATTTCTTCAGCAGATCCCAACTTTTCTACAAACCCATCAACATCTAGAAGGAGCAACTGATGAGCTCAGAGGGTGAGCTGCTCTCACAAATGAGGAAATTTGCCCCAAAACTTAATGTTAACCCTATGAAGGATTTCAAGGATTTGTAGATTATGGAAAATAAGATGCAGCAGCTGATATGAGCCATCAGCAGCATCACTTCAGGCAGTTTTGTAGAAAGATATAAAAACACCTGAAGCTTTTAAGTTATCAGGATTTCCCTCTCTGCAGTGCTCTGACATTCTCAGTGACAAAAAGCCCCACAACAAACCTTCAAAGGTTTGTTTTCACCTATTAAATGGTGCAGGTCCCATTTTTTCCCCCAGCTGAAGTTTGGGCAGCACTTCTCAGGTGTGAGCAGGGTGTCCATGAACACTCACCCGTCTCTGCTTTCCCTGCTTGCAATGTTTCACAGGCTGTGCCAGGAGGACTCTGCAAACCAAAGTCCTGTGGGCACCCAGTGCTGTGTTTCCACCTCTCCTGAGGGGACTTTGGCGACTACAGGCAGAGAAATCACCCCACACAAATTGGTGGGAGCAAACTGAACCCTTGGTTCTCCACTCCCTCCAGTACCCACCAGAGCAGCTCGTGCAGGAGGCGGCCTGAGCCCCGGCCTCGGTTCTTGTCGAACGCGTAAGCGAAGATTTTAGCACCATTTCCATCAGCATCCACCTCCATCCGAGCCTGGAGGGAAGGGAAAGGCTGTGAGATCACCCCACAAGGGGCAGACAGCACCTGCTGCACTGGCATGGACCCAACATCCCACACCTGTCCCTGCAGGTCCCTTGAGTTCACTGGGACCTGAGTTGTCTCAAACCCTGGGGGGACCCAACCAGGTGGGGCTGGGAAAGGGCAGGAAGGAGCTGGGGGGCCTGCCTGGATAAAGAACAGCAGGAATGCAGCTGTGGGGCTGGGATTCATGTCAGGATGCACACTCTGTCCCTGTGCAGCCACCAGGGCTCTGCTTCCAGCACTGCCCCTACGCCCAGCTCACTGGGAGAGCCAGGGCCTGTCATTTCTCCTGCACTCCACACACTGTGTTGGTGCCAAAGCTCACAAAGTGCAGCAAGAACTCGATACATTCGGGACAGTCACTGTGTTACCACCACAGTGACACTCACAGGGGCTGCCACAGGGGAGGAATTGACAAACAGGGAGTGTTCTGGCAGCAGCACTGCCCAAACTCCTAGAATTCCTAAGAGCAGCCCCAAAGCATCCACCACACTGAAGTTTAGATGGTCCCTCCTCAAAAAAAAAAAAAAAAAATCTTTATTTGTTAAAGATTTAACAATCATTGCCTTTCACTTTCAAAGTCTTAGTAGAGCCCACTTATCCTCTTCCAGTGGATGTGAAGAGGTCCCATAATCAAGTTACATTATTACGTGTTTTCCTCATCCAAGACTAAATGCAAAGTGAACATTTTTAATGTTTGCCAAGCCATGGGAGAACAAATTATCAGTTCTCCAAAAGCATACAAAAAGCATGAAAATAAAAAGCTACATAATACATTAGTGAGTACAAGTTTAATACAAGCCTCCACGCTGAGACTTCAGTAACTTAAAACTGGTTCTTTTTTCCCCCAGCCACGGGAACTGCAGGCACAGCACTTCCACGAGCTTTTTGGATGGAGTAGGGCACATGGAAAGGAGAAAGCCGAGGCTCCAGCGGGAGCCCGGGGAGGGCGCGGCGGGGCCGGGGCAGCCCCGGGCGGGGAGGGGACACGAAACGCGGTCAAACAGCGCTAGGGGAGCGCGGGCAGCGGGCGGCGATCCCTCACCTCGAAGGAGTAGCTCTCCACCAGCGGGATGTCCTGCTCGTCGATCAGCGTGTACTTGGTCTGGAACACAGCGAGAGCGCCGTCAGCGCGGCCGCACGGCCCCGGAGCGCACGGCACGGCTCGGAAACACCCGGGACTGCACGGCACGGCTCCCTAAGGCCCCGGCACGGCCTCAGCGTGGCCCCGGCATGGCCCCAGCGGCTTGGTAAGGCCCGCTAATGCACAGCACGGCCCGGCACAGCACGGCCCTCGCCACTCGGTGGCACCGGCCCGCCCGCTAGCCCCCTCCCGGCCGGACCCGAGCCCCGGCCCCGCCGCCCCCCGCCCCGCCCGGCGCGGCCGAGCCCGGCTCGCCGCTCCCACCGGCGCCCCGCGCTCACCTTGCCGGCCACCCGCCCGAGCCGCACGATGCCCAGCTTGAAGTCGGTCATGGCGGGGCCGGGCCGGGGCCGCCGCTCGCCCCGCGCCGCTGCCACGCGCCGCCGCCTCGCGCACACCCGGGGGGCGGGGCCGCGCGCCACCGCCCCCCCTGCGCCTCTCAGCCAATGGTGGCCCACGCCACCGCCCACCCGCTCCCGGCGGACCAATGGCGACCCGCGTCGCCTTTACGTCACTCCCGCGAACGCCGCCGCCGCGGCCAATGGGCGCACGGCGCGCCGCGACTCGGGTCACGTGGGACGGGGCCCCGCGCGCGGGCGCGGCGGC
This sequence comes from Sialia sialis, assembly GCA_009812075.1. Lineage (NCBI taxonomy): Eukaryota > Metazoa > Chordata > Aves > Passeriformes > Turdidae > Sialia > Sialia sialis. Next base: position 4,895,584 of record VRYO01002223.1, read on the forward strand.
GCGGGCGCCGCGGGCGGTGACGTCACGTTCGCGGGAAGCTTCGCGCCGACGGTAGCGGGGTCGCGGCCGCGCTTAAAGGGACCGCGCCCCCCCCGGGTGCCGAATGGGGACATCGGGAACGGGGACACCCCTGGGGACCCCAGGAAGGGGATAGGGGCACCCCCAGGGCCGGGGAACCCCGGGCTCGCTGCCGATGGCGCATGGCGACGGCAACTCCGCCGCGTGTATGCCCGGACACCCCGCGCAGCCCCGACGAGCCGTGCGGGCGGAGCCGCGTCCCGGGCGGATCGGGCAGGGACCAGGGTATCCAGAGACCCACCGGGATCACAGCGTCCCAACACCCGGGACACCCCGACAATCCCTCCCTGTGCATCCCTGAGAGCGGCGCTGGGCTTTGCTTGGGATGATGTGACCTCGGGCAGGGGCTGCGGGGCCCAAACTGGCTGTGCCTTGCCTTGGGACAGTAGCCAGGCCCAGCTGGGACAGCTGTGTCCCCCAGAGGGACCACAGAGCTCTTGTGGGGTCACCCTGAGAGACTTCCCACGAGAGCAGAACTTCCAGCACTGGGGGTTACTTCAGGACCTGTGAGCGTGTCACAGCAATTTTCTGGTTCAGATTTCAGCCCAGGGTATCCTCTGCATCTTCTTTCCCTCAAAAAGCTGTAAAGATTTGTGGGACCCTTTTCCCAGGGCTACTCCAGCTGCTTATCCCCAGCCTGGCTTGTCCTGACCCAGCAGCAGCTCCAGCACTCAGCCTGGTTAAACCTCATGAGGTTCCCCTGGCCCACTGCTCAAGCTCGTCTTGGATGGAGTCACATCCCTGGGATGTGTCACTGCACCCTGCAAGGCTGCACTTGATGCCTTCATCTATGTCATTGATAAAGATATTAAAAGACATAATAAATTAGGAAGATGGATTTAAATGTGCTGTAGGTCATTACCTTAAAGCCCTCTGCCTCCTTTTGAAGAAGCATGATTTGGGAAAAAAAATTTTTTGCAGGGCAAACGCTCCTTCTAAGCATTGCTTTGCACCTACCAGAGCACATGCCCTCAGGCAGCATGCAAAAGTTATGGATCCTGTCCCAGGAGAACTCCCTATAAGCAAAAGGAATAATTTTTCTAACTGTTCCCAGCACTGCTGCGTGGAGGAAAACCCACACAGGACAGCTCCTGAAACTCGGGGCTCCCATCAGAGTGGATGTCTAACACTAGGGGCACAAAGAGTTTAAAGGAGCTTAAAGCAGAGCAGAAGCTTGATCAGTTCCA
>VRYO01002223.1:4902686-4953630 GCA_009812075.1 Sialia sialis
GGCTCGGGAACAGGCGGTGCCCGGAGCTGCGCGGTGTCCGCCGCGGAGCAGCCATTCCCCTCTCTCACTGTCGCTGCTCTCCCCAGGTGTCGGGCCGGTGCCCGAGGGCTGCGAGCCAAAATCCCTGCAGGGTCGACTCAGTCCGAGATTCCGAGGTTCTGGGCCCTCGGGCACAGGACGGCGCTGTTCTGGATGAGGGAAGGGTAAAGAAGACGAGGAGCTTGGAAGCTGTGTGACCCTGGGAGGGGGACCCGCAAAGAGAAGAAGAGAATAGTGATGGTGAGGGAAAGGAAGGACTGAGAGGCAGAGCTGGACTGGTGAAGACGCGCGGAGATTTGTCCCAGGCGTTGCCTGGGCAGGCTCGGGCTGTGGCAGGGGTGGCATCTCCAGCACAGAGAACAAATGATGCAGGACAGCGAGTTCCAGAGCTGCAGCTGAGCTCTTGCCTCCTCTGTGTCTATTCCAGTGTCTGCAGGGCTGGCTGCTGCCAGCCTGTCAGAGCCAGAGCAGCCTGTGGCTGGCTGGTGACATCTCTGCCTCCGGGGCCAGGCAGCATCTTCAGGAGCCCACCCAGATCCACACCCTGGCTCACTGCTCCCTCCCTGTGCTCCTGAGTGTGTTTCCCCAGAGCAAATAAAACATCTCTTCTTTCCATGCCCTCAGTTTGTCTCGTTACAGTGCCCAGGTGGATTTATGGCGTCCAGAATTTTTTGAAAACTGGGGCTTCTCCCAGACCTGTGTTGCTGTGTTTTAATTACAGTTGTTAGTAAAATGAAACCGTATTGCTGTCATCATCCCAAGAGCTGCAGACTGGGAAACACCCAAAGGACATTCCTGTGCCCTTCCCCACCCCGGGTGTGTGGCTGGTGCCTGCAGGGAGCAGGAGGGTCAGGATTTGGTGTCCGTGGGTGCTCACTGCCTGCAGAGTGAGTGCTGGCCCAGGCATTTACAGACAGTCCTTTCAGTAATTTAATAAATAAAAATGATATCATGTAATGGTCACGTGCCAAAGGCCTTTCTCACTCCTGGCTGCTGAGTTTGATTTGTCATCACTAAAGCAAATTTCCACTTTTAAAAGCTGTTCAATCCATTTAACAATTCTCTGATCCTTTTTCTACTGATGCCTGGTGTGATTATTTTCCTGTTCACTGCCTGCCCTTCAGCCTTCATGTCCATATCTATTTTCTTGGGTGAAAACTGATGATTTCTCATTATCCCCATGACCAGTGGGATCTGGCTGGAATAGGGAAAGGTGAGGTGGGACAAGGGGATGCAGAAATCCTCAGCAGAGTTGAACATGGTCATCAATTCAAGGATATCTTACTGCAGGCACCTTTTCCTTCTGCTTTCTCATCTTGAAATCTCCTTTTGTTTGTGTCTCTGATGTCTTGTGCTTGATTGCTGCCCTGCATTTCCCTGATAGTCAACTTCCTTTCTTGCTCAATCTTTTGAGTTCTGGCTCTCACCTCCCCTCCTGGGGGCTGGGTCTGAGCAGCATTTCAATAATCTGAACTGGTTCAAGAGGCAGAAATTGGGATGGCAGGGAAAGAGCCACGGAAGTGTTGGAGATGAGTTTATAGCCACGTCCTGCTGTGGCTTCTCCCAGTGAGTGTGTGACTGCAAGACAGTGACTCAGGATGTCTCTGCCTCCTTGTTCCTGCAGTGAAAGGAAGAGGGATGAATTATATTCAATTATTTTACTTTTACACTTGAGGATTTATCTCTGTAAAGATTTTACAGAGTTTTTGGCAGAGCTCTCCCTGCTCAGGGAACATCCCAGGCTGCATCCTGTGGTCTTCAGGAGAGTTTGAGGCCAGTTTGCAGACACAGAGCTGGCAGAGAAGCAGCATTTTATGTGCAGCCCCTGAGTTCCACTGAGCCTTGAGTTCAGTGTTCTGTAGCTGTGCCAGTTACTGCTCCACTGGTGAAGCAGTGGCTCTTCTGTGCTGATTTTTAAATTACATAAAAAACAGCCTTTAAAAAAAGTCACTGGGAGCGTTTAAGAAGCTCCTTCCTGTACAGGGCTCATTGTTGCCCTCCTGCTCTTCTCTCCCAGTCTCATCTCCCAGTCAGATCCCTGTGTCAGGTCCCTGTGTTCACCTGCAGCCTCAGCTCAGGCTCTTGCTGCATTGTCCATTTGTGCCCCCTGCTCTTATACAGCCACAGATAAATCCCTTTTTCTCCTTGATTTCATGACTCAGCGTCTTTTCCAGCATCCCCACAGATACCAGCTCATTACCAGCTGCTCTCCCCATTCCTTGTCCAGCCACAGCTTTCTGCCTTCCCTTCAAAATCTGCCAAGAGCTCCTTTTTCTCCCCTGCTGGGTCAGAGCTCTGTCCCAGAGCTGCCTGGTGTCTGTTCCCCTTCAGCCACCTGCACTCCTGGTTCCAGCAGGCATCTTCCTTCACCCAACCTTTCCTCTCTCATGTTCAAATTCTCTTCCCTTACACTTGAACCAACTGGAATCCTTGCTTTCGGTTCTTTATTACTGTGCCAGAATTGACTTTGAATAGTTTGGGTTTTATCTCTGGAGCTTGATTTCTTGATACAGCTTTTTAATTTTTAATTCCTGGAGTGGACCCTGCATTTCTCTGATCCCTCTGCAGCATTTCTCTGTGCCTATCCCAGGGCTGATCCAGACAACCAACTCTTCTCAGACCACAGCAGGGCTTGAGTGCCTCATATTTGTACTTCTCTGTGCTGGAAGCTGCCTGTGTGATCCAGCTGAACAAAGACAATTGCTGACATAATTCTTTTCTTTTTAACTTTCCCCTCTGCCTCTTAATAGGTCCCAGTTCTGCAGCCCAGGCTCCCCAGCAAACTCAGACCCCAGGATCCCTCAGCCTTCCTCTGCACTGACCATCTGTGCCCCTGGACAGAGCCACAGTCAGAACTGAAGATGCCTCTCTTCTCCAGGAAGAAGAAACCCAGCGAGGATGCTCGGAAGCGCCTTGAGTACCAAATGTGCCTGGTAAGCCCTGCCAGGGTCATTTCTGTCCTGAGTGCTTGGTCCTTGAGCACCAAATGTGCCTGGTAGGTACTGCCAGGATAATTTCTGTTCTCCATGCCTGATCCTGGCTCCAGGTGATTTGGTACATCCCCTGCATGACTAGTAACTATGTTCCATGACCAGCATTTGTGTTCCAAGACAGCAGGTTTTCTTCCTAATGTATCTCAGGGAATTCCTGCTTCTCTGTCTGCCTTTGCCCTCCCACCCCCATGTCCCCTTTGTGCCACTTCCATCCCTCTCTGTGTGGTTCCATGGGGCATCCTCCACTCCACCCCACCTCATGCCAGCCTGCAGGTAGGACCCCAGCTCTCCTTTCTCCTCCATGCCCCTTTGCCCTTGCAGATCTCCCAGTTTGCTTTTCCTTCCTGTGACTTCCCTTGCCTTGTGCCTCTCTTTGCTTACCATTATTCTGATCTTCCTGCCACTCTGAGGATTAACTGGTTAGATGTTGCTGTTTGTTCTCCTGGGCTGGGATTTCACCAGGATGCTCTGGCACTGGGAATCTCCTGGGGAAGGAATGAGGAGTGGCTGAGGAGTTGGGGTGGCTCAGCCTGGAGTAAAGGGGGATCAGAGGGGCCCTTGTGTCTCTGCTCAACTCCCTGACAGGAGGGAACATCCGGGGAGATCGGGCTCTGCTCCCAGGGAACAGGGACAGGAGGAGAGGGGACAGCCTCAGGCTGGGCCAGGGAAGGCTCAGGTTGGATATTGGGACTTTTTATTTTCTTGAAAAGCATTGAGAGACATTGCAACAGACTGCCCAGGACAGTGGTGGGGGTCATCATCCCTGGAAGTGATCCAGAGTTGTGTAGATGTGGCACTTGGGGACGTGGATTAGTGATGTCTGTCCAGGTTCATAAGTGTTAGCAGCTGCATTGGATGGACTTGATTTGAGCATGACAAATACTTTGGAGTAGAACCACAGAAACCTAGGCTGGTTTGGAAGGAAGGGACTTTAAAGTCCATCCAGTGCCACCCCTGCCATGGGCAGGGACACCTTCCACTGTCCCAGGGTGCTCCAAGCTTGTCTAACCTGGCTTTGGACACTGCCAGGGATGGGGAGGAGTCCACAACCTCTCTGGGCAAGGTGCAGCAAGAGGTGCTGTATTTCTGCATGGATTCCCTTGTTCTTCCCTCTCCAGGCAAAAGAAGCTGGTGCTGATGACACCCTTGACATATCCAGATGTGAGCTCTCAGAGGTATGTCCTCTACAGCTTCCAGTCTTCACTCACAGCTCTGATTCTTTGTCTGCTTCTTGGTACCAGGTGCCAGATTTACCCTCAGGCCTGTGAGCCTTGAGACAGAAATGGTTGCTGGTCCATCTTTTCCTCTATCTTCTGATCCCTGGCTTTCAGTTGGGGGCTTCTTTCCCTGTTTTTTTGGTGGGAGTTTGCCTGTCCTGTCTCATGCTTCAACACCATTTCCATCCTGGGAATCCTTTAGAAGGGCAGAGTGGTCTCACACCCTCCACCAGTACCTTGTTTGACCCTAGTTTGGGACCTCATGGCTTAATTTTGCTGGTCCTGATGGAATTGGCTTGCCAAAGGCTGAGTATTGCTAATTTTAGAGCTACACAGTCTGCCTCCCATGGTTGTTTTTCTGTGTGACTGAAAATCCCACTTCTGCTTCCAAGCTGCTGGTTGAATCTCACTCCCAGCTTGGCTTCTTTTATGGCAACCAACTAAATGAGGAACAATCTGTCTGCTGGTGTGTGGGCAGGCAGTGACAGAGTGCCAGGCACTCAGACACAGCTTTTCCTGCTGGCAGCCAGGCCAGCCTCAGGCAGAAACTCATTTCCATGTCACTTTTAATTTTACTCCTTGTCTCGTGCTTCTAAACTGTTGATCCTGAATGTAGGGTGCCCCTGCCAAGCCAGGTGGGGAGATTTGACACATGCTGGAGAGGAGAGCTGCCTGCTGGGCAGTGTGAAATGGCTTTGCTGACACTTTGGGATGTTTTGTTCCAAGCTCAGGAGCCAGCAGCAGGTTGTGTGTGGGTTTGCAGGCTGTGTGGGACAGCCTGGGTGTGGCAGACACAGGATCCACCCAGCCAGCTCCACTTAAGGCCACAGCAGATGTGGGGTGCCCAGCAGCTCCTTTTGGACCATGAAACTGTTTTGCTGTTTCATTTGCATTGTTGTTTCAGTAAGTGAAGTGAGACATTGGTTTTCCAATTAACCATGGGCAGCTGTGCCTGGCAGGGCTGAACTGGCATCTCCTTGTTCTGTCCCTGTCCTGGCACATCAGGGACACTCTGTCCTGCCTGGTGCTCACCTTTCTCTCTCAGCACACTGCAGTGTGGTTGTGAGGTTGCCAAACCACAGAATGCATTTCTGTGATGGCTGAACAGAACCTGAACTCATCTGCACGATGAATGTTAAATCACACAAAGCTTGAGCTCCTGCCCAAGCCCTAGCCTGCTCTGTGACACTGTTGTGTCATGGAGAGCCACTGGAAGCTGTTTAAATGTAAGCTCCCTGGGAAGTACTGGCCAAAATCAGGGGCCAGTAGTTTTAAGCAAGTAATTAAGTAATTTAAGTAATTTTATTTTTGGTCGAGCTGTTCACACTTTACAGGTGGACAGTGTAGAACTGTTTGAAAGAGAAGTCTGACATGACTGTTTTTTAATTGTTTTTAGGTTCCTTATGGGGCCTTTGCAACTTGCAAGGTCTTGCAAAAAAAGGTAATGTCATCAGAAATTATTCAATAATTCTATTAATAGGCTTAACTATTATTTTCATGTTTGAAATGACTGTGTGGGGTTGTTTTATGGTGGTCCAGAAGGAATTTGCTTGTAAGGAGTTTGTCCACCTTTGTGATACTACATAGAGAGCAGATTGAGTCAGACCAATCCTGTCTGTGTTTTTTAAAGTTGTCATCTGCCAGGAAAGATGAGGTGGTTGTTCTAGCCCATCTAAGGGTATTTCTCATGTGAGGAATTGGGTTCTGCTTTAATCTCATGTAAAATGTTTGACCTTCTCTGATAATCCATTTCCTACTTTAATGTTTATATGATAGTGAATAAGACATTGAGCTCCTGTACAGCCTCCCCAGTTCAATCTCACAAAAGTGCTTGTTCTGGTCTCTTGTGTTTATTTGTCAATGGGGTTTTTCCTCTCCAGGTGCTGATTATTCATACAAATAATCTGACATCTTTAGTTCCAAAGTCCTGCAGCCTCCTGAGTCTCATAACTGTGAAGGTAATTGGGATTCTTAACACTTCAACTGCAGCCAATTTTCCTTGGATTTGAGCTGCATTAAAACACCAGCCCAAATAAATCCCTTCTGGCTTTGCCACTTATCAGCACCAAGGTGTGACACCTGCCTTTTCTGGGTTCAGCTCCCAGGCTGCCACACAGCAGTCACTGAGTGGTTTGTGTAACATCACCATCAGTCCCAGGACTCATTTATCCCCTTGAGAATCCCACATCCTGCCCCTCAGCAGCCTCCCTGGTGGTGGTGGTCAGGCAGAGCTGGGTGTGCCATGGGGTAGATCCATTTCTCCCCTGCTCTGGAGGATCACTGGAAAGGGAAGGAAAGTGGTGATGGGTGTGGCAGGGCTGGATCACTGTCATGCTGGGGTTCCCCAAGAGCAGAGTCATTTCAGCAGCTCCACATGGAAGGAGGGAGGGCTCCAGGTCTAGTCCTGCCCTGTCCCTGCACTGCTGTTGGAGCAGTTCAGCTCATTTGATCCAGCCTGCTTCCAAGGAATTCATATATCCAGTTGGCTCCTTTAGTTCTGTGGGACTGCTCTTCCTCAGTGTCACTGCCCACCCTTGTCTCTGGTTTGTTACTGATACCTGAATTTCCAAAAGACCTCCAAGAATGAAGGACCCGTGTCCCCTGGAAAACTTCCTGTTGGAAGCAAAGTAATTTTTATTGTGACATAATTAATTACTTTTGTTCCCAACCTTGTTTGGTGACATTATCTGCTCTTCCAGGTTCTGGACCTGCATGATAACCAGCTGGCTTCACTTCCTGCTGATATTGGTCAGCTGACAGCTCTTCAGGTAAAAGATTTCCAGCTCCATCCCAGGTGTACAGGGCATGTTTGGGGACAGCAGGGGATGAGGTTACTGCTGTTTGGTTTATAATTAATCACAACTTCTGTGATGGTGCCATTTTGTCAGATCTGTCACATCACCCTGACTGTTGCTGTTGAACTGTCTGGTTAGAGGGAGAGCAGGAAAAAGGAGGAAAGGAGCAGGAGAGGAGCAGGAAGAGCCAGGCTTGGTCATGTTCTCCCAGCTCAGTGCAGCCCAAGTGGCTCCCATGGCCAAGCAGATGCTCTGAGCAAGCAGAGTCCTGGTGATCTCCCCAAACATTCAGGTTTTGCTGTTCTCCCTGATGTGGTTGTGTTGAGAACACAGAGCAGTGTCTAAGGGCACACTCAGGTTCTCCCTGCTCAGGGAGCAGCTTTAGGTGGGAGCTGGAATTGGAGAGGGCTGCCCTGGACATTCCAATTCCCAGTTGTTGCATCTGAATCCAGCACCAGATGCTGGTGGTGAGCAGGGTTTCTCACTGCCCCTGGTAGCTTGGCATGCCCTTTATCCAGGGCTGGTGGAAAATACTTTTTTTAACCCTGGAAGTTATCTACAACCAATTTCAAGTTGTACTTCTGGGCCTAAAGTCCCAGGACACAGATGTGTAGAAGACATGAGACTTGAATGAATATTTTGAATATCTTTTCTGTTAATACCTTAGGTCCTAAACCTTGAAAGGAATCTTTTAAAAAGCCTTCCACAATCTATAGGAGACCTTGCCCAGCTTCAGATCCTCAATGTGAAAGGTATGAAATGGAATTGCTCTGGGCAAAGCACATTTATTATCTGGTCATGTTGAACTGCATTAGCAATTATTCCTTTCAACCAAGGCAAGCACCACATGGTTTACACTCTGAATGCTGAGGAACAACACAAGGAAGGTTTGAATTCATACAGTTGCAAGGCAGGAGAAATGATCAAACCAGAAAATGTGTCAGCCTCAAGCCCTCCTGCAAAACAAGCAGAACACTCAGCCAGATAAACCAAATTACAGTTGGGTTCCCCAACAGCCAGAGCTGGCCCCTGTGGGCCTGTGTGTCCCCATCAGGTTTTCACAGCCTGAGCACAAAGGTCACACCTCTTTTCCAGACTCCTGGGCATTTTCCAGCTATGCAGTGCCATAAATCTGGGAGAAGAAGGAGATTTAGTTACATGGAGCTCTTGGTGAAACAGGGCAGGCAGTGGAGGGTGAGGAACTTGGAAGAGCAGCTCAGGTCATTGCCTGTCTGTCTGGGCTCTGAGCCTGGGGTGTGCCATCTCACATTCAGTCCCCTTCCTCCTCTACCTGGGAACTTGGACCAAGGGAAGAACATTCCATGGTACAAATATTCTCCTGCTTGCAGCAGTGACCTCAGCTGAGAAGGAGATTTAGATCCCAAATTGCCCTTGGTGGGCAGTGACATCCTTTGAGTCCCTGTGTGACCTGTGCAAATGAGCTGTATGTGTGGTTACGGATCGGTGTTGGAGCAGATGAGCTTGCTGGCTTCTGGTTTGGGAAGGTTCCGTGATTTTAACTGGCTTTTCTGTCTCTGTAGGGAACAAGCTGAGGGAGCTGCCCGGGAGTGTGAGCGGCCTGCGAAGCCTGCGGGCTCTGGATGTCAGCGGGAATGCGCTGCAGGAGCTGCCGCGGCTGCTGGCCCACATCCGCACGCTGCAGGTACCTGCCCCTGCCCCGGGGCCAGCCCTCCCCAGCCTGCTTCCTGCTTCCCCCAGCTGGGAATAAATCCAGCCCACTGGGGGAGTGGTTGGAGTCTGGGCAGGATGCACTGTAGAGGGCTGTAACAGGGCTGTTCACACTGTCCAAAATAACTTTTGTGTACCTGCTCTTTTTCTGATCATTTTTACCACTTAATCTGATCATTTTACCATTTAATCATGACAAAAGCAATCCCCAGAGAGTGAAACCTTGGATTTTACCTGCCAGGACTGTCTCTGAGAGCACAAACTGTGCCTCTATCAGCCTGGCAGATCCCCAGCTTGTTGTCAGCTTCCATGGGTTTATGGCTCTTTGAAATGCACATTCAGAATGGCAAAAGCTGCTGGATTTTTATGGATAACCCTTCTGGCTGCCCACCCTGTCAGTGTTAAATGGTGCAAGTGTGAGGCAATGGCTGGCTCAGACACCAGCAGGAAGGTGTGAATGAATGCTCCCCTGTCTCACACAACATTTTGCGTCCCTTCTCATGAGGACAGCCTGAGTTGAGGCATCTCTGCAGCTTTGCCCCCTGTGTTTGCTAAAGTGGTTCCTTTCTAAGCCTTCCTGCTGTGCCCTTCTCTACAAAAAGAAACCTTAGATCCTTTTGGTGGCCACAGTAGGACAAAACAAGTGGCCCTTTTGGCCCTTTCCCTCATTCTTTGTGGGACTCCTCTCCATGCCCTTGTATCACCCCTGCTTCCATGCTGAAGGAAACTCCTGATGTCGGGCAGCTGAGAAATGCTCTGACCTTTGGTACCTAAACATGAAGTGCCAGTGCCTGCATGACAGGAATGTTCCAGTGAGGGGCCAGCTCAGAAGATTCCAAAAAAGGGACAGTGGAGTTACCTCTGAAAGGTCCCAGGCACCCAGCAGGGATTCAATACAGCCTCACATTTAGGTCAGGATTTAGGGTAACATTAAGTAAGGTTTTGGGGGGCTGCAAGGAGTGCTGCAGCTAGACTCTGGATTCAGAATAACCTGGAGCTTTGTGTGTTCTTTTTTGGAGACAATGACCCTGGATGCCTGTGCCATGACCTACCCACCCCCTGAGATCTGCAGTGAGGGTACAGAGGCCATCCAGCAGTTCCTCTGCAAGGGTAAGCCAGGAGCACCTGGGATGTGCCCAGAGATGGCATTTCTGAAGGACAGACATTGTGTGGGCTCTGCTTGGGGTGGTTGTGGTGCCCTGCACACCTGGTTACCTGTCTGTTATCAAACAGCACATGAGTCCTTCCCTGAGCCTGAGCACACTGAAACATAGAATGCTTTGTTAAAAATCAGAGTGGCTGGGTCAGGCTGTCTCAGTGACCATGGCAAGTCAGTGCATCTCCCGTGGTTATTTGCATTTTCTCCTGTGGGAGGATTTAGCATTGTCACTCTGTCACTGCCTTGGGACAAGGAGAGAATCAGGAGTCACTCAAGGTCCCTGCTGCCCTCATATGCTCTGAGGAAGAACCTGGGCCCTGCACGTTGTTATGAGAATGATGAAAACAGATAGAAAACTCCAATGACAAAGGAAATTTACTATAAGCTTGTAGACACTGTGTTTAGTACAGACAGGGAGCCTTGGTGCAGGATTTATGCAGGGGAAGTGCCTTGCAAGGCGTATTCAGAACTTCCTGCAGCTGTGTGGCTGAGCAGATCGTTGTCCTGGTGGGGATGGAGTGGCCTCACCTCCTCCCTGATCTCCTTGTCCATCCTGCCTCAGCTGGAGGAGCCCTGCCTGGCACTCCTTGCTGTGTGGGCAGAGGGAATGCAGCTGGAAGCAGTCCCACACACCAGCCAGCTCTCAGCCATGGTGCCAAGGAGGTATTTGAGCCCCAAATGTTCTTATTTTGTGTCTGGTGCCTTCCAGAGTGTGGAATTGCATACTACCCTCCCTCTCAGTACCTGGAGAGTGATGGAGGAGGAACTTCAGTGGATGAGGTGGACAGGACAGTGGAGAAGTACCTGGAAGAGGAGAGCAAGTGGCAGGTGAGGCTCCCCTGCACCAGAGGGTTTGGGATTTGTCTCTGTGCTCCACCAAAGCATCTCACAGCACTTGGCACATCATCCCTCATCACCTTCCCCTCCATGGGTTGTGTCTTTTGGGATCAAGGAGACAGCCAGGCACAGTGTGGGCAAAGGTGGCTCATTTTCCAGCTGAGGCTGGTGTCACCACTCTGGCTCCTGGAAGACACATCCCAAGGAACTGTCTCCACCTTGAAAGCAGTGATGGAGCCAAGGGACAGGGCTGCCAGTGGAACATGAAATGTGCAGTGTGTGATGTCTGCTTTTGAGGGGACAGCAAACTGCAGAAGAGCCTTGTGCTTCCCAGCCAAGTTTAGACATGTTCAGCCCTTCCTGGGAAAGGGGAGGCTGGGCCAATAATTGTGGTAACTGTGCTAATTCCTGTGCTCTTTGGCAAGTGCAGAGTCAATGCCTTTGCCCCTGAAGAAGCCTGAGTGACTGGACTTTAGGCGTGTGTTCCTGTGCCTTTGGTTGATGTCTTCACTCAGTATGGGGAGATTGTACTATGGACTAATAATATCTGCAAAAAAGTACTGAAATTGCTTATTTTTCAGAACAAATTCTTGGATTATGAGAAGAGGAAGGTAAGGATCAGCCCCCACAACTGCTTTGTCTGCAGCATGGGTCTGCTTCTGGTTTCAATTTTCCATCTTTTTATTTTGTTTCTCATTCCCTTCACCTAGCTGCACTTTTAGTTCGTTCTTTTTGTTTCCCTGCTCTGTCTCTTCCCCTGTGCAAGGCTCACTTTGAAATAACCAGAAGCTGCTGCCATGCATTTCCTTGGTGCCTTTGGCTCAAGCTGCTCAGAGCTGGCTGCTTCCAGCAGACAAGGGAGTCCTGTGCCGTGTGGAACTGAACCCACCCTGCATTTTGGGCATCCCTTCATGTATTTATATTGGCTGGTTTGGTATCAGTTGATGCCCAGGGAATTCAGCTTTATGGCATGAAAAAGTTTGGAGACTGTTATGGAAAGAGCAGCAGCTTCTGCTTCCCAGTTTTTGGGTTCCCAAGGAGAGAATGTTCCCCTCCCCTAGACAAGCCTCCTGTTTGCCCTATGCCTTGCCTTCTTCTGTGCAAGAGACTGTGCCTTGCTTTACCTTTTTCCCAGAATATGTTCTTGCTGGTGAAAGAGATTCCTGTCATTCACCTTTCTCCTTATTCCTCTCAGGAAAGGAAAAATCAGGAGAAGCTGGAGTTTGAGCGGCGCCTGAATATGGGGCAGCGAGAGCAGGCCCTGCTGGTGCAGCAGGGCAGCAGCCACAAGGATGAGATCCTGCAGACAGTGAGAGAGGTGGGTGTGCTGGGCAGGGCCCTTCCAGGGCACCCGCTGCCTTCCCCAAACCCACCACCTTCTCCTGGTTTTCCTGCTATGGGCAGGAGCAGCAGAGGCTGGAGCAGGGTCTGTCGAGGCACCAGCGCTATTTGGAGGAGGAGAGGCTGAAGCTGCTGCAGCAGCTGAAGGACACAGAGCAGGGCATTGCCAGTCGGATCCAGAAGCTGCTGGAGGACAACCAGAGGTGGGGTTCCAGGGGCCTTGCTCTGGTTTTTTTGGTCATGTTGTTTTGAGCGGTTCATTTCACCCCTGAGTGTTTCAGACCTGGTCAGGATTGATGTCTGGAGGAGTTGCCTTAGGTCCTGGACTGCCAAAGACCCATCCAAAGCACATGGAATTTGCATCTTAAAAGAGCTGGTTCATAGATGTGTGATGTTGGCATTTTGCAGTGCAATGGAAGAAATTCTAATTCCTCATGGAAGGTGCAAATTTGAAGTGGGGAGGTGCCCAGCCTGCTGAAAGCTGCTCTGCTGTGCATGACAGAAAAGTTGTTTTCTCCCAGCACATGGGGGGATTGTTGGGGTTGTCCTGTGTAGGGCCTGGATTTGGATGATCCTTGTGGGTCCCTTTTGAGTCAGGATATTCTGTGACTCTGTGATTCTGCCCTCTGGGGGACCTTGACCTTTGCAGCTTGATGAAAACCTTTTGTTTTATCTTTTTTTAGGCAAAAACGAAGTTCAGACATTTTAAAGTCCTTGGAGAATGAGAGGTGAGTCTCTTTGAAACAAGCTTGTCTGGAAAAGGTGTAAGAAGCTGGGAAGAGGGCTGGGGCTTCCTTTCAGAGTCACCAGTGTGAATCCACCCTAAATCAGGCAAGGTTCACCTCATACCTGCAGCTGGCTCTGGTCACTGTTTGAGGCAAGACACTGGACTCAGTCTGCCTGGTCCTACCTAGTCTGGCACACCCAGTGACAGGGTGATTTTACCTCTTTTTCATCCCTGAATGGTCCTAAATAATGAGTTTGGGAGCAAAACTCTGTATTCCAATATCAGGGACCAACAGATCTTCCATCTGCTGGCAGTCAAGGCAGTTCTGAAGGTGTTCCAGCAATGTCTCCAGTCTGGGAGGAGCAGGTGGGAAGCAAATCTGGCCAAAGCTGGCTGCCATTCTGCCAGCACTCTTAGCCACCAAGAGTGACTGTCCCCAGCTCTGCTCTGCCTGTGAGCTGTTCCCTCCCTTCAGCCAACTGTGCTGTGGCCCATAAACTGGGTGAACATCATCCAGTTGTTTGTCAGGTTGTTCCCCACCCACACCAGCTCCTGACCTGGTAAAAGGTGGGGGGAATGTTCTGGAACAAGGACAGGGGTGGTGGGAAGGGAGGCCAGGCTGCTGCTTGCAGTGGCACTGCTCACTTGGGCTCATCCTCAGGAGAAAGAAAAGCCAAGGAAGGATCTGGCACTGTTTGGGGAAAGCATGTTGTGTTGATGTTCTATCTGTCCCTGTCTAAAGCCACTGTTCCCATGGTTTTGAGCAAATTTTATGTTGTCTCCCATAAAACACCGAGGCTTTGGTGTCTCTGATTAGCCCAGCTTTCCTGAGCAGGGTGAACCTGTTCAGCCTTGAGACTGAGCTTGATGGGTAGAGGAAAGGGCTCATTTGAAGGAGTGACTGAATTGTTGTTTGTTGGCAGAATCAGGATGGAACAGCTGATGGCAATAACCCAGGAGGAGACGGAGCAGCTGCGCAGGAGGGAAGTGGCCTGTGAGTCCTGACCTGTTTTTGGGGAGATGAGGTGAAGTGTCTGGAGCACCAGGAGCAGCTGAGGGGGCTCAGCCTGGAGAAGAAGAGGCTTTGGGGGGACTTTCTCATTCCCTACAACTCCCTGAAACAAGGGTGTATCCAAATGGGGATCAGGCTCTGCTCCCAGGGAACAAGGGACAGGACAAGAGGAAACAGCCTTAAGCTGTACCAGGGAAGGCTTAGGTTGGATATTAGAATTTTATTTCCATGGAAAGGGTGATCAGGCATTGGCACAGACTGCCCAGAGTCACCAGGGAATCACCATCCCTGGAAGTGTTGAAAAAACGTGGATGTGACACTTGAGGACATGGTTTAGTAGTGAACATGGCAGTGGTGATGGTTGGACTTGATGATCTTAAAGGTCTTTTCCAACTTTAATGATGCTGTGATTCTATGAAAACCTGATTCCTCTGGAGATGCCCTGGGTAGGTGGCAACCATGTGGGAGATGCTCTGGCACACACATTCTGACATTTTCTGATGGGCACAGGGAGCAGCAGTGCCCATATGCCCCTGATCCAAGGCTTCCACCTGCAGCTCCAGCCTGTTCTCCATGGGGCATAAGCCAAGCTCCCTGTTAATCCATCAGATTCATGTCTGGTGAACAAGACTGCTGCTGGGAAGTCTTTTCTGCTCATGCTGACCATGACCAAATGTGTTTCTCCAGGGAAACAGAAGGTGGTGTCCCCCTAAGACTGGCAGAGCCCAGCTCCTCTCTGCTCTGGGCCAGGGACAGGAGCCAGGGAAGGGCTGGAGCTGGGCCAGGGCAGGCTCAGGTGGAGATCAGGGAAAGGTTCTTCCCCCAGAGGGTGCTGGGCACTGCCCAGGGAATGGGCACGGCCCCGAGGCTGCCAGAGCTCCAGGAGCATTTGGATAGAGCTGCAGGGATGGACAGGGGGGATTGTTGGAGTGTCTGGGCAGGAACAGGGGCTGCACTGTCCCTATGAGACCCTTCCTACTTCCCCAGAGATTCTGTGATCTCAGGGTTGGTAGGCAGTGACTGTGCTTCTCAGAGCCCTGAAGAGGTGCAGGCAGAGGCAGAGTGGAGATTTCTCAGCTCTTTTCCAATAGAGCCACAGTTCTCAGGTAGATGGGTGTGCTCTGCAATCTGAAATGGGAAGAGCTAGGAGAGAAGAGGCACTGTTGGTTGCAGTGGCTGCAGCAGCAGTGGTGGGTGAGTCCTGCTCTGCACACCCAGGCCAGGCAGGCACTGACAGCCCCTCTGTCCCCTCTGTCCCCTCTGTCCCCAGCTGCCATGCAGCAGATGCTGGCTGAGACCTACAAGAACAAGCTGCTCCAAATGACCTCCGAGTCTCGTCGGCAGGACCTCGTCAGCCAGGCCTGCTCCAGGTGCAGGGGGTCTGGGGGTGCTGGTGCTGCTGTTAAATCCCTTTCTTTCAGCAGTGTAATTCCCATAAGTACAGCAGGAACCCCTGGAGCTGCTGGAATGCAGCAGGACAGCTGTAACAGCACAGGACAGTGCAAATTAAACTGTCAGAGTCCCTTAAATGAGCCACCTTCAAACGACCACAATTTGCATGTTAATCACACTTTGGGGAAACTGTCACTTTTGTACACTGTTTATTTTGCCTTATACATTCTGCTAAGTATGGAGGGTGGAGTTAGACTAGTTGTATTCCTGTTTTTTGAGGCACTTCAGTGCCAAACTGTAGCCCAGAGCTCCTCCCCTCACCTCCCAGGTTGCCTCAAGGATGCTGTGTGTGCCTGAGTGTTGCTGCACATACCGTGAGCATCCTGGCTCACTGTTTACAACAAGATGACAAATTTTGATCTGGCAATGTCAAGCACTGGCCAAAAACAGCCTTGTGAGCCTGTGACCTGCTCAACAGTTGGTCCAGGTGCAGGTTTGGTTTGGCTGTAGGGAAGGAAGTGTTCAATTTGTGGCTGTGCAGCTGGGCAGTGCCACGGTTCTTCTCTGTTCAGTAAGAAATTCCTCCTCCTGCATTCCCCATTGCCTGCTTTTCCTCTGGTTAACCTCAAGAGTCCCAGACCCAGCATTAACTCCATGGCACATCCATCTCCTTGCAGCCTAGCTGAGATGGATCAGAAGTTCCAGCAAATCCTGGCCTGGCAGCAGCTGGATCAGAACAAAGCTGTCAGTCAGATCTTGCAGCAGGTAGGCAAAGGAGCAAACTGCTCGTGGGGGATTGAGGGAGAGCAGAATCCAGAGTGGGTCACAGGAGCAGCAGTGGTTGGGCTGGGCTGCATGCAGAAGTGATTTTATTTAACACTACATGCTAAACTTTGAGAGTATCTGCTATTCTGACAAACTAACTTGGGTGGTTGAAAAAAAATTATTTTATATCTAGGCAGCAAATTTTCAGAAAAGACAGAAGTGCAGAAGCAAAACTGCCATGATGATTAAGAGGGGATTTTGAGACAGAAGTCCTGTCTTTTGGCAGGTTTCCTGGGGGACTTGGACAAACATTTCCAAAGTTTTTTCTCAGACGTGCTGGGCAGCTGTGCCCTGCAGCACAGCCTGGCTGCTCAGTGCTGCTGGAAAGGAGAGGTGGGGTCACACAGAGCATCCCAGATGAA
This sequence comes from Sialia sialis, assembly GCA_009812075.1. Taxonomy (NCBI): domain Eukaryota; kingdom Metazoa; phylum Chordata; class Aves; order Passeriformes; family Turdidae; genus Sialia; species Sialia sialis. The sequence continues at coordinate 4,919,075 of VRYO01002223.1, forward strand.
TGTTTGAAGAATATTAATTTTTCTCTGTGTGTCTCCAGGGTGGGCTCTCAGCTATGTTTCAGGACTCTGTTGCTCAGAGCAAGCCCCATGCAGGGATTTGTACCTGAGTCCCTGCAAGGCAGCAGCTTCTGAGCCCATCAGCAACTGCACCAAACACCTCACTAAGCAGGATTTTGCCTGTTCCTTAGATTGAGATGCAGAAAGCTGCCTTTGAAGCTCTCCAGGTGAAGAAGGATCTTATGCACAGGCAGATCAGGAACCAGGTGAGCCAGCAGCAGAGGAAAGAGCAACCAGCTCCTCAGCTCGTCCTGCTGTTTGATGAGACCCTGGGAGGAAGAACAAAGTGCTGTGAGACTTGGGGAGCTCTGGTGCTGCTGAGAGCTCTGGAGCAGGGTTGGGCACTATTGGTTACACTCCAGTCTCCCAGCTCTGAGGAAGGGAGTGTCAAAGCAGGTTTTAAATTCCTGGTGGCATTGCCATTCCTTCAGCCACCTCAGCACTGGAGGACAGATCTGCACTGGCTCTGGGGGTGCTCTGCAGTTGCACCTCTGATTTCCTTCAGGCTGTGTACTTGGCAGGGCTGCTGTTCCACATGAGCCCATCAGCATCCTTCTGCATCTCCATCCAGCACATCAGAGCTACACCTTGAGCCATAAGTTCATCTTTTCTTTCCCATACTCAGCCTGCCATTCTGCAGAAGGTACAGTGATGAAGTCAGAGGAAGAGCAAGAGCTGGTGGAGAAAGTAGTTGTGGATGATGCAGGAAGGAGGGAAAGCAGCAGTGGTGGATGCAGGAAGGAGGGAAGGCAGCAGTGGTGGATGCAGGAAGGAGAGTTGCTGGTTTCTGACACAGTGCTCCAGAACCTTCCCTCTGCTGATCTGACACAGCAGAAAAGTCTCAGATCAGGATTTGGTGGATAAATTTGAGGGCTTGGATATTTTGAGTGCCCCAGTGACCAGTCTCTGCTGGAAGCCTCTGATCTGACAGCTCTCCATCATTGCCTGAATTCACCATAAGGATTCTGCATTTTGCTCCCTCTTGCTCTGTAAACAAAGGGAATTTGTTCCTTGATGCCAAGGCTGGACCTTTCACCCTTGGGACCCCTCCCAGCCCGTGCAGAGGCAGGGCAGGGGCAGAGCCCTGGGGTCAGCAGGAGCAGCGTGGCCAGGGGCAGTTGGTGGCCTGGCAGAGGAGTGGGCTGGGCTCTCATCTTGGCTTTGCTGGGGGACCTTGGGCAACTCACTTCACCTCTCTGTGTCTCAGTTGGCCCACCTGAAAGAGCAGGTGCTGTTGTGGGATTGCTGGAGCACCTGGAAACCAGGGCACTGTCCCAGGAGTCTGAGGTGTGAGCTGTGCTGCTGGAAGCACCTTGACTCCACTTTCCAGAGTGGTTGCAAAAGGTTTGGGTGCACAAACTGATTGCAGTGGGCTTCCAGACTTGAGCAGAATGTGTTAAGAGTAGAGAGACAGTTGGAGGGGGGACAGAGCTCCTCAGATAAAAGAGGGACCTTCAGCACAAACATCACCAAAGGGCACAGCAGCTCCCCTCAACCTCTGAGTGCTCTGCCATGCTGCCCTTGCCAGTCAGACTTAATTTTAAAAGATCATAAATTAAAGTAATTTTAAATGTCGGTAAAAAATGTTTCATCTTCTGTTTAGATTAAATTAATAGAAACAGAGTTATTGCAGCTGACACAGCTGGAGCTAAAGAGGCAAGAACTGGACACAGAGATGCTGCAGGTACGTGGGGCTCTGGGGCTGCCCCCACCCTCTCTGCTCTGGGATTGCTCCACCTGCTTCTCTTGCTCCTGGCAGTTTCCAGGTGGTTTTATGCTGACTCAGAAAGTCCTTCTGCACAGGACACACCAACCCTCTGTGTCCTGGCAATGTGGGACATCACTGCTTCTCCTAAATATCCCCAGGCATTCTCAGCAGAGAGACAGAGGAGCCCTGATAGGGATGGGCAGTTCCAGGTGTGCTGGGTGGGGAAGGATTTTGCAGTCCAGTTGTTTGCTGTCCCAAAAACACTTGCCTGCTGTGCATTGCATGTCCTCTTCCATTGTGTTGTGTTTTGGTTTTGACATCATCAGCAGTCACACATTGAGGAATACCAGGTTTAGTTTAAAGCAGCTTTGGTTTAAATTTTGTTTTATGGTGCTTTTGCATCAGTTTTTCTTCTGTGTGCCATGTGCCAGGTAAGGTCACCTGTTTAGTCAGCCCAAAATCAGTGACAAACACCCAAGGCTGTCACAGAGCAGTGGTAAGTGCTGGCTTCAGGCAGCAGTGCCTCCCAGCCCTGTCCTGGATCCTTCAGGCTCAAGGTTTGGGTTCTGCTGCCTGGACTCACACAGCTGCTCTGCAGTAGGAGGGCAGAGGGTGGGGACCACCCAGAGCTCATGGAAGGCAGAGCAGGTGTGACCCTGGTGAGCACAGGAGCTGCAGGGCAGTGCAAGAAACAGGGCTCTGCCCAGGTACCCACCTGCAGCTTCAGCACCAGGAGCCAAGGAACGAGGTTTCGGTCTCTGGATGCCCCTGCCCTTGGTGCTGTGCCCAAAGGGTTCCTGCTGGGGCTGGAGCAGCTCCCCCTGTCATCAGTTGTCCCTCTCCCCTCTCTGGAGGTCCTTTCTCCTCTGTCCTGCAGTTCTGGTCACCTGGAGATGTGCCCTGGGAGAGGCAGCTGTTCCTGTGGTAACCAGGGTCCTTGTCCCTGTGCAGGGTCCAGGTGCTGATCCCAGGCTGGACACCCTGGGACAGTGGAAGGTGTCTCTGCCAGTGGTAGAGGGTGGAACAAGATGGGTTTTAAGGTCCCTTCCAACCAAACCAGTCTGGGATTCTGTCATCAGCGAAGGTTTCCCCAAACTTCAGGGTGTAACAGATTGTTTGTCCCTCTGTCCATGGGTGTCTGAAGTACTGTGGCTGATGCTCAGATTGGGTGAGCTGAGAGTGAAGCTGCAGAGGTGCCACATGCTGGGACATTCCCAAGCCTCTTAACTCCACTTCCAAGGAGTGGCTGCAGGGATGCCTGGCCTTGCCCTGGTGTGCTTGGGGTGAGGTCCCAGGGAAAGGAATCATCCCAAAGGCATGGGGACCTCACCTGTCCTGTTTACCTGCAGGGCTCCATTCCTACTTTCAGGAGCTCTCTCCTCATTTGGGCAGGGCTTGGAGCACCCTGGGATAGAAGAAGTACTCTGCCCATGGCAGGGGGTGGAATGAGATGAGCTTTAAGGTCTCTTCCAACCCAAACCAGTCTTAAGATCCCATGATTCTCAGGAGGGGGACCATGAATACTTTTTTGGCTGAACTTCTGATGGAGTGAGGAGGAGCTACTGCAGCCAGGGTGAGCTAGGGCTTCTCAGAGTGGCAGTGCAGGGCTGAAAAGAGTGAGTTCAGCTTGGTTCTGCCCTGCTAGGAGAGGATCTGAGCTGTGGGGCTCAGGGACTGCACAGCCACAGGGGCTGGGGTGGGTCTGGCAGGGGCTGTGCTGGGAGGGGGCAGGGTGGCAGCAGTGTGGGGATGTGGCTGCCAGAGCTCTCCTGTTGCAGGAGGTGGTCACGGAGCAGCGCCGGACACTCAGCTGCCTCCTGCAGCAGCTGCTCAAGGAGAAGAAGCAAAGGGAGGAAGAACTGCAACAAATCCTGGTAATGAAGCCCCTCATGAAGTGCTTTGGATGAGGAAGCATTTGGGTTGGCTGCAGGGAGAGTCCATGGCTCAGTGTGGGAGTGAAGGGGAGCGAAGCAGGGTTGTGTCCAGATCCAGAGGCCAATTTAGCCCCAGGAGGTTTTAACACCGCCTGGTCACATTCCCTCGGGCTGCTGTATGAATGAGTTTGTTTGTTTTTCAGCTGGAAATGGAGGCAAAGAGCGAAACCAAACAGGAGAACTACTGGCTGATCCAGTACCAGCGCCTGCTGAAGCAGAAGCCCCTCTCCCTGAAGCTCCAGGTGCTGCTGCTGTTCCTGCTCCCACTGTGGCTCTGCTCTGCTCTGGGGGGAGTGAGGACAGCCCCCTGGGCTAATGTTGGGAGCAGGGCACAGAGCCCTCTCACAGATCCAATGCCAATGGATTGCCAAAGGGGTTTTTCCATGTGTGAAGGCAGCTTCCTGCAGGCTGCAGCTCCTCCTGAGGAGCAGAGCCCAACTCCTCTCTGCTCTGGGCCAGGGACAGGAGCCAGGGAAGGGCTGGAGCTGGGCCAGGGCAGGCTCAGGTGGAGCTCAGGGAAAGGTTCTTCCCCCAGAGGGTGCTGGGCACTGCCCAGGCTCCCCAGGGAATGGGCACGGCCCCGAGGCTGCCAGAGCTCCAGGAGTGTTTGGACAGCGCTGCCAGGGATGCCCAGGCTGGGATTTGGGGGTGTCTGGGGAGGGACAGGTGCTGTTCTCAGTGGTCCTTGTGGGTCCTTTCCAGCTCAGGATATTAAATGATTCCCAGACCTCAACATTGTGAACTGTGCCCAAAAAACACATGGAGCCAGAGGTGCTCCAGCTGTTGGGCTCCCAGGCTTTGGTGTGTTTGGGATGTAGCACAGCTGGAGCAGGGCAGGGCAGGGATGAGCCCATCCCCAGCCCTGCTGCTGCCTGGCCTCAGGGGCACAGTCTGGGAGCTCATTCCATGTTTTGCAGGAGAAGGGTTTGGAGCAGCAGTTGGTGACCCTGCTCCTGGAGCTCTCTGCTGACCAGTACGTGCCAGTCTTCGCTCACCACCGAATATCCCTGGAAATGCTCAGCACCATGAGTGCCAGTGACCTGGAAAAGGTATGAGACAGAGCCACAGTGTGCGACAGCACCAGCAGGGATTGTCCCTGTCCCTGCCCCAAGCCCAGCTGTGCCTGGTGGGTCTGCCAGGATGAAGTGCTGGTGCTCTGCTGGGTCACCTCTCCACAAGGACAGGGCGAGCTGCAACCTGGCTCCATCTTCCAACATCCTCCAGATGCTCTCTGTAGTAGAAAAAGCACCAGGGAATTCCTGGTGCCTGCAGAGGGGCTTTCCTTGGCATGGCCATGTCTTGCCAGCAATGCCCAGAAGTTTTCAGTGTCCCCTTAGGGACATCAGGCCATTGTCCCTTTGAGGCCAATACCCTCCTCTTGTCCCACAGCTCGGTGTGACAGAGGCTGGTCTGCAGCGTGCCATCCTCAGGCGGGCTCGGGAGATCCTGGCTGTGGCCACGACCATCCCAGGTACCCCCAGTTGTTTTCTGCCACATTTGAAACTCAGAGCAGGGGAGGCAGGGAGGGCAGGCGGAGCTCAGGGGGCTCAGACCTTGCTGTGGTTGCAGAGCTGAGGAGGGCAGAGGACACCGAGGTCCCTGCGGCCCCAGAGCCCAGCGCTCCCCTGGAGGAGCCCCCGAGCCCCGTGGTCCCCACGGCCCCAGCGCTGCAGTGGGACGAGAAGAAGTCGGAGTGCGTGGTGTGCATGGAGCAGGAGGTGAGAGCCGGCACAGCCCGGCAGGGTGCGGAGAGAGGGCGGGATCCAACTTCCCCAGGTCCGTGTCCCCAGCGTGGCCCTGGCAATGCCCGGGTGCTCGTCCCGCCAGCTGCGGGGCACAGCTGGGCTTGGGCATCCCGGGGATGGAGGGAAAGAAGGGCAGCGCAGGGCAGGGCAGGGAGGGACGGACAGGGCTCCGTGCGGGCTTGGGCTGGACCTCGCTGAGCTCCCACCAGCCATGGGAAGCGCTCACGGGCTGCTCAGTTCAGTCCCCGTGTCCTTCCCTGTGTCCCATCGCACATCCCTGTGTCCCTGCTCGGCACAGCCTCGCACACCCAGGGGGGACGGAGATCGGGCTGCGGAGCTCTGCCCCCCACGCTGAGAACCCCCGGGTCATGCCCAGCTCCCCCCGTGCTGGGACCGGTGTTCAGGGACAGCAGCACTCTCCTGTCCCCTCTTTGTCTCTCCCCCCAGCCCCAGATGATTTTCCTGCCCTGTGGCCACGTCTGCTGCTGCCAGGGCTGCTGCGAGCGGCTGCACTCGTGTCCCCTGTGCCGCCAGGACATCGCCCAGCGCATCCGCATCTTCCACAGCGCCTAGGCCGCTCCCGGGGTATTCCCTGCTGCTGCTCATGCCCCTGTTCACAGCCCCCCACCAGCACGACCAGCACTGCCCGGAGCCTCAGCATCCTCCCAGCTCCCCCATGGCTTCTCAGCACCCAGCTGGGCTCCTTCAGTGAATCCCTTCCTGCTGCCTGCCCACCCAGCGTCCCCGTGCCTGGGTGACAGACTGGGTGCAGCTCTGGCTCCTCCTCTCTGACAGAGGTGTTTGCCTTCAGAAAGGCCCCTGGCTCAGCTGGGACATCGGGAATGCTTCCAGCCGTGCTGCCTGCAGCTGGGGGAGTGTCCCGTGGGAGGATTGCGCCAGGACGTGCTGTTCTCGGTGTGCTGACAGTGCCTTGCACCTCTGTCATGCCAAAGGTCTGGAGCCCCACAGGGGCGTGTCTGGGTCTGCAGCCTCAGGCAGGGCAGAGCCAGGAGCTCCCCAGCGCCCAGTTCCTGCTCCTGGGGAAGGGGAGAGTGCAACACCCCCAGCACTGGAGGGACCTGCCCTGGCCGGTGGAGCCCAGCAGGGTTCCTCATCCACAAGTCAGGTAGGGAGCAGAAAGTGTTGCTGCCACTGGACTGCACTGACACAGGGCTGGGGCTGTGCCCAGCTCAAATCACCCTCTGTGTGGGGACTTCTCCAGTGTCATTGATCAGTAACAATTCCTGTCTGTCCCTCGGCTCTTGACCTTGAAATATAAAAATGCTGCCACGAGCCTGGTCCCACCTCAGCCTTCAGCAGGAACAGCCATTAAACTGCAGCTGGTTTCTGCTGGGAGTGTTTGCTGGTGTTTCCTTCTGTGGGGGGATGGCTGAGAGCCAGGATTGTGGAACAGTGACGGGGCCACCACGTGCCCTGCTGTCCCAGTGTCACCTCCTCCTCCTCTCCCTCTTCTTGTCAGACAGAAGAATTTGAGGCTCTGGGCCTTCTCCCAGGGTGTTGCTCATTGCGGAGCTGTCCCAGGGATGTCCAGACCTTGGACCCTGCGCTTGGGTTGCCTCACATGAGCAGCCCCGTGCAGAGCATCCCTGTGGGACACGTGGGGCCTCCTGGAGGTGGCCACCAGTGTCCTGGGGACGTGCCACAGCACCAGGGCCGGCGCCTTGGGAACACGCTGGGGATGTTTTTCCAGTTTTTATGTTTTGCAGCTGCTGTACATCAGAGCAGGCACGTCCTGTCCAGGGAGGGGCAGGGGGCTGCACCGGGAGCAGCTGATGCTTGGGATGGAGGAGGGGAGTCCTGGCCGAGGTGCCCGAATGAGGGCAGGAATTGTCGTGGAGCAGCTTCAGTCCTCCCCATTCCCCCTCCATCGGCATGCCCTGGGGTCGGTGAGAAGGAGGGGATCAGAGGGAATCAGAAGCCCTGGCCTGAGGGATGGTGAGGAGCAGGGAGAGTGGATCCAGTCCCCCAAGGAGCCCCCCCCTGCAGTCATGGACCAACGGGGACCCCACGGGTCCAGCCGGAGAGGGAGGACAGTCCCTGGGGCTGCCCCGACACCCGGCCAGCAGCAGCGATGCTGCAACACCCCCTCCATCCCCTCTGTCCCCATCCCACCGCCCCCTCCATCCCATCCGGTGAGCTCCGGGCCGTGCTGGGGGTCGTAATGGGTGACAGGAGCTCAGGGCAAGGTCCACTCGGGGACAGTGCCCGACAGAGGTGCCAGCACTTCCCGGAGTGTGGTAGTGCCAGGCTGCTCTTCATCCCAGGGCCACCAGAGCTGCAGGGAAAACAACCCCGCTCAGTCACCCGCCAGACAAAACAGCTGGAGCATCACCCAGGAGTCCGGGCACTTTCTGAGATTGCGGGGGAAAGTAAAATAATAATTTTAAAAAGCACTCTTCGGTCCCACCCAGCCCCAGCAGTGCCGGGCAGTCGGGGATGCAGCCACCCCGTTCTCAGCACAAACCTCCCCTGTCCAGCCCTGGAACCCCGAGGTGGCCGTGCCGGGGGCCAGGGCCACCTGCACAAACAGGGGATGACAAACCCACCCAGGACTGGTGGGAAATGGGGCTGCTGTACCCACCGCTCAGCTGGTCCTAAAGGACATTGACAGTGAGAGAAACTGTGCTTGGGAAGTATAAGGAATATGATGAATTTGGAAAGAGAAAAGGGAAAGAGCAGCAGGCGTTTTAGGGGCAGCAGCTGTGCGGCGGAGGTGGAGCGTTCCCCGTGCCGCTCCAGCGCCCGCCGGGCTCCCTGGGGCCGGGCTGAAGTTCAGGGGGGGGCGGCTGCCCCGGCCCCTCTCCCCTCCCCGGGCTCGGCCATCGCCGCCCCCCGCCTTCAAAAGCGGCGAGGCCGGGCCGTGCCCGCGGAGCGCGATGGCAGCGGGGCCCGAGGCCGGCCGGGAGTGCGGGATCTGCTACGAGGCGTACTGGGGAGCCGGGGGGGAGCCCCAGCAGCTGCCCTGCCGCCACTCGCTGTGCCAGCGCTGCCTCCGCAGGCTCGTGTGCCGCGCCGCCACCGTGGCCTTCGTCAGCTGCCCCTTCTGCAGGATGGTGACGCTGCTGCCCGAGCCGGCCCCGGCGGGGACAGCGGAGCCGGGCACCCCGCGGGGGGAGCAGCGGCAGGAGAGCAGCGGCGGTGCCGGCCCGGACCCCGGCCAGGGCTCGCCGCGCTCCGTGGCCGAGCTGTGCTCGTCCCACGGCCCCGTGTTCGCCGTGAGCAGCTCCGTGTCCCCCTGCGGCCTCCGCCGCGGCTCCGAGGCCCCGCACGCCTTCGTGCTGGGGCTGCTGGGCCGGGGGCTGCTGCTGGACACGCAGCCCCCGCCGGCCTCCATGGAGAACCTGCGCCTCGGCTTCGCCGCCGGCATCCTCGTGCTCATCGTCTCCACCTTCTTCCTGCTCGTGTTCCTCAAGTAGGTCCGGATGGCGGAGGGGGGGCTCCCGCCCCATTGCGACCCGCCCCGGCCCGGTGGATGCACCCGGTGATGATGGGTCAGGGACACCTCGGTGGCCAGGGCCAGGGCCAGGGCTCAGCACCTGCCTGGATCCAGCCCTGGGGCCCGCAGGACGCTCGGCTGCCCCGCACCAGAGCCCCCGGCCATCAGACTCTTTAAAAATTAACTTATTGCAGCGCTTCCCTCGCCCCGGGCCTGGCTGTGCTCCCGCTCCATCGGCTCAGCGCGGCGGGAGGCGCAGCGGGGAGCGGGACCGGAGCATCCCCCTGGAACATTCCCCTGGAACATTCCCCCGGAACATTCCCCCGGAACATTCCCCCGGAACATTCCCCCGGGCAGCCCCGCCGGCAGCGGGGACGAGCTGAGAGGGACGGGAAGGCTCCCGCAGTGCTGCCCTGGGGGCGAAGCTGTTCCAAGGAATCTCAAAGCTCTTTCCCGAGAGGAGAGAGCCCGGCGCGGTGCCCGCACACGGAGGAGGCAGCCGGGGAAGGACTCAAGGATGAGGCAGCCGGGAGCGGACACGAGACATTAAAGCAGACATGGGCCCAGCACAGCGTCCGGGTGTTCTGTGAGTCCGTGAGCCTCGGCAGGCAGGGCAGGGCTGAGCACCAGGGCCAGGATGGAGCAGGCGCTCCTCTCCTTCCCACCCCCCAGCAACCCCCTTGGGCACATCCTCAGCAAAGTCCTCTGTGCTTCATCCCCCTCTGGCCAGGGCTCAGTACCTGGGATCAGGATTAGCCCCAGCACAGCCCCTGAGGCAGCATCGGCTTCTCTGGGCTCTGGCACGTCCCCCTCTCCCTCGCCGAGGCTGCTGTGCCCTGGCAGCCCGGAGCTCCCCTCTGCTCCCAGGCAGGTGCTCCCAGGGGCACACGAGGTTCATTCCCGAGCCCAGGGGGAGCTGCCAGGGTGGGGAAGGGGTTGTGGTACCTGCTGGGCCTGAAGGGGAGGGACAAGTTTCAATCTCAACTCTTGCACCCCAATCCCTGCTTAGAGCTTCCCAGCACAGTGGGGCTGAACTTTGCTGCAGCCCAGAAGAAACTGGGTTCTGTAAACCCCTGGGGAACCAGGCAAGTCCCCTCTGTGACCATCACAGTTCTTGGTGCTGCAGCTTCTCACACTAGCACAGTCCAGTCCAGTCCCAAGGAACCACAGCACAAAGACCTTCTCTCTTAGGAGAACACTCAAGAACAGCTTCTAGATCAAATTATTCCTTATTTAAGTCAGAACTAAGTTGGTTTTCAGGTGACAGATAAAGCTAGACTACAGTAAAGTCACTGCAAGCAAAAAAATACAGGTTTAATTGCACTTTATTTTCCAGAAGTGAAATGCAAATCCCTCAGGGTGTCTATCTGTAATGGGGAACAAGAAGTGGAACTTGTTAGTATGAGCAATGATCACTGGGACACTGCAGGGACGGGTCCAGAGGCCACATCAGGGCACTGACACTCAGAGCAGCACAAGCACCCCAGAAAATCCAGTTTCAAGCAGCCTCACAATAATCAGCACAGTAATACCCAGGAGGGCCCAGCTCAGGTCACCCTCCATGGCAGCAGGGTGGCTGTCACAGGCTTTGGTCTCTGCCCCAATTTCAGCTGCATCTGGCAAGTTGTGGCACTGAGGGTGGGACATGGGGACCTGCCACATCGCCCACCAGCAACACCCAGTGCTTTTGCAAGAAATCACCTTTAGGGGGACACAGGTCTAATTCCAATCAGAAACTGTAAAAGTTGGTGTAGAAACCAAACCACAGAATTAGTAGAATTAAGTATTTTCATTTTATGAAGGGGCTTATTTATTTTAAAGAATTCTGGGGTGAAGTTGTGTTAGTGCCCATGAGTGGCATATAAAAGTGCTGTGAGAGCCCCAGGCTGTTTGGCCAGCTCTGTCCTCACTCCTTTCCCCTCCTGGTCCCCTCAGAGTGCAGGGCAACACCCCTAAATACCCAGCTCAGCCTGGGCCTTGTGTCCCACCCTTCTCTACAGTATAACCAGTGCTGGGATGGTGACATTTTAACAGCAGCAGAGCCAAAGGCACAGGAGAGGGCCTGGGCTGTGGGGAAGGAATTCCCAAACACACAGCACATCCCAGAGCTGTGCTGCTGCTCCCACAGGGAAACACAGCCCAGCAAAAACCACCTCAGCTCTGGGCACAGGAGAGGAGGTCCCTGTGAGTGACTAACACACAGCAGGGATGGGCTCCTTGCACCCATCACAGCTGCTCAGGCCCTGGTTTAGCAGAGCTCCAAGGGCCAGCAGCACTCGTACCACAGCTCAGTCAGTGCCCACCTGAGCCACCCCAGAGCTCCCCCAGCTGCCTGTGCAGAGCCAGGGACTCACAAGAAACACCTGACTGGGATTCCTGGGGGAACCTCCAGTGGCACATGGCTCAGACACAGTGGGGAGAAGGTGCAGGGTCCCTGGGAACCACCCTGAGGACTAAGAGAAATATTCCAAGGAGTTCATCACTGGGGAAGGAGATTTTAGTCTGATTTTTTTAACAGGGCATTGCCACTGCAGAGTCCTGCCAGACTTGCTCTGCTGAAGCTCTTCACCAAGTTCCTATTTGGATAAAGTTTGAGGTGAATGAATCCAGGGCTCAAGGGAGGGGGACAGTGGGTGGCTCCTGCACTCAGCCCAGCCCAGTTGTTTGGCAGCTCAGAGTGAGGGGGCTGAGCCCCCACGAGTGCAGAAGAGCCCCCATCCACTGGAGGACAGGAGCTGGAAGTCCCTGGTCATTCCCAATGTCCCACGTGTGCAGCTTGCCAAGGGCTCAGAGCACAGAAGAGGCCATGCCCAGAGGAGAGGGCTCAGCAGCCACATCTTCATCCCAGCCAGTCCAGGTCATCGTCATCATCGTCACCGAAGAGTGGCGCGGGAGGGGGACGCCCCTTCATGCTCTGCAAGCCACACAGAGGGAAACTGGTCAGCCCCAGCAGCTTCCTGGTATTTCATAATCACTGCACAAACTGCTCTGAAATTCCTAGCTTTGAGGAGCTGGGAACTAGAAGCCTCATTACCCAAGTTTTTATTTCTCATGTGATGGTTTAGATTCGATAGCAGGAAAAGATTCTTGATGCAAAGGAATGCAAAGCATTGGCACAGGCTGCTCAGGACAGCGTGGAGTCACCATGCCTGGGAGTGCTCAAAAAGGGGGTGGATGTGGTACTTGAGGACATGGTTCAATGGTGACGGATGCTTCATGGATGGATGGACTTGACCATCTTAAAGGTATTTTCCAACCTTAAGGATTCTGTGGTTTTATGATTCCAGGAGCTGCTTACAGGCTAAAAGGGACTGGAGAGGGGCCAAACACTAAAACCCTTCAATAAACCTGGCAGGTCCCACTGATCTCACGCCAGCAGGAGTCTGTCACCACTCCCTGAGCCAAGCCAGCCCCCTCCCAGCTCAGCCAACCCCAGACACTCCTGATTTACACAGGGAATGGATAAGCAACTCTGAGCTCAGCCAGGCTCCCACTGCCACACAGAGGATTTTACAGACTGTGCCTCAACCAGAGCAAAGTCCCCAATACCCAAACACATACCACTTCTTCCTCATCCTCCTCTTCAGAGGGAACTTGAGGCTTCAGTGGTTTAGGAGATGGTGTTTCAAAGAAGTTGTCCTCCTCAAAAAGGCTGCAAGGAGATAAAGAATGAGCAGCTGGCTCTCAGAGGATGGGATTTGCTTTTACAAGTTCTGTTACTGAGAGATGGCAAAACTTTGTCACTGAGGGAAACCTTTGTGGCAGGTACTGTTGAGCAGTGCAGGGCAATTCTTGGACCTGGCAGGCACCAGGCTCACTGCACAGTGTACACTGCACACTCCCCTGGGAATTCACTGCCTGCAGCAGACACAAGGACACTCTGGGGTTGCTCCCAGTGGAATGTACCCTGGGCAGCCTGGTCTGTGCCAGGTCCTGGCTGCAGCCCAGCCTGTGCTGTCCTGCAGCAGGGACACATCTGGACCAGTCCCTGCTGAGCCTGGCACCCAGCACCACCCCTCACCTGGAATCTGTGTGCCTGGGGCTGGAGCCCAGTTCCTGTGATGCTGGAGTTCCTCCCAGGACAGCTGAGCCTGGCTCTGCTCTGCTGGACACTGAGGCAGGTTCCTGCTCTGAGCCAGTTCCATCCCACGGGTCTGTGCCACTCCCTTCGTCCCCATTTAAGGGAGGAGGCTCTAAACCTCCCACAGCCTCCTCCACCTTCTCCACAGCTGGATGTGCTGGAAGCACTGCCCCATCCACCTCTGCCTTGGCTCCTGGAACAGAAGGTTCTGCAGCTGCTGCCTGCAAAGACTGTGCAGAGGGAGCCTGCTCTGGGTCAGCTGTCCTGATGTCACTGTCCAGCCCAGGAACAGGCTGTCCTGCAAGTACAGGCCCCTTCTCAGCATCCAGGCTGCAATCAGCTGTGGCACAAAGATGTTCCTCCTGAACTTTCTCTTCTTCTGTCACCTCCCTGCTCTGTGTCTCCTGCTCCTCCTCAGGGGCTCTGGGGCTGGCAGGGTGAGGAGCAGGCTGTTCCTGTTCAGACTCCAGGGAGCCTCTGCTCACTTCCTCAGGATCAGCTGGGGGTTCAGTGCTCTGTGCTGGGCTGTGCTGCAGGGGCTCTTTGTGCTCAGTTTTTGCTCCAGGTGATCCCTCCTGTCTCCCTGCTCCTGTGCCACATTCCTCATTTTCACTGCCATGTTCTGGTTTCTCCTGCTGTTTGTTGAGCAGCTGCAGTGTCACAGTCTGGAAAAGGGAGTAGAGAGAACAGGTTATACCCTAGACACAAACCATCTCAGATCCTTACATCACCTCTCCTACCAGGCTGTTATTTCAGTCTCAATCTCAAATCTCTCACTCAGTATTTCAGTACAGATTTGAGATTTTAGCCCAAGGCTCTCTCTCTCTCTCATCAGTGTCATACCTTGATAGTGTTCATGACAACCCCCAGGACTGTCCTGCCACTGTACATCTCATCCAGCTCAAATTCACCCCGAAGAGACTGAAATACACCGTTCATTATCTTCTTTACCTGCAAAAGAGCATGACAGGAAACAGAGATACAATTTATTAGCATGTGAAACACTGCACTCAACATCAGGCACTTCTCCAAGGGAAGGAGCAATAAATCCAAACAAATACAGGTAGTTTTTCAAAAAAATCTACTTTTCAAACCAGAAATCCTCACATCAGGCCACCTTAACTCAGAACCACTCTCTATGACCCAAACTTATCCCCTCAAACTGAGGCAGGCTGCAGAAAGCCAGACTGGCACCTCTTTCTTTAGTTTTTAAATCTAAAGTCTCAAATGTAGAGTTAACAACAAGAAACAAAAGTCATTCAACAAAGTGGGCAGTAGAAAGATGAAGTGAGGCTGTTTACAAGGGATGGAGGGACAGACACAGGGAATGGCTTCCCACTGCCAGAGGGCAGGGCTGGATGGGATATTGGGCAGGAATTGTTCCCTGCAGGGTGGGCAGGGCTGGCACAGGGTGCCCAGAGCAGCTGTGGCTGCCCCTGGATCCCTGGCAGTGCCCAAGGCCAGGTTGGACACTGGGGCTGGAGCAGCCTGGGACAGTGGGAGGTGTCCCTGCCATGGCAGGGGTGGAAATGATGAGGTCTCTTCCAACCCAAACCATTCTGTGTGACCATGATTCTAGAATAAGATCCCATCCTTTCTTCCTCTGTGGACTGTTACTACAGTGTTCTGTGGAGAAAATGCTGTTTTTCCTTTTTATGTCAGTTTAAAGAGAAATAATGCAAGGTAAATCCATTTGCTTAGGAAGGAGAAGGACTGGAGAGTCAGCTCACTTGATCAGTGAAGTCTGCAGGGGAAGATCCATCCTGGTCCTTCTGCAGGTCTCGGATCCGTTCCTCATAGCGAGCCTTCAGCACCACCACCTCTGCCTGCAGGGCTGAGTACTGCCAAGGGAAACCCAGCCTCAGAGCTGCTCCTCACACCACACCTCAGCTCCAGGGGGGACTTGGGCAGGGTTTGAGTGAGGCACTAACTCTGAGTGAAGTTTTAAGCATGTCACAAAAGACTCTGCTGAAAGCAACGGCACCAAAATAAGGACACCCAGACCAGCCTTGGAGAGTCACAATTGTGTCATCAGCTCCTCAAGTGCCACCAACAGGTGGGTGCAACATCACTGAGATCCCAGTGAAATGAAGGCTGGGTTTCATTATTGGGCCTGTTCTGGTTTGCTGGAAACCACTTGAAATTATCCTTTCACTACCATATTCTGGAACTCCCATCCTTGTTCTTCTGGATTAGCCTGAGGCTGGTGTTCCCTGCTCTCCAGTTCCCATCCAGCTGCTGTGTTATTCCTTTACCTTCTCTTGGATAGGCTCCAGTTCCTCCAAACGTTGCTGAACCTCAGACAATTTCTGCTCCTCTGCTTTTTTTGAGTGTTTGAGAGTTGTGAGCTGAAACACAAGAACCAGAGCAGGTTCAGCCCCTGGGAGTGTCACCCACAGCCATTCAGGACAGTGCAGAGAAGTGGAAGTTGTAGCTGTTGCTGTAGTTCAGCACTATCAGTACCTTGGCTCTCCCTTCTCTATAAACCCACCAACCCAACAGAAAACTGCACATGTAAGATGGCAGAGATCAAGCTCCATAACAGGCAGGAAATTAGAAAGTCAAGCTCCCACTTCAAGTGGAAGAAGACTGTTGGTTACAGCTGCTGTTATTTAGTGCCCATTACAGCAACAAAGAACAGCTCTTCACCTTCTCTTCCAGCTGGGCCACCTGGTGCTGCAGGGAGTCCCGCTGCTCACACAGCTCCTGGCACTGCCGCGCGTGCTGCTCCTTGGCTGAGGCCAGGGCACGCTCACATTTGGCCTCACACTGGGACTCCAGCTCTGCCTGGATCACTGACAGCTGCCCATGGCATAAGAGAGACCATCAGGAACACACACACATGATCTGTGTTTGCACAGGTGAAAGCCCAGGGCTGGACACCCACAAACAGAGTGTAGCCCCAGTGCTGCCACCAGCTCCTACCCACACCTCTCACTTCAGCTCCAGCCACAAACCCCCAGGCTGGCCAGAAGGTCTGGCTCATATTTCAGACCTCTTGGCTTACTTAACAACCTTTGACTCCTCACAAGTCCCATATTCTTCTCTCTACTACAATCTCAAATTGGTGCTTCTCCTTTCCTCAGTTTGACATTCTTCCCCCACCTGAGCATTTTCACATTATTTCCTACCTGAAGACTCCCACAAGCCCTCCAGAGCTGGAGCAGCAGCTCCCCTGAGCCCTCACCTGCTCTGCTGCTGCCTGGTCAGTCGAGGTCCGGGCCTTTTTCAGGAGCTGCCGGAGCTTGTCCAGCTCCTGCTGGTACGACCTGCGGATTTCTTCCATCTCTTCCTCTGCCTGAGCTCTCTCTGAGAGGGATTTCTTCTTCCTCTCTGCAAGATTCTGCAATACAAAACATGACATACTATAGGTCAGACTGCACCAAGCAGCTTTTCTCCCTCAGGCAGAAGGTTTTCTTTGGGCAGGGAACTTTATCCCTCGAAATCAAGCTGAGGTTCTCTGAGGTAAGGAAGGTTGACACATTACTGGGCAAGACAAGGAATAAATAAAACCCCACATAAGAACAAAGCATCCACCAGCCTGTAGATGAGTCAAGATTTACTTAACTTACATATTTAAAAGCAAGAACCTTGGGTTAGCCTCCAGTAACCAACTGAAGCTCTGTTGCTGGCACTGGCCATACCCTTTCCAGAGTCTCCTTTTCCACTCTCAGGTCTGTCAGCTCTTCCTCCAGTGCTGCAATCTTCATGTCCAGCTGTTTGCGGCTCTGCTTCTCAGCCTTGAACCTGCTCTGAGTGTCCTGAGAGGCTTCTTGGAGCTCTGCAAACAAACCCCCACATTTCTCTGTGAGTGTGGGGGCAACCCCCATTGCAGGGGAGCACATTTTGGGGGCTGATGGGGCTCCTGCACAGTGCAGCCAACTCTGCTTGTGCCTGCAGTGGGGACTAGAATTTATCAAGAGCAATGTTCCAATGCTTTACAACCACTTCTGTGAAGACACTTTTCCTAATATCCAACTTCAACTCCCACTAGCACCTCTCCTCCTCTCCCCCTGCACAGCCTGACCCCCCTGGCTGTCCCCTCCTGTCAGGGAGTTGTGCAGAGCCAGAATGCCCCACCAAGCCTCCTTTTCTCTAGGCTGAGCTCCTTCCCAGCTCCCTCAGCTGCTCCTGGTGCTCCAGCCCCTTCCCCAGCTCTGTTCCCTTCCCTGGAATCGCTCCAGCCCCTCAATGTCCTTGTCATGTGGAATACAAAAGTGGCCCCAGGATTCAGGCTGGGGCCACAGCAGTGCCCACCACAGAGGAACAGATGAACACCTCAGGTTTATATCAGCTTCCATCCACTGGAGCATCAGGATGTTAGACAGAAAAGCCAATTGATTGTTTTACAGAAGACATCCCTAGAACAGGATGATTTTGTTTGTTCAGTAATCCCACTTTGCCTTCAGTGGTGACAAGGATGCACATCCCTCAGGTATTTCAGTGCATCCATATCCTTCTTCCATCCCTTGTGACTAGGAAAAGCAGGAAGATACCCCAGAAGACATGAAAAACCTTACAAAAGAACATGGAGGAGCTCTCAGGGACAGGCAGGAGCAGCCTCACCTGCCACCTGTGCCTGCAGCTTGTTGAGCTGTGCCTCCTGTCTCTCTGCATCCTGCACAGCACAGGACAGCTGCTTCCTCAGGTCCATCTCCTTCTTCTGGTGGGCAGTGAGCTCCAGCTGCAGCTGGGAAACCTGGGCTGTGGCAGCTGCCAGCTCCTCTGCAACTTTGGCCTGAAGCACAAAATGGTCAAGGAAAAGGGAGGGGGGGAAATGGGATGTGAGGAAGCAGCAGAACTGTTCCCTCAGGAAGAGCTGGAAAAGGTTGGAGGACTTATCAGGGAAGACATCACCACACTGAGGAGGTAACAATGACTTTTTTGCCATGTCAGTTTGGTCCAGAATGACTAGAAAGCTGCCACCAACAACCTCATCACCACATCAGTTCAATCCAGTGAGTTTTCCTGAAAAGGTTAAGTGTGTGTAAGCCTGCTACCAGTGCCTGCTGCCTCTGCTCAGCTTTCAGGCTATGAAAACATCTCTTTGAGTAAAAAGCCTGGGCTCCAACATCTGATTGTCTTTCATAAGCTTACACATCACTGAAGAGCCACTTAAAACACAGGCTGGTCCCAGCCAAGAGAGCACCTTGTCCCCAGAGCACAGCATGAGGTCACCTCAGCTGCCAATGGGCAAGGCTGGCATTCCCCAGCACAGTTCTCAGTCATTTGGGGACCTGTTTAGATTTAGGATTGCTGAGAGTCAGTGATTCACCTAAAACCAGGCACTAGCACAGCTTGTTAGACAACTTGTAAACAATGTTAGCAGGGGCTCAAGGCATCAAGACAGACAAAGTCCCACTCCTAATCTCGTTGAATGACACACAAACTTCAGAGAATGCTCTACAAAGGCAGAATTTGCACAGGGAATCCCTAAACTGCATCCACACCTCTGCTTATTTCAAGATTCCCAACAGGTTTTTCACATTCTTGTAACAGATAATGTCAGGAGAACTGGATTTGCTCTCTGCTTTATCCCTCTAAGAGAATTCCCTCCACATGAAGACCAACACCTTCTGGCTCAGAAAAGCTGGGAGTAAAATTGCTCCAACTATAGTGATGATGAGGATGTGCTGATCTGCAGGGCTGGGATACCACACCACTTATTAAAGAGGAGGCAGCATTTCAGAGAGTGGCCAAAACTAGATCTGCTTTCCTCTTGTGCTTCCATAAGTGTCCCACTGCTACACTGACTCCTGGCATGCTAAAATCAAACCCCATGGCACAACTAAAGTAATCTAAAAGTTATTTTAACCCTGGCCTCTGTCTTTAATGGCAAATAAAACAAAATTGAGAAATCCTATGGAAGGAAGGGTTACTAGACAGAAGTTTCTACAGAGGATGCTTCATGTCCACAGCTCAGCTCCAGCCTCCAGCTTTCAGGCACCAAGAATCCTGTGCCTGCTCTGACAGTGATCCTGTTCTCCCATGGGGAGTGGAACAAGCATCAATGTGAGAAAATTCTTGGAAAGGGCTTCCCAGGAAAGAGGGGGCCAGTGGGGAGACACTGCCAGACTAAAGCCCTTTTCCCAGCAAAGGATCTGTGCTCATTCAAGCTCTGAGACAATTCTTGTCATGCCAATCAGTTTCTAGCTCAAGAGGAAGCTGGGCTGGCACTACCTAGGGCACAACCATCTAGCACCTACACAGTCAGCAGACACTGCCTCACCTGGTCCCAGCCCCGATCCACTGGCAGCATGTGCTGGGAAGAGAAAGCAGCGACAGGAAACAGGAAGGGTTAAGAACACAACTTGAGAGGCAGAGGCATTCATCAGCAGAAAAGCACAATGCTTCATAACAGGAGCCTGAGGCATGCCAGAGAAGCCTTTAAATTACTCCAAGAACTGTAAAAGCTTAGACAGGAAAAGGGAGTGAAGCCTGATGTAAAAAGAAAGACACTGAAGGTATCCTTAGGGTATGTCACACACCAGAGGTAGGGGCAGTCTTGGCTGTGACCTGCACTGGAGGGGTGGGGAATTACTTGTGGCTCACAAAGCCTTCACCTAAAGCTGGAACTTGCTCTGCCAGGGCCAAAGATCCATAACCCAAAAGCACTGAGTTAGCAACACCTCAGTGATCCTGTGTAGTGCCTATCTGTGTGTAAACAATGGATAAAACAGCTTCCAGTCCTCTTTTCTGGGGATTCAGTGACTGCAGTCCCAGGGCAAGCTAGGATAGATAAAGGGAACAGGAAGGAATATCAGCCTTCATAATTCCAGCCAATACTCCCACAGAAACATCAGGGCTTTCCTGGTCTGGCCTGAAGCCTGTTCATGTCACACCATCCCCAGGCAGTGACTGCTCAGTCAGTGGGGTCCTGCTGAAGATGGGGCCCAAAAGACTCCTGAGGATATTGTACTTCCAAAAGATGATTCTTTCCCAAGTTTTATTGTACCAGCAGGATGCTGTCCTCACCGAGAAAGGAATTTAATTTATTATTTCAGTCTGACTAATTCCTGGTTAGAATCTCTCACACTCCTACATAGTGTGGGTGTGGGAAAGCAGCCCCCTCCTGTCTGCTCTCAGCACTATCAGCTGCTCCCTGCTCTGCTCTTTACCACACCTTGGAAAGCTGCAGTTCTGGTCAGCTTTGGGTGCACCAAGTTATGGTTCTCACACAGAGAAAGCATTTGTCACCTCACTTTTGAACTGGAGAGAGACAACCCAACAGGAGAGCACAGAGCAAGACTGAACTTGGTGTAATTTAAGGAGCCAGTGCTAGAGAAAGCAGAGCAGGCACCATGCAGTGGCAGAGCCAGAGCAGCACTCCTGGGCTAGGCTGGCTACAGGATGGTTCAGGATATGCAGCCATGCATAAATGTAATTCACTGGTTTAAAAAACTACTTCCCAACAGCTCCTGTCATAAAAGCATAATGTGTTACTGGGAGAAACAAACAGCTTCTGATTAGCATTTAAAAAAAAAAGCACAAGAGTGCAATGAAGAAACTCCAGCAGGAAATATTTTTTCTTGTATCTATACTCACTCTACGTCAGTTACATAGGAGGAATAAAACACTTCTGGAACTATCAGTTCAGCTGAATAACTGAAGTATTTCCAACTCAAAAGCCCTGTGGTACACAATTCCTCAACACACTGGCCACATGCCTACACAGTTAACAATAAATCAGATATTTTTCTAAAGATAAGAATATTAAAGTTATGACAGCATGAAATGGTCATATCCTCTGTGATGCTTTGGTCATGAAAGCCATCAAAACATCCAATTTTTTTCTCAAAACAAAGTTCAGAGCTGCAGTTGCCTTTTAAGAAAACTGCCTTGACTACCAAGGCTTGTTTTAATGCAACAGCCCTGGCTTTGTTCATGCCACCATTACCTTCTCCTGCTCTGCATGCAACACTCTTGCCTGTGTGTTCTCATTTGTTGTCTGCAGGGAGTGGTTCCTCTGCTCCATCAGCAGGTTGCTCTGCTCCACATACCTGTGAACAGGAGACTCTGTGGGCATTCCTGTAAACACAGGGCTTGGAGCCAAGGCCTCAGACAGAAAAGGTGACATTGCAAAGCACAGAATTCTCTGTTGAATTCAGGACAACTTTGCAGGATGTGCTGCACCACGAGGCTGATCTCAGAGGGGTGGGAGGATGTGCCTGGCACAGCAGAGATTTTATCAGTTGGGATAAGTGCTTCACCTCTCTGAAAACATCTCATGTTCCAAGAGTTTTGATAACTTCATAAAGGGCACCACATCCCCCAAAACTTCTTCACCTCACTAAAAAGCCAGCAAAAAGAAAGCTACTCCCAGAAGCAGGGCAAGCCTGCTCACAAACAGCATGAGGGATTTTGTTCCCCTTTTACACATTCATGTCTACTGAAAATCAGAGTTTTGGGGATAAGCCCTGCAGAGAATAGGTGGGACACTTTTAACACCTTATAAAAATTAAAAATATCAGAATATGACTATCTCCTAACAAACACCCCTCAGTTATGCCCAAATGTAAGCTGGAGAGTCTGGAAATGCAATGAGGCTTCCAGCCCTTACCTCTGGTTGCGTTCAATCAATTCACTGATCTTCTCATTCTGCTCCTCAATCCGACTGCTCTTCTCAAATATCTCCTGCTTCAGTCTCTCATTCTCCTAAAGCACAGCTCAGCATGAATATTCAGCTTACTCAGATTTCCTTGCAGCATTTCCTAAACCCTTGTTTAGCACACATGCAGGACAGTGGTGATGCTCATCCCTTCTGGGGTAACAGCCCAGGAAGGCACTGTGCCACATTTAGCAGAATTCTGGCACGGGAATGTGGCTGCCAAATCTCATTCTAGAAAATACTGTGTCTGGTTGGTGTTTTTATCCACAAACCCCAAGTTTTTAAGACTGCTGCTTAGAAAGGCTTCAAAGCATAAAATTTAGTAGTGAATAGTAGAAGCAGGTGGTTTCTACAATGTGACACTTCAGCTGTGAAATTGTTCTGCTGGAGATTGGGGGTTAAATCTATAATGGTTTGAGAAGCTGAACTTCTCCCACGTGAACCTTTTGTCAAGGCCTAGGAAATATTCACAACTCTGACTCAGAAAATACCCAAACCCCACAATGCTGAGAAGAGCTTTTTGGAGGGGGAAAGAGGGATGGAAATAATTTTAAGTCTCATCCTCATTGTGGCCCCAGCTCCTGGAAGTGAAAGCAGGCTGGCCCTGCTCACCTGGATGATGCGCTGGATGTTGCTCATGATCATGGAGGCTTCCATAGTGACAGAGGAGATGCCAGGCAGCAGGGAGCTGTTAGCTGTGCTTTGCTTCTTCAGCTCCTCCACCTGCAAGGATAAATCACTCTTAAGCCATTTGGAATGAATTTATAGGTGCAGGTGAGAGTGAGACATGTGCAAAAAGGCATTTCACTATTCCTTCAAGTCAGCTGCAGGGAATAGGCACTGGATCAAGTGTGACACCTCCCAGAGGGCAGGGAATCCCTCCAAACAATTCACCACATGATATGGAAGACAGTAAAACAGTACCTTTCCCCAAGCTTCAGCCTGGTTTTTTCACAGCAGCTGAACTGCTGCCACTTGAAGGTGTGATAATATTGGAATTTTACTCATTTACTGTATCACTTAATGCAGGATTTACTGCTCTCAGCACACCTGGAGAGCAGAAATGTCCTGAGCAGCCATACCTTGGCAGCCAGGTGATCCATTTTATCCACGACTTTGCTCACAGCCAGGCGGATTTCAGTGTTGTGCTGCCGAGCTTCTGTCATCAAAAAGGAAGTGACATCTCCAGGTGCTTGAAGGGAAAAGAGAGAGATTTACAGTGACAAGGGGAAATACCTGCAGAGAGACACAGCAAAAGCTGGCTAGCATGAAGCCTGACAGCAGGAAAGCCTCTCTGTGCTCAGAAATAAAAGGGACATGGTATTTGGAAAACAAATAATGTAGATATTTCCCAAATAATCTCAACAGGAAGGTTTGAGTACAGGAAATTCTTGAGCCACGTGACAGCTCAGCTCAACAAGAGCAAAGCCCCCAGCCACACCAGAGCAGCAGAGGGACAATCACAGCAGTGAAGGTCAGCTTCTGAAACTGCTCTGAAAAAACAGGCTCCAAGAAAGGCTCAGCTACACTCAAGACTTCACCAACTGGGATGACTTAAATGGTTCTTTAAATGCCTTTGGTCCTGCCTAGGTTTTGCCTTTTACAGTTCAATTCTTTCCCTGGCTGGTGGGTAGCTGGTTACCATTAGTTTTTTTCATTACTGGAAGCACCATCTACCAAATTCCTTTAGTAATACTCAGTTTTAGGAAGACAGAAATTCCAGCCCTTTCACACTGCACAAAGCTCTTCAGAGTAAGAAAGAGATGGGTATTTACTGGGAAGTGTTTACCCTTATCTGATAATAAAAAGAAGCATTTGTGAAACAGCCCAGCTATAAATCATCATCACAAACTGTTCAGTGCAGGAGCTGCAGCCCTCTGAGAAGCAGGTACCTTTTAAAACATACCTTGGTAAGGAGCAGGATACATCTGCCCCACAGGCTGGAGATGAGAGGCAGATGCAGCAGTTTGGGGGTAAGCAAATGGCACTCCTGGATATGCCTTGAAGGACAAGTTCAATAGGTTAGAATGTGTTTTGCTATTTCCCCACATCCTCAGTTTTGTATTTTTTTAAGCCCAAGAGCAAGGATGATGTTTGCAAAGAAAAAGATCCAAGAATTGAGGAACTGGAAAGTCAAAATATACAACAGTCATTGTGAAAGGAAAAGAATACTCTTCTTTTGAGGGTTAGTTAGTTCCAACCTTCACTCAGATTTCAACAAATGTCACCCTACATTTATGAGAGTCAGATCAGCACATGAACACCTCCCTCTGAAGTTATGTTAATTTGAACACAAGTTTATTTCCTAAAAAGGGCTCAAAAAGCACAACTTGATTGCAACTTTACTGCTTGTTGCTGAAGAACTTGGAAGTTTTACTCTATCCACTACAAAACCAGGTATTAACAAAGCCTGGTTCATCATTAGTTTAAGAATCCATCATAAAACATAAAATTAGCCCTTTTGGAATTAAATTTTAAGAGGCATATGATGAAAATCTGAGAATGCCAAGAAGTCACAGGAAACAGCCTGGAATTCTCATCCTTGTGTTAAAGTCCTACTCCCAACAATAGAGAAGACTCAGGAGAAAGGACAGAAGTGCCAATATTCTCCTTGATTTCCTTTTCCTACCTGAAAGCCCTGTGCTCCTCCAGGCAGAGCTGAATGGGGCTGGATTGTTGCAGGAATTAAAGCAGCAGAAGATACTGAAGGTGCAGCACCAGATGCTTGAGGTACTGGAGAGGAAGAAATAAATTCAGCATGCTATAAGGCAGCTTGAAAGAATTTAATTCACCTAGTGTGAAATGGCAAAAAAAAAAAAAAACAAAACTAAAAACAAAAGCCCAAAAAACCAAACCACTAAATAGACACAAGTTTTAAAAGTTTAAAATAACAAAACAGACAAAAGCCTGTCTGCAACTTTGTGAAAATTAAATCCAGTCAAGCAAGTGATAATAGGTCAAGAAAAGAGTAATCTTTCCCAGAAATCCCACTTCTAGCTCCATTTAAACAACCTTTTTTCCATTAAAACAGAGATAGCTCTGAAGTTTACTAACACAAGGCATGTCTGTGACTGGCTCAGCTGACCAGCAGCTGATGTGACCATTCCATCATGGGAAGACACACCCAGCCCTGCAGAGCTGCCAGACTCAAGCTGCCCTTCACTTGGATTTCCATCATTCCTAAATGTACTGTTCACTGGGGAAGGATTTCTAACACTGCATTTATAAATCTCAGTGCCCAGTGACAGGACAGCTCAGCAATGCTGGCTGCTCTTCCTCAAGCACAAGGCCACAATGAAGAAACACTCCAAGAATTGTCTTGTGCCCCATGGATTAGTGGCTCATGGATCAGCAAGCCTTATCAGAAGCTTTCAGTTCCTATTTCAGTTGCTGGAAGGAATCCTGTGTTCCCACAGCCCTCCTGGAGTGGAATGGGAGTGCAGCAGTTCCCAGCACGTTACCTTGTGTGGACACTGCGGGCAGCACTGCCTGAGCTGGCTGCGAGGGTCTGCTTGGAGCCACTGGCTGTGTTGTTCCTCTCAGAGTATTGGGATCCTAAAAACATTTCTGCATGTTACAAGAAACGCCAAAGAACAAGCCAACAGCCTGAGCCCAAGGTCACTTGAGACAAGGTGTTACCCCAGGAACTCAAGTGGAACTTTCCTGTCACAGAATCAGAGCAGATTTCCCTGGACAAGGGCAGAGCCACTGCTACAGATCCCCTTTAAGCAACCCCCAGTGTAGGAAAAGGAGTAAAAGTCACACTGCTGTGACTGGTACCTCTATTTCTGAGTCACTGGAGTCCAGCTGACTCCCTGCTGTCCCAGCAAGGAAAGGCAGCATGGGCTGTCCCATTTTGGCCATCCGAGAAATCAGCTTTGCCTTTGCTACATCTGGGTTCTAAAACAAACATTTAATCACTCTCCAAGGCTTTTGAGGTATTACAAACATTTCTACACCTCTCACTGAATTTTGACTCAATTTTTCAATCACTGTGTGAAAATCTACTCTTCAAGCACACAGGGTAGCACCAGGAATGTTAAACTGGCTTGTTTTATATATCCTCTTTCTGGGATGACAGTGCTGTCACCACAGAGAAAAATCTATCCCTGAACAAAACACCAACAAGAAAATGTGTGCTTTCAGGAAGCTGCTTAGCAGAGGCACAAGGTCTTCCAATGCAGCCCTATAAACTTATCCTGAATGTCCCAATTCCTCTGTTATCTATTTTAAATTTGTCCATTTATCTCAAAAGACAACCAATCTTGTCAACATCCACATAGTCAGAGTCACTTTGCATTTAAGAGTAGGAACTGGGGCTGGAGTTCCTTAGATCCTGGTAATCACAGAATCATTAAGGTTGGAAAAGACCTTTAAGTTATGGTTCATCATCAAGTCCTATCATTATTTCCTTCAAAAACAAGGCCCTAACTGCTCTAAGGTGATCAGTCCAGTGTCTTGCATGATGTTAACTCTATCTTCAGCACCATCCAATGCTTAAGGTGAAAATAAACTTCTCTACTCAAGGTTCAAATTAGGAAAAGGCAGCACTTACTGCAAGCTGCTCACTGATGGAGTTGGACTTGGCCCGAACAGCTGGCTCCCTGCAAAGCCAAACAGGTGTGGAGATTAACCAGGAGGAATACAGGAGCCAACATTCTGGATTGAGAAATACTGTTTAATACACCTCTCCCTAGGAAAGCTGTTTTCTCATTTCATGAGCATCTCTTTTAGCCTACGCTTCTGGAACATTCTTTGCAGATATGTAGATATGTGTATTTGTAGATATGTTCAGGATACCATCATGGCCCACTGGAACAGCTGACTATAGAAAGATCATTTTGCTGACTGCTTTAACAACCACATTCTGGTATAAATAAGTTTAACCAAGTCCAATAACAAACTACTTATGGCAACAAGAGCAACACTTACCCGGACTCCCTCAAAAGGATGACTGACCCATTTAATTTAATGAACAGAACAGACAATTGTTGAGGTTGGAAAACACATCTAAGGTTGAGTCACCAACCACTAACCCAGCCCCAGCATATTCAGCACTAAACCCCATCCCCAAGTGCCACATTTGCATTCTTTGAACACCTCCAGGGATGGTTAACTCCACCCTGGGCAGCCTGTGCCAATACCTGTCAGTGAAGGTTTTCCTAATATCCAGCATAAATCTTTCCTGGAGTAACTTAGAGGTGATTTCCTCTCCTCAGTCACTTGTTACCTGGGAAAAGAACTCAACCCCACCTAGCTACACCCTCTTTTCAGGGAATTGTGCAAACTGACAACAATGATGTCAGCTGAGATGAGACAGCTGTCAGAGTAGTACCCACACAGATCAATCCCACTGGAGCTCAGGAATGCTGGAAAGGAATAACTTCCTCCACTGGAGCCCACTCCAATTACTTTAATCTGGAAATCAGCACTCAAGCAGAAAATTCCAGCAAGTCCTGTTAGCAAGCTCTGCCACATGGAGGGCACTGAGCTGGCACAGAGGCCCCACATTTGCCAAATGATGTGTTAGTGCAGCACTGTGCTGATGGGCACCACCACCTCGACACAAAGCTGTTGAAGCTTCTTAC
The DNA here is from genome assembly GCA_009812075.1 of Sialia sialis. Lineage (NCBI taxonomy): Eukaryota > Metazoa > Chordata > Aves > Passeriformes > Turdidae > Sialia > Sialia sialis. The sequence goes on from VRYO01002223.1 coordinate 4,946,253, forward strand.
CCAGGCTTTGGAGGGATGCTGGAGGGAGGCACTAAACCTGTGTCTGAGGAGAAGCCATCTGAGCTGGGAACTGGAGATGGTGCAGAGGAATCCCTTGAACTGACACTCAGCCCATCTGAACCAGAGCACTCCTTTGCCAGCTTCACCTTAAACCACACGAAGGAAAAAAAAAAAAAAAGATGTTTTTCTGGATTCCTGCAAAAAACTTTCATCAATTTATTTGTGATGCTACTGCCTGTGGAGCTCCTGCACTTTAAGGAAAAGCAGCCAACTGATTCAGAGTTGGAAAAGCTCTTATTCCTCCCACAGTATTTTGTTTTCCCAAGTGACTCACAAATAAGACAACTGAAAGATCCCAGGACAGTCAGAACAGACAAACAACCTTGAGGGATTTTCTGGGTTTAGGGTTCTGGTTTGGGTTGGTTTGTTTGAATTACAGACACACATCTTGCTGAGGTTTCTAACAGTTTCTGAGCAGGAGTTGTCACACTAACAGCAGGTTGCCCCCCTTGCAGTCACAAAACAAATGTTAACAAACACTTGGCAGAGACACTCACCCTCCTGATTTCCACCTCAAACACCAGAGTGGAGTCTGGAGGGACTCGGCCAGACACACCCTGAGCCCCGTAGGCCCAGGCTGGAGGAATGATGAGGAACCTTCGCCCTCCCTTCTTCATGCCCAGCATTCCTTCTTCCCAGCCCTTCAGTTTGCACAGGGAATGGAAGAGAAAGCAACAGTTGGATCAGTGACATTATTTACCAGAATTAAGACAACTTCAGGCAAAGGTTCCAAAACACAGAGAGAGAGATTCTTGCAAAATCCTGTTTATTTATTTGCAGCAACAAACCTTTGTCTTGCCACAAATCCTGATAGCCAGTTGTACATCCCAGTGTATACTTAAGAATAAAGATGCAGCTCCACCACACAATGATGACCTCACTCAAAATTCTGGGGAAGAACTGGACTCCAAAGAGATCTGAATTGCTCTGGTTAGATTTACAAAGCAATCAGAGAAAATAACTAATGAGGGACAGGAAGTCAGAGCAATGCAAACTGCCCAAGGGATGCCCACAGGGCACAAGATGGCTCCAACAGCCAGGCAAAATTAGTAAAATAAAAGACAACTTGTAACAGGTCATATATGAATTATACAGGTCATACATGAATTACTCAGGTCATGGAAGAGACCTGAACAAAAGCATCTCTGACTCAAACTCTGATTTTAAGGGATAATATAAGGGAATATCACAACACCTGGATGAAAAATAATTTCCTTTAGAAATAGGGTTCCCCAAGAACAAGAGAATGGATTAGGTGACTTCCAGAAAAACAAAGACAACAAAACCCCAGCTCCTGAAAACAGAAAGTTTCCTTTTTAGCCAAGAGGACAACTTTTATCTAACACTGTTATTGAAAAGGAGACTGGGCTCTACTCTGCAAAGCTTGAGTGAGATGCTGTCACAGAGTGTTTGCTAATAAATGAAACAGAAAGAGCATGCATGAATCCTGAACAAGATCTGCAGTAATTCAAAGCTCTGAGTCTTCAGTTATTATAATTGAAGAATAATAATGTTATTCTTGAATAATTATAATATTAACTATATTTAATTCTATATTTACTACATAAAGTAACAATACATTATACTATTCATAATATATTGATGTAATACATTTTATATTATTAATTATTAATTATAATAGTAATAGTTATAGAATTGAATAATTACAGTATTATAATGCAAGTGGAAGAAGCTGTACCTTGATAACCTTTCCAGATCCCAGCTTCAGCCGCAGCAGCTTGTCTTTGTTTACATTAGAATCAAACACCTGGAGAGTTGAACAAGAACACAAAATACATGGATTTCCCAACTGTTTCAAGATTCTGAATGCTGCTTTACACATTCTATAAACTCCTAGACCCTCTATTTAAATGATATTTCCCCTCACATTACTACCAAAATTAATTCTCAGCCATAAAACAGCTTTAGTCCATTTCCTGAAGTACAATTTCATGAAGTGAATGGTAGCTGCAGACTCAGACTTCAGAACTGCTTTAGGAGAGGACTGGGTAAAGCAAAACACATTAAATATTCATGTGTGAGAGTGCCCATGGAAGTTTAAAAGCATTCCAATCGCCTTCCCCTGAACAGTAATGGAATAATAGAAACATTAAGGTTGGAAAAGCCCTCTAGGATTACCAAGTCCAACCATTCCCCCAGCACTGCCCTGTTCACCACCAAACCATGTCTCAAGCACTACATCCAGATGGTTTTTGAACACTTCCAAGGATGCGACTCCACTGCTGCCCTGGGCAGCCTGTGCCAGTGCTCAACAATCCTTCCAGTGAGGAAATCTTTTGTAATATGCCAGAATCCCTTAATATTCTATAGGCAATACATATGACCCCACTTAGAGTGCCATAAATGCCTGAAGGATACCTTTAACATCAACACCAGCAGCCTGCTGCTGTGCAGGTTCCTGCCAGGGACTGTCCCACTCAGCATTAAGAGGTGACAGAAATGTCTTTACCTGTCCAAGCCCGTTGTTCTGGAACAGCCATCCTGTATAGGCAACCTCCAGGGAGTCTCCTCCTTCCACTCCCTGCCCTTCTCCCAGGAGGAGATCCTGGCAGAGGACTGAGTCCAGTGCTGGGCAGCTGTTGCATTTGGCAATGCACACCTGCAGAGGGAAAGCCTGGCAGTGTCTCTGCCCTTTAAAGGACAAGTCCCACTCAATCTAATACATTCCTTGCTGTACTGATCAAGCCCACACTAGAAATGCACTCCCAGGGCATTCCATATCTCCTTGTACTGAATGCTGCTGATTAAACATCCTCTGCTCTACAGAACCATTGATATGCAGTACTTGAGAATCTCGAGAAGCAACAAGCTCCCTGCTTCAATGAACAAAACTCAGGTCAGGTTGCTCTCAGATCTGTCTCCATCTCAGTTATGCAGCCACTCAAAGCTGAACTCCAATGAAAATAAAACTTGATTTGCCCTTGCTGCAAACCAGCCATCAAGAATTGCCTGGCCCAGAGGTGAGCAGTTACCTGCTTACTGAAATCCACTGCTGCCTTTTCTGACTCAAACATGATGGACCAGTTTTGCCTCTGATCATCATAGAATGTGCTGTAATTGTTGGGTTGAACCTGTGGGAGAGGAAATCAGTTCTATCTTAGGCATTAAATGAACTAAAAACCCCACATCCAAAACAAGCTTAAAATAAGAGCTGCCAAAATTAAGCAGGAAGAACCCTGCTGTTCTACTGCTCAAGTTCAGAATTAGTTTTTATTTATGTGCCCATTGGCATGGAAGAATTACTATAACTCAAATATGTGAGCAAATATTAAGTTTTTCATAGATGCTGCAGTTCACACAGTAACATGAAACCTTTCAGAAACTTTACTGAAGCCTGGTTCTTTAAGATATACTGAGAATTTTTAAGTGTAAGTAATTTACATTTCATAGTTTACAGTATTTATGTTTCCAGAATCAATTGGAGAAGTCACTTCTAAACCCAGTCATCAGATGTGACTATAAAACCCATTAATTTTTCAAGAATTTGCTAATAAAACTAGAGAGCAACTTCTAAGCTGGGACAGAAATTTCATTATTTTGAAATGAAACTTCTATTTCTCATACCAAGAAGTTTGATGACAAACTAGGAACAGTAAACCAACACATCAATTTTCTAAAATCTGGCAGAAACCAACTTCCTGACAGATCCCATTTTAGAGCTCACAATGCTCCAGATTGTTCTCAACAGCAGCAAAATGCTGAGTGTAAATTTTCTGAGAGAAAACATTTCCTTGCTGTCATTTCCTTCTGCTTATTCAGATATATTCTCTCAGACACTTAACTAGAAATTCTCAGCAAAAGGAATTTTGCTGGTTTTCTTCATGACAGGGCTGCAAACCCCCAACACCTCTGTGAGAGCAAGTAATAATTTACCTCCTACCTCCTGGCTTTGGAAATCTCCTGAGGTGCTGTGCCAAAGGGAGCTGTCACAGCCTCTTGTGCAACACATGAGGAGGAGAACAGTCACACTGGGGACACCTCCTGCTCTGTCACTCACATGTTTGATCTCAAAGGTTACAAACCAAGGCTTAAGGGGGGATTTTAAAGCCAATCTTGTGTTTGCTGTGATCAAAAAACACATCTCTAGGCCAGAGTCTCACCGTGAGCACGAAGCCTGGGTGGATCCTTGCAGAGGTGACCTGTTGCTGCTGACTGATGTAAAGGAGGATCCTGTACTGGATTCCACAAGCAATTAGACAAGGAAAAAAGAACAAAAACAGGAACTCAAAATGTCTTCAATTCTAAGGTGCCTAAGATTCAGTATTTATTTGTTGAATATACCACAGCAAAAACACTTAATACAGTTTCATGGCACTTATTAAAACTGGTTTATTCTCAAGGGTTTTATCTAGCCACAGCAACCAAGCAAGTCAAATTCATTGTTTTATACTAAGCAACATGCTTTAACTAATTCCACATTTTTCACAGTTACAGTGGAAAAAGAATGGTGCACTAACCCTTCCAGATACAGAACTCACCACACATGGCATCAAAACATCACAGAGTCGTTTAGGTTGGAAGAGACATCCACAATCATTCCCCCAGCACTGACCCATGGCCCCAAGTGCTACACCCACATGGCTTTTAAAGCCCTCCAGGGATGGGGACTCCACCACTGCCCTGGGCAGCTGTGCCAGGCCCTGATCACCCTTTTGGGAAAGACATTTTCCCTAATATTCAGCCTAAAGAAGCTTGTGTGTGTAATTTTTTATCTTTTCATAAACCTATTATACATAACAGACAGAGTTGAAGGGAGTTTTCCAAGTACTAAGCAACACAGATATTTACTAAACAACAGATCTATTGACATAATTGGCTCTACTAAACATAATCTATTGAGGAAATATATTTTTTTTTTTGTGCACCTGCACTGGATACAGCTCAGTGGTGAACTGGGAGTGACCTACTGACTGCTCCCAGCTGGATATGATCACATAGGCAGCTTGAGGAAAGCTGGTTCAGCTTCCTTCTGCACTCCCTGTCCTCTCCAGCTCCCCAGAACAACACAGCTCAACACTTCCCAGATCACTGACTCAGTTACCAAACTAGGATTTATTTTGTTCTTGCCAAAGCAGAAGCAACTTAGTGAGACATGAATGAGGGATATGAAACATCACAAATACCAACACCAGGGATGGGTGAGAGTCCTCAAAGTAGCTTTCAAAAAGGCCAGTTTACTGGGCACCTCAGTTCTGTGTTCTTGAAGGAACACTTGGGAAAGAAGATGGCTTTGATACCAAAAGAACAAAACTTCAGCAAAGCATCTCTGTACTGCTGGACAGAATTTACTTTATATCCATTTCCACCTGCACAAATACATGATCAAGTTGTCAAAGACATTCTGAATAAATACCAAAATGACTTCCAAAACCACTGAACTATTTCAGACATAAATTGTAAGAGATCTTACAAACTCATGGACTGCAGGAAAGAAAGATGCCACCAAGGTGGATGGCTGAGCCCCAAGAAAACCCAGGGGGCAGAAAGGCAGCAGGAGAACAACATGAAAAGCAAAACACCTGGAAAGCTCACAGAAACACCATCTCATACTCAGCATGGCAGAGTCAGGGAAGGAAGTGTCTCTCACCTCTTTGGCAGCGTGGTTCCCCACTACAGCTGCTCCATACTTGCCTTGCTTCAAGTACTGCCCATTGGTACTGGAAGAAAAAGGAGACATTCAGCTGCACAACTGTCCCTAACTCAGAATTCTTCAAAGTTCAGATCCCTTTCCTCAGGCATAAAATGTCGGGCAGCTTTGCTTAGCTTAGAGATATTCCTGCTTGTCCAAAGAGCAGACATGGTGGAGTGAGTTGAAAACTGCTCTCACAGATCCAGGGCAGAAGCATTTTTCCATGATGGCAGCACCAGTTTTGGTTTCCTCTCACTCTGCTCATGCCTCAATTCTCAAATGTATGAGCCACAAGCATCTGCCAGGGCCTCCTGAAGCAGTGCACATCTCAGCCCAGCAGCCAGGACACAGCTCCCAGCCACAGCCAAACCCACAACCTGCTCTTTATCTCAGAGCTGTCTCACCCAGAGCTGCAGCACAGCAACTGAAACTGTTCTTGAGCAAGAACTTCCACTGCCTTGCAGCATTTCTACCATGCAGATATGCCTGAAAGCAACTGTCTCTTGCCATTTACCCAGAAATATCTCCCCTCTAGGGACACATACTGCACCAGTCATGCAGAAGTCACTTACTATCGATAGGCGAGCACCGCGGTGGCCACCAACACCGAGGGGGCTCCTGAGGCTGCCGGGGCCACTGGCGCCTTCTGGGCCTGGCCTGTGGGGACAGAGACCAGGGACAGCTGTCAGAGGCACACGACTGGCTGGTGGCACCACCACAACACATTCCTTCCCTCAAGGAAAAACAACTTCAGTAGGAAATTACAAAGAAACAAAGAGCTGCATTCCAAAGTCACCCAAGGCTGGTTGAAAATCCAGGTGTAGGAGGGGCACTGGAGGACAACAACACTGAAGAAAGCTCAGGGAATTATTTGCTCTGCTCTTCACAAAGGCCCTGGTTCTTCCCACACACATTTGCTGCTGAGTGTGTTCCCCACTCTCAAGCCCAGTTACTCACCAGCTGCTGTCTGACCCTTCTTGGGCTGCTTTGGTGCTGTGAACTGGAAGAATTCATTTCCCTGGCTTGAGACTGTTTGATCCAGGCCAAAGAGAGAGGCTAATCTGGCTCTAGAAAGGGAAATAAAACCATTTAACCTGATTTAACACAGGCATTATACCCAATGAACACCCTGAACTAGAAGTGTTTACCGTCTCTTTGGAACTAAATAAAGGACTGCAGGTTGCTTTATGCTAATTAACTATTTAATTTTGAATAGGCAGAACTTGTAGATGAAGAGGTTGGGAAAGTGGTACAATTGTGTTTCATTTCCTCAAAAATCGACTGAAGGTATAAGAACTGAAACAGCGATACAGTAAAAAAAAAAGTTACTTTGAAGCAATGACCAGAATGAGCTTCACACAAAATAGCTGATTCTTACAATACCCAAAATAATGTGTGACAGAGAAACCACCATTCAGCTCCTAGAGTATTGTTTTTTTTCTTTAAAAGTCCAGGAAACACGTTTTCCCATTAAGTTTTAAAATGGGAGAAGCTCTCCCAGCTAAGGGCAGAGGGTTCAGTGCTGGAGGTGATTCCTTCAGGAGACACTGTTTGTAATTCCACTGCTTCAAAGCCAGTTAGGCTAAACCTATTCCAGATATCACAAAGCACGGAAATAATTCAAACAGGATGACACCACTCTCGGTGAATCTCCTTAAAAAATATAAC
>VRYO01002223.1:4954630-4994226 GCA_009812075.1 Sialia sialis
CCTGTCACCCTGCGGTTCCCAAGGTGACAGCCGGGCCCCGCGGCCCCGCGCTGCCCTTGCCGTGAGGGAGCCGTGACCTGCCGCGGCTCCGGGCTGAGCCCGAGGGCCCGCATGGCTCCGCTGAGGCCCTGTGGGTCCGAGGGGCTCGGTAGGGAAGGGTGGGGACACCCGGGCACTGCTGTGCTCCAGGTTCCGCTCTCTGAGTTACCCAGGATATCAGCACCGCGCTCTGTTCTCAAACATCAGAACAGTGCCTTGCGTGGATGCGCCGCTCCTCTGAAGCAGTTCCCACATTCGCCTCGTACCTTGAGAAATACACTTTTTGTTGGTTCGTTTCATGAATTTTTGGTGGTGTGCTGTTGTTTTTCTGTGTTTTTTCCCCTCTTGGAAAGCTGGTATCTTTATGTGGTTTGTGAGACTGACTGGCTTGGATTTCTCCTTAGATCCAAATGATGTTGAAATGCAGAAAAACAATGTGCAGGAGTTCAGAATTGCAATAAGGGTTGATATTTCCTGGCTTTGGGTATTTGCTGGCACTGGTTGGAAATTTGTATTATCAGTTACTGACTGGATGTTTGAGTCTGAGCAGGAAGTTACCAGGTGGACCAGGGCTTGCAGTAATTCAGGAGTTTATGGCAATGACTGAGGTATCATTGATTCCACTTCTAAAGGGAGAAGATAAAGGGCAGTGTTAAACAGCTTTTATATTGCAGAATGTGGGTTGAATTTAAAATGAAATTTGGAAAGGGTCAGAATATTATTTCTTTAAAAATACAAAACAAAAAGCCCACAATAATTTGATGTAAATTTCTGCTGGGAGGAGATTGTTCCAACCTTGGTAAGGCAGGTGGACATGAGCTTCCTTCCAATGGGAAATGGGATCCCTTGGATGAAGAGATTTTTGTTGCTTTGTCTCCTCTATCAGGTTGGTTGTTAGCAAAGTTTTTGTTTTTTAAGTGGTGAAGACCCATGTGGCTATGTCCTGGTGTGGTACTGCAGTTTAGCTTTTTTAGGTGTAGGTATCATGGAATACCCTGAGTGGGAAGGGTCCCACCAGGATCCCCCAGTGCACCCCTGTCCCTGCCCAGACCCCCCAACAATCCCCCCTGTCCATCCCTGGCAGCTCCTGGAGCTCTGGCAGCCTCGGGGCCGTGTCCATTCCCTGGGGAGCCTGGGCAGTGCCCAGCACCCTCTGGGGGAAGAACCTTTCCCTGAGCTCCACCTGAGCCTGCCCTGGGATAACCTGAGGCCATTGCCTCAGGACAGAGCAGAGATTGGAGGAGCTGCAAGCCCTGGGGAGTTCTGACCTCAGTTTCCCCTTCAGGATGAGCAGTCCCAGTGCCCTCAGCTGCTCCTCGTGTGGCCCTTTCAGACCTCTCACCATCTTCTTAGCCCAGTGTTACACTTGTATATATTTCTTAATTTTTTTCACTGGGATTCACTGGCACTGGCCAGTTTTAGTGCCAGTGTGGTGGAGAAGAAGCTGTAGCAGCACATCCTGCAGCACTCAGCAGGCATCACATCTTAGCCACTTGTCCTTTTTTAATTTAAGCTTTATTCATAACCCTCATCTGTATTGGAGTGTGCAGTGGGCTTGTGGTTCCACACAGTTCCCAGGCAGAGGCCACTTCTGCCTGTTTGTGCTCGAATTCCAAGCTCCAGAATGCTTACTAGTCCTGCTTTTTGTGCCCAGGTGGATGAAACGCTCCTCACAAGTGTTTATTAAGTTGATTTTCAGTCTGTTTGATCTCAACTTGCCTCTGCTTGAGCCTGAGGTCAGTAAAGCTTTTGCAGGATTTTTCATGAGTAACAATATGGCATCTTATAGGGTTAGTGTTCAAGTTAATGATCCCAAATCCTTCCATTTATGATGTAATGTTTCCTGAGGCTTTCATGAGGCTTTTGATTCTGCAATAGTTTTTTCCCATCCTTCATTTAAAAAGAGGCACTAGGAATAATGTGTGAATGTTGCTGTTTAAATGAAGATTGGTTTTGTAGCTAAGGATTTGTTGGTGAAGCTGTGACTTATCTGCTGTACAATGGAAAATTAAAGTGATGCTTTTTGCTACAAACACAAAAATTGTTGCAATAAGCAGATTTTTTGCTTCTGCTGTCCTTTCCCCCAAAAATAAGGTACTGAAAATATAAGAAATGTCAGGTGTTGCAGGCTCCCACACAACCTTGTGTTGAGAACAGAGGAATTTTGTACAACCATTTCCTACTGAGACTTGGCTGCTTTTCATTTCATATCAGATTTCTCATCTAGGGCAGGTTGTTAACTAAGATGAGAGTTAGGATAATTTCTGCCAGTAGAGAGGAGAAATTCAATCACCTTTTCAAGTCACTTTTGCATATTTGATTTTTAATTTTAAAGGTATCCCTGCTACTATGTCAGACTTGCAGTGGTACAAGGACAAGATTTGTGGGGGTTTTTTTTAGTTTTTTGTTTTGGAAAGAGATTTGGGAGAATTTTTTCACTTTTCTCTTCACAATGCAACTTCAAGATTTGGATTAGTGAAACACTATCTGTGAACAAAAGCTTAATGCCTGAGAAGGGAGGACATTGAGAATAATCTTTTGCAGTTTTATATTAGAAGTAAATGACAAAACCTATCATGTTCACACGGTGAGTTTTGAGCAGAGCCCTGAGGAATTTCCTTTCAGCTGGCTTGTTTTCCAGTCAGACATTAAATCCAAGAGAAGACAAAACTTTTTCTTCTTTCAACTAAAATGAACTATTTTCTCCTTTCCTCCTTGGTTTCTGTGTGTGCTAATGAAGACCTTTCTACCCAGCAGAAAGCTGCCATGGCTCTGCAGAGCTGCCTTCCCTGCCTGGCCTGAAGGTCACCTGAAAGTTAGCAGGAGCCTGCAGCAGAATTTTGGGAAGTTGAGCTGAAGCTCATTGCCAGCATGAACTTCTCCACGAGTCTGCCACTTGCGGAAATCACTGGGAGTCTTGGCAATTTTTTCTTAGGGAAGAATGAAAAAGACTCAATCTAGTTTGTGTTGTTTTTCTCTAGAAAATCCAATCTTAGTTAATCTACTCCATTGCCTTTTGTTTCAATCTAATTTTCTGGAAATGTTCCCAATCAGGTCCTGGAGAACATGATGCCAGTGATTTTTTCATTAACCTTTTTTTCATCTGAAAGCTGGAATCTGCTAATGCAGAGGATAATGGGACTAGTTATTGTAAACAAATTAAATCCTATTTTGGTGTGCTTTCTAAATGCTTTCATTTGTTGCTCCTGGAATTAGACTTTCCTAGTTTAGAAGCCAATCTAGAAGTGGGAGGTTGTCATGAAATAGCTCCTTTTTAGTTTTCCTTTTTTGTTTTTTCAGTTTTGTCATTTCTGGTTGTCTTTTCTTTCCTGTGTTATCAGTTCATATCTGCAAGGGTCTCCAGATTTCCACTGGCACTTCAGCAGCTGTGATTGCAGTCAGAACAATGGCTTTGTTTCCTGCTCTTTTCCTCTCTGTGGATGTAATTTTAGAAAAACCTCACATTTGCTGTATCACAGATGTAAATGTCGTTTATCATCTGCTAAAGAAATTACAAACATACAATCTTTTCTCTTTATCTGAGTGACTGGAACAGTCCATGGTAGCTCTAGAGCACAGACCAAACGCTGTGATTGAGGCTCTTCTCCTCTTACTGCTTGCTCAGCATATCCTCCTATGAATCCTGAGAAGTTGGGAGAAAACTGGGAGCAGAATGGAGGAGTCCTGGCATGGAACTCCCAGTGAGTGCCCCAAGCTCTGCTGAGACTGGGAGAGCCACTTCACTTCCATAAACCTTCTTTTCCCACACTTACTCATTAGTTATCACAGATTCAGATCTCATTCCTCTGATGAAGGTATGGGAGCTTGGAATATGAACTTTGTGATATATTTAGCTGATCCTGTGGCTAACCTGGATAAGGGGAGCCTTGGCAGTCTTGGCACTGCATCTGTAAAGGGAAGGAGTGCCTGGCAAATGCACTTAGAGGCTTTTTACACATTAGAAACAGTATAATTGGCCTTGGCTCTGTAGCATTAAGAAGTGCTTTGAGGCCACCTGTGAAGTGCAGTGCTCATCTGAGCTAATGCTGTGAGCAGACTGGCTGGCCTGCTCCAGAGAGCTGGGAAAAGCAGCTCCTGGACAGGGATCCAGCTCCAGCCCCCTCAGGGAGAGGCTCATCCCTGTGAGCCAGCCTTGTCTGGTGTCAGTAATTGGTGGCTGCTCTCAGAGAGCAGTGGGGCAATGGTGGGACAATGACAGCAGCTCGTGCCACCCTGGCTGGGCTCTGCCAGAGGCTGGACCGGCAGCCAGGGATCCCATTAGTCACTTGCTTCCCCTGTTAACCTTCCCTGCTCCCAAAGGCATTCAAACAGCTCATTGGCACAGCTGGATTGCATTTCCAAGCTTGCATCTTTTACTTGGGAAGGAAAAACCCTAACAAAGACTCAAAGCCAGTGCTCCCAGTAGGAGCCATCCCAGTTCACTGTCCTGCAGCCCTGGGGAAGTCACTCAGTGCTGCCATCGGTGTGGCTCTGTGGGAGGGCATTTCCGATGGGTAAATCAGCCCTTGGACATCAAAGTGATGAGGAAGTGGGAGCACAAGGTCCCGAGGAACACACCCAGCCTCGGGGTACTGTGCAAGTGAAATGCAATCAGTGTTGGTCTGGTTTTCTTGGCTCCCTTGTTTGTCTGAGCTCCTGGATTTGACAAGCGGCTGAGTCACGATTTCTGGGTTTGCTGCCAGGAGGGTTTTATACAAATCAAGTTACCATTGGCTTTGGTGCCCTTCATTAACTTGAGGTAAGACATTATCTCACGAGGATGTGTTGAACTTTAGTGTTTAAGGTGGTGTCAGGTGAGGCTGAAGTGTGCTGGAGGAGTGTGTTGTAGATACTGTCAGGCTGAAACCTGAGCAGCTGCAAATGAAGTTGGGAGTTCCACAGCTGGCCTCATGTTCCTCTTACAGGCTGGGTTATACTTGTAAAGCCCTTTTTGTGCTCTTTTCATAAAAGGCACAGAGCAGTGTCTGTGGGATATCCTTCTGTATGGGTAGTAAAGCCTAATGCACTTGAATCTGATAATTTTGCTTCTAGTTTAAAAAACCTCTTGGCAGCAGCCTGACTTTCCTTAATTTTCTGAATTCCTGAAGTAAACCCTCCAGGACATCACAGCAGGATCATGTGCACTGCTTGTCAGTTGATCCCATTTTGTGTAACTCTTACTTCTGATCTTGCTTGAAACCACCGCCCCCACCACGAGGCCCCCTGTGTTGCAGGGCACAGCACAGTTGTTCTTGCACTTTTTCTGCTTTGTTCCTTTTTTCTTTCCATAGCAATTGTTGGCTCCAGCTTTCCAGGCAGAGTGGTCTCAGAGCCAGTTACCTGACAAGGTTTGCTTCGGACACAGTGTTGAAGAATTTCTGCGCAATTGATGATTTATGTGTCTTGTTATTTTTTTCTCACTTCCCAGTGCTCCTGAAAACTGGCTGGTGGCTTTGAAACGATCAAATTTCTTCATTGTGGGGCAAATAGAGTCACAGGGTGATTTAGGGTGGAAAGGACCCTAAAACTCACCTTGTTCCACCTCTGACATGGGCAGGGACACCTCCCAATGTCCTAAGTTGCTCCAAGCCCCATCCAGCCTGGCCTTGGACACTTCCAGAGCATCTCTGGGCACCCTGTGCCAGGGCCTCCCCACCCTCCCAGGGAATAATTTCTTCCTAAAATCTTATCTAAGCCTACTCTCTCTCAGTTTGAATACTAAAATACTTATATACTGGAATAAACTAAGCTTTGTTATAATATCCAGAAGCATGCAAACCACTAATTTATCTGATAGAGATATGAATATTTGAAATGTGTTTTGGTTAATGTGTTGGAAAGTAATCTCTGCAATGCACTTAATCAGATCAGGGAGTTCTAAAATCTCTTTGCACTTGTGCAAGGGTCTCATGAGGGAGACTCAGGAGCTGCTTTTGCTGCTCTGTGGATCCCTGTGTGAGCATCTCAGTGCTTGGTCTGGTCCTAAACTAATCCAAGCAGTTAATGATTAGCCTTTGATAATGATCTGCTTGTCAGCATTATGTGAGGGTTGAAAAACTTTGATCAGTCTCAGACTTACTGCCTCTCTGGAGAAAAAGGCTCTGCTGGAGTCAGTAGATGGAAAACCTGTCTCTGGACGAGTAAGTACTCAGCATTTTTCACCTCTGAATCATTTCTGCTTTGGATTAGCAGCTCTGTGGCTGTCCAGGGGTTTAAAAATGATGAAAAAGCCAGCATGTGAAGCACTTTCCCAGAGTGTTTTTTTTGTCACTCATGGAAAAATTGTTGATAACTCTAATTGTGGCTTTCCATGCCCTACAGTCATGGCTCTTCCTGTCAGAAGAGTGTCACAAGGCCAAGACTCTTCCAAAGACAGGTTCCTTCCTAGAGAGTTGAGTTCATTGCTCTTTTCCTCTTCTTGATACTGGAGATCTTCTATCTGGCTCAGGTTGTATTTTCAGTGACTTGGTAATTTCAATAATACTTCCAGTAGTTCAGTTGCATTTTCCAAAAGAGAATGCTCAGTTCCATGGACTGGGGCTATGAATTTGTTCTCTGAACCCTTGAAGTATTTGCATCTCTACCTGGAAGCTGTTTATGTATCACTGTGCCATCCACTTGCTGTTTGCCAAGATTATGGATCAAGAGTAGTAAGGTGCCTCTGGTGATGGATATTTGGCCTTAACCATCTGCCAAAGCAGAGATTGACTTCCTGGGCTTAATTAAAAACCAACTGGAATGTATTTTGCCAAGGGTGACCTGAGTTCTACCTTGTATTTTGCCCATGAACAGCTTGAGGCTTCTCAAAACAGTTGGAGGCACAAAATAATTTGATTCTTGGCTGTGGTAGAGTGGGGTTTTGTGTTGAGGGACAGTCATGGATGGTGCAAAATGAAATGGACACATGATTTCTCCTCAGCAAGAAAAGGTATTTTTCAAAAATTCGGGCTTGTGAAGTCTTAAGTCTTTGATTGAAGCTTGCATTTCAAAGGTGATCCTGACAGGTCAGGGCAGGAGCAGGAAATGCCAGGGTATCCCAGTAGGAGCTGACATCAGCTTGTGGCTGTTGAGGCAGTGTTTGACACAGGCTGGAATATGGCAGCTCCAGGGAAGGGGAATGGTTCAGTGGCCACCTTGAAGTGCTGTGTCTGCACATGGACATGCTTCTGAGGGGTAATTACAGACACACAACTGCTTAAATATGAAAAGAAAGGGGTGCAGTGGAATTGCTCTGCAAGGACACTTTCCCATGTGGTGCAAGGTAATGTGTGCCTGGCTGTGCTGACATGGGAAGACGTGTGTGAATTGCTCAAACCAGTATGTCTCACATCATACGTGTGCAATGGTTCCTGAAGATTAACCAGGAGTTTTGGAGTGTGGTTTCCTTGTTATTCAGATCCTCAAAACATCTGCAAGTTAATTCAGAACCTGTACAAGTGTTGCCTTTTCTGGGCTAAGTCTAATTATAATGTTGAAAAGCAGCCAGAGAGGGAAAATGAACTGTGTGAAAATGGGCAAGCAGGGTAAGATCTGGGAATCTCCTGTGGATCACGTGTGCTGGACTCCCTTTTATGAGGCCTCTAATAAACCAGTGCCGTCCATTTATTACCCTCAGGTTTAATTTTACCTGCATGGGACAAAGGTGTTTATGCTGTTGTAAGATAAGGTCTGTAAAGAGGTAATAACAGATAACATCTGTAGTCCTTCACCTGTATTAAAGACCCACTAAGGCACTTCTGGGATACTCTGAATCACTTCTGGCTCTGAGGAAACTTGTGCTTCATTTCTTGGGAATGCACTTTTTGACTCTGCTTTCATTTCGTGTCCCCTGAGATTATTTTATATTTTTACAGGTTTAAGGCTTGAAGACACCATAAAATCAATCTGGTCAGAGCTGTTTATGCTGTGTGGCCTGGTGTGTCCTCCCCATGTGTCGTTCCCACTCCAGCAAACCATGGAGCGATGGTTTATCAGGATTAACTTGCAAATAATTCCCTGTCTTGCATCCTGACATATCTGTCATTCCTTGGAGATGGAATGCTTCTGCATGTGGCCACTGAACAGCCACAGACAATAATCTGTGTCCTTACCCTGTGGACAGACTCATTTTTGTGGGAGACAGGCTCCTTTCCATACGTACAAGTGCTGCAGGAGGTGTTGAATGTGTAGGAATGTGGATGTGGAATTAGTGAGCATGATAAAGAACCTTGTATGTAAATGGTGAGGTTTGGTTGTTGGTTTTTTTTTCATTTGAAGAGAAAACTTCTGCCTGTTATAGGCAGAGGAATACATGCTAGGAACTGTTCTTGATTAGGTTATATGAAATAGGAAGTGAAATTCTCCACTAGGCCTGGTTTTTCTAAGGAAGCAGAAGTGTAATCTTACAGAATACACATCTTTCAAGATGGAGTTCCAAATGCAAATATATTTTTATATTAATTTTTTTAAGAGTCTCACAGGGCTCAGGACTCTGTCCCATTTGTTCTCAGCCTCCCCTGAGGCAGCAGGATGGTTCCTGCTCTCTGGCCATATGGATCACATCTCCCTGATCACCATTCCTGTGTTTGGTTGTGTAACATCTGAGCAAAAACCACCACTGAGGATAAGGAAGTATCTGTTTATTCAGGAATTACGTAATTTTGGAAATATGGGTCACATGGGCCTGATTTTCTGTCTCCTCTTCCTGGTGCTATCCTGTGTCTCCTCAAAGCTCAGAATCCTTGGCTGTCCTCAGGTGACCAGTGAGTGCTGAGTTTTTAGCAGAAGATTCCCAGGTGGCTCCTGGCTGAGCACCACCCACCCTCCTGCTCCTCCATCTCAACACAGCTCCTACTCCCCTGCCCTTGGAGCCATTCTGCCCTGTGTCTGCCTAAACTTCCTCCCTTCCTGCCAGGTTTCTCCTCCCTGGCTGCTGAATCCTGGGGACTTCATGACCTGGGTTTGTGTTCCTGTGTCATGCCCTTGATGATGTGAGGAAGAGAGGTGAAGGTGATGGTGTGGCCTGCTGGTCTGCTGGGCTAATTGCTAATTGCTTCAGAAGGCTCTGATGTGCACAGGGAGTGCTGAAGTGCTTCTGTAGATGCCTCCTGGGGATTGCCTTTGATAGAAACTTGTCAGTTCTAGCTCTGAATTCATGCTGGCATAGGCTGTAAGGAATTGTGGTGTCTGCTGTGCCTTTTATCCTGGATGTTTCATCAAGAAGGTGTAACGTGCCAGTTTGTATATCTCTGGTGCTGTGCTGTTTTCTCCAGGTGACAGAATCACCAGCTTGGGTACAGCACCTCCTCTGCTTTCGTAGCTGCGAGAATGGCAGTCACTCCTCAGCTCCTGAGGTGCCTCATCAATTCTGCCACTTTCCAGAAATGTCTGTGCTCTTGGGTGCCAGAAAGGGGGACAACTGCTTCATCCACCTAGACAGAAAGGGGGACAATGAACAGCATGGGGCAAATAAGGGATCCAAAAGGCTGGTGGTGGAAGAAATAAAAATGGAGTGGAAAACACTGAACATGTACAGAATGGAAGAAACTGTGCGGTTGGTGGGCTTGAGAAGGACAAGGCACTCCTGAATGCAGGAGTCAGAGCCTAGTGCAGAAAGGATGTGCTCTGGCTTTGACATCTCAGAGGACATTGGTGTCCTTGCTGTTTTTGCCCAGAGGGCAGAGCTGGTTGGAGCTGGGGGCTGTTCTCTTGGAGCAGTAACAAAGAAAAGGGGAAGTTTTGTGCCGGATGAACAGGGAAACTGAAGTGTGCAAGAGATGCCAGTCACCTTTTAATTGGTACCACTGTGTCACTATTTCTCCTCAGCACCTGCTGATGTAGCAGCTCCCTTTATGAATACAATCTTTACTGGCATTTAATGCCAATAAAAGCAGCTTGTGGTTGACATGTCTGTTCCTGGCCCTCTGCTCCTGGTCAATGTGTGGGCGACTCCAAGCAAAGTGAGCTTTGCTTTCTTCCCTGAGCTCCACTTTGGATTTGCTTGGCTTATTATAGTCCCTGGCTGGGGTTGTTCAAGACAGCCAAAGCTGGAATGTGCTCTGATTTTTGGATAGTGTCCCACTGAGGACTTCAGGTTAATTTGAGTTCATGCAGGTTGAAAGTATTTGTGTTTTACCAGAATGGGAACAGGTTGTTGCTGAAAACTTCAGCTCATGGCATTCTTGACATCAGTTTCTCCAGAATGAGTTTGCTGTGTCCTGCCTGGTTATCCTTTGTGTGGATGAGTGTCCTCAGCCTTGTGACAGCCTCCAGCATCTCTTTGCCTCCCAAAACTCCCTCCCTGGAGCCAGGTCTCTGTGACAAATGTGCTCTGAGCAACATCTGCCAAACAGACTGTTTTGCAAAGCTGCACCCTGTGGCTTCCACAGCAGCTGCCAGCCCCAATCCCAGTGGAATTCCTAGTGTCATGCCCTTCCTACTGTTTTGTATTGGGCAGGGAAAGGAGTGTGTTGCATTTGCAAAGGCATGAGAATGATCCAGTCACGTGTACCCACTGCTGTACTCTGAGCCCCAAAGCCTGGTGTGCACCTTCCAAACCACTGCCACACAGCAGAGTGCATGGAGCTGTGCTGCTGTGCTGAGGAGATGGTGCTGTCCCATGTCCTGCCAAGTGTGGGGTGCCCTGAGGAGCACGTGGGGACCCCAGAATTTACCCCAACAGCTGGAGGCCTGTATCAGTTTGAGATTGCAAGGCTTCTTTCAAAGGAAAATGTAATGTTCACTGGGATGTTTGGGAATCTGTGTGGGACTCCTTTGTAGATGAGGGGAGTTTCTACCCCTGCATTGCTGACCTTGGATTTGTGAGGGGCAGAGACCAACTGAGGTGTGACAATGTTGGTTTTGTCACCTCTTGCTAAAGGTTCCTGTGCTCCTGGTGGAAATGATCTCACTACCAAGGCGAGGGCTGAGAAGTGGCCAGCACAAGCAGAGGGTGTTGGAGCATGGAAGAGGAATAGGAATAGGATAGGAATGTTAAGGTGGAAGGCCCTTCAGGAATCATCTGGTCTAACTGCCAGGTCTCAGCTCGATGGAGACAGTCAAGGATCCCTCCTGGATCTCCATGCAAAGCTCTGTGTGTGTTTGCACCTGGGCTGGCTCAGACTTCTCTGCAGAAATGAGTCTACAACCAGGAAAGGGCTGGCAAGTTTTGCCATATTTCTCACAAGGATCCTTCTTTGACTGCTTTGTCAGCTCCTGGAGTTTCAGTATGGCTGAGGAAAGTGCTTGACCACAGGGGAGGCTCAGCCCTGAGCTCCCATTATTTTGCCACCTGTACACAGCTCTTGCCAGCATTTCTCAGCCTTTCCTCTGATGTTACCAGACTTAGAGTCCGAGGTTTTGTGCTCTGCAGGGTTGTTTTCAGCTGCCTTTCACTCCATTGGGCCTGTGGCTAATGACATGGTGTGTACTTCACTTAATGAAGTTCAGTGCATTGTCCTGTAAAGAACAATCTGTCCTGGGTTATTTTTTCTTCTTGTTCAAAGATTACAGATTTCCTGAGGCGTCTGCAGAAGCTGGGAGATTAGGAATGACCGTCCCCTTCTATGGAGGCCTCTAACAGAGGGTGACCAGACAAGGTTGCTATGAAAATAAACTCCATCAAAGGGCCATTATTGTAGCCATGCTGAGAGGAAGAGCTCTGCCCCCTCCTCAAGTGATGAGGATTGTACTGAGTGGCTGTGACCAGCTTTGCTTGAGTTGTACAGCTGAGGGGTGCTTTGATTCAGAGCAGAGGACAGGACCTTGAGGATTGAACATATGCTGATATTTCATCATCTTGCTTTAATCTTCATTTGAATTAAACATTAATTAATTCATATAACTACATCAAGCTGCCAAATGGTGTGGTGCAGCTCCAGGAAGCTTGTGTGAGCCAGCACCCCAACTGGAATCCATAGTCTGGAACTGGAGCACTGATTGAGGTTTTTGTCACGTCTCTGGGTGCTGTGTGATGTTCAGGGGGCAGCCTTGGGGACACAGCAACCCAGGAAAGAGAGGGACAAACATACTGGTACAAGAAACACAGGGATTTGGTAAGAATAAAATAAGCAAATGATGGCAGCCAGGAGGCCTGAAGGGTGAGTGTTTGAGGAGCATTTACTGCAGGGTGTGAGTGTTGGCCCCAGCCCTGTGATCTGCCTGTGCTTCAGAGAACCTGAGCTCAGCTGTGGCTTAAACATCACCCCTAAACCTCCCTTTGTGGGTGATGTGGTTCTGCTTCATTCCCCTCCCACATCTTGCCTGTGGGGTTTATCACTTTAATAATTGTCCCATCAGCTGTGGGTGTAGCTCATGGATGGCAGAGTGGTTTTGATGTGCCAAAACTTTGTCATTACCTTCAGCATCCACAACTGTGCTGTAATGGTTGCAGTTGGGATCCACAATGGAAGTGATGGCAGAGATCAGATCTGTGTGGATTTCTCCCCTCACAAAACAGGAAAACCCTACCCATCATTTTAAAAGCCCATTCTTTGCCTGTGTTGTGCACTCCAGCTGGGAGAGCTGGGCTCTGGGTGCTCCCAGCTTGGCTGCCTGTCCATGCTGACTGCTTCCATCCTGGCTTGGCACAGGCTGCCCAGGCATTGTCCCCTTTTGAATCTGAGCACAAGATGTTGTCTGCAGCACTGCTCAGCTTTTTTTTCAGCCATTATTCTCCCCTCCCTGCTCTGCAGCCTCTGGCATCTCTGGCTGGACACCCTTCAGAGTGCCTGTCATCCTTCAAAAGTTCTGAAACCTGTGGGTGTGAATAGGTCAGCCTGCTCTCAGGTAGACAGGGAGGATGTATCCTGTGCCACACTGAGTTCCTGCTTGGCTCTGCTGATCCAGTTTGAATCCAGCAAGCTTCCATGGTCAGGGACAATCCCCAGGAAATCCAAATTTGTAGAGCCTCACCCTCAATGGGTGTTGGAACTCCTGAGCTCTTCTCTTTCCCTTTATCCAAACCCCTTCTGGCGTGTAGAGATTTTGTGAAGCCTTAAACTTCTGGGAAAAGCTTTAGGATGAGACTCTAAGGTGGTAAGGCAGTACCAGGGCAAACCACAGTTCTGCTGTGAGCTCAAAACATTCCTGGAGTTCTTAATATAGCTCTAAGAGTTCCTTCTTCAGGAATTGTGCAAGGGAAAAACAGAGGTGTGCAATTAAGTGTGCTGGGCACAGCACAGTCCCTCCCTGTGTCCCAGTGCCAGCCTGGGGTTGCTGAAGCTGTTTGGGAGAGTTCCAAGGGGAATTTTCACACTGGGAAGCAGCAGTGTGTATCTGTAACACGTGTTCTGCTGCATTACTGAAGAATATGGTGTTTTTTCCCTGTGTCTTTTAAGTGTATCTTTACTCAGGGGCCCTGGCTGCCACTGCTGGGTCCTGCTACAGCATGAGCAGGTGGAATTGGTTTGTCCCTCAGCTCTGGAGCTCTGCCTGGGGTCCTGGAAAAATCCACCCATTTGGAAAGGAAGCAGTTAAATTAGAAAAGTTTGCCAGGAAACTGAATAAACTAAAAGCAGAGCTTAGGTCTCCTGATGACGAGCTCAGTGGAGCCCACAGGCAGAGCCAGTGAACAGAGCTGCAGTGTCTGCAGGCTGCTGCTGCCCTCCCACTCCATTTACAGCACTGCTAAACAAAAAAGGGATTGGCCTTGGGACCACAAGCTGGGAGCCAGTGGAGCTGGGTCTGCCAGGGCACTGCTGTAAGTAGAGCACCGGGAACTCCTGGGTGCCTTTTCCATTCCTTCTGTGTTTTTTCTGTAGCATTCCTTTGTGTCCTGAAACACTGAGACATATATGATATGTAAGCAAAAGGTCTTTACTTTTCCAGCTTGTATTTTTAATAATTTTCCCTTGGCTTTCTCTTAGGAACTTTGATTTCAGTTCTTAGTAAATATTACCAAGTCTTTCTCACTTGTTCAAAAGGGAGGGACCTCCTGACCCTGTTCTTGCTCTCAGAAGTGGTGGTGGAGACATGTTGAGTACAAATCGCTCCAGCTGTGCTGAGGGGAGTCAGGAGGGTTCCTGCTGGCCACTGCAGCAAAACCCTCTCTGTGGGACAAAGAACTGCACTAAAGGAGACTAAAGAGGGATTTTTAGGGCTCTGGTCCTTTTGGGCAGAGCCAGTGGAGCCTTAATTCCTGGGTTTTCTGGACTGGTTTGGGAAAGATGAGGCACTATTTAGAAGAGAAGTGTTGATATTGTAATTGGCATTGATGTAGGGCTCCACTGTTAATCCTGTTGGACTTCTGATTTGGAAAGGGGCTTCATTCGCTTTGGAACTTTAAGGAAGATCTGTTTGAGCTGATTGTAAAGTACTTTCTGGGAGATTGGTAGATTGTTCCCATAATGTGTCCTGTTTCTGCATGTCCTGTGTTTCTGCATTGAAAAGTGTATTTTCCTTGGGTGTTTGCCACAGGAAAAGCTGGGATTGGCTATGAAGTTGCAGGACACTGGATGAACACAGCAGAAGCAGTAGATTGGGAAGCTGTGGAGGGGTTATGTTTAATGGCAGTGATTTTTGGCTGAGACCTGCTTGAAAAGTCTGGTTTTAGCATCTCATCATGTCCAGCTCATTTACCTGCATTGCCCTGCCACCTCCTGCCTGTCCTCCCCTTCTCTGTGCCCTGGAGTTGCCAACGTGGCCTCCTGGTATGTGTGAGGTGAGGCAGCAGTGGTGTGGTGTTGGTAGAGGGTGAAGTGGGTCCTGGTGCTGCCAGTTTGCTGCTGTCAGATCCTACTCCTGTCCTGATGCAGCCTGGTTTGCAGAGCTGCCATGGTGGCATTGCAGGGCTGGGACACAAACCTCAGCGTGAGCACTGCCTGAGGTCCTGCTTAAAGAAATAAAAAGTTCTGTGTGGAGCTCTGAGTCTTGCAGTTTTCCTTCAAAATCTGGGGGGTTATGAAATGGAGGCTGTGGCTTCTCTCATCTGGGGTAACAGCACTGAGAGGAAAAGAAAGAAGCCCGGGAGGAGAATTTCCTCATTCCTCTCTCCTGTTCCACCCAGTTTGTTTTCTTAGGCAGTAGGTTACTGCAGAGCACAAAAATTCACTTTGTGTGTGTCCCTTGTGACAGGTACACCCTGGGGTCTGTCCCCTTCAGGTGTTCAGAGCACCTGAGCCTGATGCAGCCCTGGGCTGTGGCACCTCCCTCTCCAGGGCTCCACACTCAGGAATCCACTCCGATGCCTCTCCCTCTCAGTGCAAACATGGAGCAGGCAGCAGCCAGAGATCAAATCATCCATTCAGGCACAAATATCTGCTGAAGGGCTGCCTTTGTACAAGGCTAAACCTATTTAAAGAATTTACAGTAATAGAAACTTGTAGGGGGGTGGATTTTTTTTCTTCAGGTCTGGAGTCAGCCTTGTGAAAGCACCACCTTCTTGTGACACACAGAGCTCCATATCTGTCAGCATGTTCCTTAGGAGCTGTGCAAACCAACCAGGGATTTGCAGCTTGGAATATTACACACCCATTAACCTGCTGCTGCTGCCCTATATATTGTTTTTTACCTCGAGGCTTAGGTAGAGATCTCCTAAGTTGTAAATCAGAGTCTGATTGTCCATTGGAACTGATTAATTTTTAAACAGAAATTTATTCCCTGTTTGTTACCTTCAGTGACACAGCTGAAGTGGCTCAGATGAGGTTATTTCCTCTTAAGCTAGTAAATGCCCCATCCTTTCAGGATCTCATAAAGTGTCCTTCAGTGTTGGATGACTGCAGCAAGGGGTTGCATTTGGTGTTGCAGCACTGGGACAACACGTGAGGCTCTATCCAGGTGAGGCTCAAGCTTGCCCTTTGTAATCTGTACTAAGGCCTGCCCAGCCACAGGGAGCCACTCCTGAACACCTGACCAGGTTCTTTGTTCCTACACAATAAATATCCTGAGAGCACATCCACTGTTTCTCCCTCTGCAGAAAGATGAGGATTAGTGAGAAGGGGTGAAAAACTGGACACAGCCCAGCCACAAAGGCAGTTTTTCATCTGGTAACCAGCCAGGGCTTCTGTGGAGCGTTTTTGAACCTGCTGAGCTTGGCAGGAATGTGAAATCCTAAAAGGAATAAATAATCATTGGACAGTAGTTGCTGGTGAGGATGTTGTATTCAAAGGAAAAGCAATGGATCAGTCAACTGAGAGAAGAGGAACAGCTCTAAACTCCGCTCTGTGTGACAGGGACAGGAACCAGGCTGGAGCTGGGCCAGGGCAGGCTCAGGTGGAGATCAGGGAAAGGTTCTTCCCCCAGAGGGTGCTGGGCACTGCCCAGGCTCCCCAGGGAATGGGCACGGCCCCGAGGCTGCCAGAGCTCCAGGAGCTGCCAGGGATGCCCAGGCTGATTTTTGGGGGTGTCTAGACAGGGACAGGCGCTGGATTGATGATCCTGGTGGGTCCCTCCAACTCAGGATATTCCATGGTTCTGTGATTCCAGGAGATTCTGGCTGCAGGAGAGGGGAAGTTCTTGTGTTACGTCTTTCCTCTCAGCACATTTACCTTTGATCCTGTGGGTAAAGCACTTGGGCTATTCTTCCTTCCCTGATGCAAAAGACAATTTGAAGTTTGTGTGTTTTGGCAAAGGATTCCTTTCTCAAGTGTTTGTATTTTGGCACTGCAGTTCTAGAGCCTGAACATTTCAGCTCTGGAACAGGATCATCTTCCATTCTGCAGGTATCCCTTGGTGAAGTTTTTCTGTGTCAGCTGAGCTACTACTTGCATTGTTCTCTCTCCTTTTCATCTCCCCACGAAAATTTTTCTGGTCTCAATATTTAAGCACAAATCAGGGGCAAAGTGAGCTAAAAAATATTAGCAGAAACATGGACAGAGAATTCATTCTGCTGTAGGCAGTGCCACTGGATTCCATGACAAGTTACTTCACAGAGGATTATTGTGAGGTTGTCTGATGAAATAAGAGCTGGGCTACAAACTTCACCAGCACAGAGATGCAAAACATCTCTCCAACATCTGAGCTATGGGGTCCTGATATCGCTCCTTGGTGCTTCCCTGCGTTTTTAAATTCAGTGTCTTCTGGGTGTTACTTCTGTCTTTTTCTTGAGTTCCTCCCCAGCGCTGCTGGGGAGTTAGTTTCCTTACCTCTCCCAAATCTTTAATTTTTCTCATTGCTCACTTTCATTTAACCCAAAGCCCCTGGATATCCCCTGTCATGGATGCTCCACAGGACTGCACTGGTGTTCTGGGTCCCCAGTGACCCCTGCACAGGTGTCACTGTCACATGCTGAGCCAGCTCCACCACTGGCTGCTTTTCACGGTTTTATTTGCTACTTTCAGTTTAGAAAGCTCCTCTAGAGTCTCATTTCCTCTCTTCAATATAAATATAGCCATGCCTACCTGTTCAAGCACCATGCTGCCTTTTGGCTTAAAAATCTGAAAAAACACACTTGTAAACTCTCCTGACAGACAGAAGTCTGCCTCTCATTTCTTTCTAAACTTTAATTTGATGAAGTCTGTCTCTCTTTTCTTTCTAAACTTTAATTTGATGAAGTGTCCGAACTTTGCTTTTTATTTCCCTTGGTTTTGCTTCAGTGCAGGACTGGAGTGGGAGGGTACAGAGGACTCCAGGCAGGGTCCAGCAGGACAGATGCTGTTCTATCAGGACTGACTGGTATTCCCAGTTTATTTTCTCCCTTATTGCTGTTTCTACCTGATGATTTTCATTTCCCACCAGCAATTGCCAGCTCAGGCAGTGCTGAGGCAGAAGGCAGCAGCCATATCCACAGGTAACCAAAGAGGGTATTTTTATTTATTTTTTTTTAGTGTATCCAGACATCCCTGATTTGTTGTAACCAGATTAAGTATTGGGACTGGCAGCCTCTTGAGTGTTTCTCTCACTGTGGTTAATGTGATTAAAGGGGAGATGTGGCAGTGTGAAGCTCATGGAAATGAAATTGGATTGCCTGTAGCAGTTGCAGACCTTTGCCTGGCAGTAGGTCATGTACCAACTAACACAATTTCTGTGTTAAACTGTTCCCAATAAAATGTGTAACTGTCAATTAAGAGAAATCCTGTGATCTGATCCTTTATTATATGCAATTTAAAGTGGTGCTTGCGACTTTTTTGCCTCTTGCAAGGCTGCACTTGGGAAGGCACTCTGTTTTTTTCCTCATGTAGATAAGAAATGTTCCTTTATGCTGAGCACTTGCCCCAGGTGCCATCTCAATCAAATTAGGCTGCAGAGGGACACACCTCCTTTAAAGTGTCCTGCTGTGTGCTCTCTGTAGCCAGAGCAGGACCATGAGGAAGCTCCAGGAGTTCTCCACAGGCAGCAGGTCTCAGTGGCTTGGAATATTTTCTCATGCAGTAGCAGTAGAGAAACCAGATTCTGTTTAGAAAAGGAGATTAATTTTTTGTTTGTTTTTCAGGGTCTCACTTTTCTATGTGCCTTTTTGAATCTCTCTGTCCTCAACATGTCTCACCACATGAACAGCTCCATGCCAACATCTCATCCTCCTGAGCATCACCACCCCACCACAGCCTCGGGACACAGTCACGGATCTGACATGATGATGATGGTAAGTGAAGTCAGAATTAACCAGAGAGTTTTTCCTTGTCTGTGCTTCAGAGTAACTTGTCATCTTAAAGACTGTGCTCTTAAGAACTGGAAATGAACCTGAGCTTTGGAAGGTAGGAATCCATCCAGGTTAAACCCACATCCCACTGTGGGTCTTCTGGATGATACAGAGCAGGAAATAGATTTCAGAGCTGGAGATCCTTTGGCAAAATAGTCTTTTTTAGCAAAAACCTTTCCAGCAGCCAGCCTGGTGTCTGCTCTGCAGCCAGCTAAGGGCAGAAATGCAAAGCAAGAGTTTTCCTGCAGGAAATGGGTGGATGGAGTTCTCCAGGCTGGCAGTGAGAGGATTGCCCAGCAGTGTGAGGGGCTGTGCTCAGCTCTCTGTGTGCCCTTCCCTCCTGAACTCTCAGAGCACACTGGGTTGGGGAGCACAGCACTGCCAGAGCTCTTTGCCATCTTGGCATTAAGGCTCTGTTCTTCCTGATTCCTGCTGCTCCAGCTGACTTTGATTCCAGCAGGTTCAGACTTGTGCATTCTGGCATCATTGAGGCTTTGCAGAGATCCTGGCCAGAGTTTCCATGGAAATGGCCAGAGGATCAGTATTTGTGTGTAGACAATTCTAGGAACTTTTTCAGCTTTTGCTCCTTTTCCTAAATACTTCTGGAGTGAGTTTCAGATTATTAAAACATGTTTATTTATGGTTAAATTTCAGAAGGAGGGGAGAGAGGGCACATTTCCATATCAAATTAGAGTGTTCTCAGGAGTGGATTTTGCAAACCTTCAGTTGGAGTTTGTTTGCCAGCTCTGTGCCTGAGGAGAGAACCAAGAATCTCTGCTTCTGTTTCTATTGCAACCAGTGCCACAGCAGGAGAGGAGAGCACCAGAACACCCTTGGTGGGCATGGGCCACGTGGAGCTCTCAGTCCAGCACTGCCACTGCTCTCCTTGTGAAGCTCTTTCCATCATTCAGCTCAGGATTGACATCTCTGGGCCATTACTTTCCCTGTAAATGTTTTTATAAATGTCAGGTGTTCTCTGGATAGTTACAGGACCCTGCCTTGCCCTGCAGCTGAAAACTCTGAATAATTGCACAAGATTTTGAGTTCATATTGCAAATAAATCTGTCAGGGAAGGCAGTACATAGGTACAGCATGTTAGATAACAGACTGAGAGCATTTAATGTGTGTTTTCCATTCCTCACTGGTACCAAATAACAAGCTCAGGTTCAGCTGCAGTTCATTGGTTTATGTGGGTTTTGTTTTAAATGTAAATATGTTCAATTCATTGAAGAGATGAAAAGTACTCTCTTTACAGTAATTCCTGCTCTGGGGGAAATGAGCTGATTCTTATGGATGCTGAAATGAATCATAATTCTGAGCTTCAGCAAATAACCTTAATTAAGTAATGAGAGAAGTTCAAAGAGAAGTTCCTCTTGCTTGGTCAGGACTTCCCATGTGAAAATCCTGTGTGCAGCTGTGCCCAAGACATGCCAAGCTATATTTACCTAGATGGGAATTTTGTATCACCTCCAGCTGGCCTGGGCATCTTTGGTGTCTCCCCTTCCCACAGCATTCACTGTGCAATCTCAGAAGCCATTTTCACCCGGGGCAGCTGTGGACTGCCTTTACCTCTTTGTGTAGCTGTGTTTAGGCCTCTGTTTCCCACAGGATATTGGGAATTCCATAGGGAGACAGCACTGCTGGCACAGTGCAGGAGGGGACCAGAGGACTCACCTGTACAACCCTTACCTGTGTCATACACACCAGGTCCAAGTGGGGAAGGGAAGGTGCCCCTCAGTTCCTGAGGGGATGGGGAGGCAAGGAGGAGCTCCATGGAGACATCCCTAGTCCCTGATGACTGCTGATGCTGAGGAGAAAATGAGCTCCAAAAGCAAGGAGAAGGCACTTCCCTGGAGTCCTGTGAAGGACAGGGCCTCCTGCCCTGTCCTGGAGCAGCTGGGAACTGCAGCCTGCAGCATCTCATCCCTGTCTCTCTTGTGTATGTTGCACCAGATCTGCTGGAGAGTTTCTTGGTGTTTAGGTGGTGACCAAATAAGCTGATCTGAGTTCTTGTTCTGGTACAAACCCCATCGCTACACCTTGCTGTGAGCTCCTTGGGATGAGCTCTTCAGGCTCATCTTGGTGTTCTTTGTGTTTTGGGCAGGCCATGACTTTCCACTTCAGCTATGAGAATGTGCCATTGCTGTTCTCTGGACTTACAATCAATTCTCCTGGAGGTTAGTAACACTGTCTTGTGCAGTCCAGATTAAAGGTTTGCAGTTGGTGTTTCAGGATTCATGTTTCAGGAATTACCTTATTACTTGTGCTAAAAATCTGTGGTCATGCTGTGTTGAGTCTGGTTTAAATGGCATCTGTGGGGTGAAAAAAAGAATGGAGATATTTGTAAAGTTGAAGAGTTTGGCTTTATTAGCAAAAGTGATTGCTGATTTTGCTTTATGGGTGAAATTGCAGTGAGTGTCTGGATGAAATTCCCATTTCCCACCTATCTGTGCATGCACATGGATCTGGGCCATGCCTGTGCAGCACAATGGGGTTGTTCAATCCCACAGTAACTCTGCTGACACATTCTCTTGCTCAGAGACAATAATGTTTCCTCTCTTGTCAGAAATGGCTGGTGCTTTTGTGGCTGTCTTCTTCCTGGCCATGTTTTATGAAGGCCTTAAGATTGCCCGGGAGTGTCTGCTGCGGAAATCCCAAGTCAGCATCCGCTATAACTCCATGCCAGTGCCCGGCCCCAATGGCACCATCCTGATGGAGACACACAAAACCGTGGGGTAAGGATTACACTTCATTCTAAAGCAAAGCTCTGCAGGTGAAACTGGCACAGGAGAAACTTTGTGCAGCCAGTTTTGATCTCTGGAGAGTGTCCTGGCTCCAGACTGGGACACTGTGGGGCACTGGAGGCTGGGGGACACCTGGGCACCCTTGAGGATGGGGACAAAGGAGGAAGGCAGCAAGGAGTCAGATGAGCTTGGGAGTTTTGTAATGAATGTGTTTGGGAGAGTTCCCAGGAACAGAGTTTGGGTGTCACATCCAGTGACCCCACCAACAGAAAACACTCAGGATCCTTTTGTTGACAAGTAGTCAAGACCTCTGTGCATTCAGCTTTTGAATGGGGGTGAGTGAAAGAAACTTGGCACAGTCTGTTTCTCAGCTAAAGGCTGTGTCCTCCCAGCAAGCTCCATGCTTGCTTTGCTCTATGAGCAAAAAAAAACACAGCTCCAGGTGCCAGCTGCACGCAGGAGTCCCTGCCCAGACAGGTGCCACCTTCTCTGCCATCCCCCACCCACCTTGTTGTCCTGGCAGCTTTCTCTTTGGGGATGTGCATTTTGTGCATTTCCCACCTGTTGCGTTTGCTGACTTGTTTGTGTTCCCAGCCAGCAGATGCTGAGCTTGCCCCACCTGCTGCAGACTGTGCTGCACATCATCCAGGTGGTGGTCAGCTACTTCCTCATGCTCATCTTCATGACCTACAACGGGTACCTGTGCATCGCTGTGGCCGCTGGAGCAGGCACCGGATACTTCTTCTTCAGCTGGAAAAAGGCAGTGGTGGTGGATATCACAGAGCACTGCCATTAACACTGGGTGTGCCCTCTGGCCTCTCCACCCCATCCCTGCAAGAGCAGCCACCCGAGGACTGGAGCATTCCTAAGCTGCCAAGAGAATCATGATAAAAACAATCAACTGGAGTTCACCATGGGTTCCTGGAGGGGTGCAGGGATGTGAGGAGCTGGGACATGTTGTTCCCCTTGACTCTTGAGAGTCCATGGCAGCCATTCTTGGCCAGGATTTGCTTCATTCTTAGATTATGCTGTGATTGAAATTAGTTGGCTGACAGAACTGTAGAAATTATTATTCTAAAAAGAAAACAAAACCATTTTATTTTTAAATTGTAAATGCTCATCAGTGAGGGTTTAATGAACATGAGGAAAAGATCAAAGTTGCCAATAATGTGTGAATGGCTGTTTTAATTTTGATTTTTTTTTTTTTCAATGTGTACATAATGCCAGGGGACGAGATTGTCCTGGCATTGTGGCTTTTGGGGCCAATGACACCTTTTGCTGTAGGACTCAGCCTCTGAGAAAGATTTGGTGCTGCACATCAGACATGCTCAGGTGTGTCCTGGTCAGGGAGGACTTTGACCTAAGGATGTGACTTGTGTGCTTCAGGGCTTGGATGAACCTGCCCTCTAAGCCCACCAGAGGATGATGAGTGTTGTTAATCTGATGTATCCACCAGCTTTACTCAGCCCCTAGGGAGAACACTAGAGTTTGGCTGCTTTCCCTTTCCAATTATGGATCAGACGCAGGATAATAGTTCTGTATTTGCAGGGCAAAAAGATTCCAAATAAACCATCGATCCCACAAGTACTTCATGTGGAACTGCACCTGGATGGAAATAGAGCTAAGCTTCGGCTTATTAGAACTGGTTCTGTAAATGGGGCAAGAGCTAAATAATGATTTCATGACACTAAAGTTAAAATGGCTGTAGGATATTCCTGGATGGAGGTCAAGGGGGGAAAACAACCACATTCCTGTGAAGGAGAGATTTGGGGAAGAGGAGAAGGAAAATACAGGATTACAGTGTCTCCTCAGGTGAAGTTTGGAGCAGCCTGGGTTAATCAAAAAGTATTCCTGACCCAGATGACTCCTCTTTGTCTTGATAATCACAGTGTGCCCATGCTGGAGATGCAGGTTCTCAGTGCAGTGGGGACTCAGTCTGTGCTGTGAGCTCTGCTCAGTGCCCAGGCAGGACAGGCTGGGAGGGGCAGAACCACCCTCCTGTCTGTCTGGTGCCAGGTCAGCCTTGGGGAGCAGCTCTCGTTTAGCACCTGGAGGTTAAAAAAGTGGTGCAGGGTGTGATGCAAAGCTGGAGTCTTCCCTTTAAGCAGCTTGCCCAGTTTGTGCCTGTAACTGGCTGGAAGAGAAGACAGTGGGAGTTTGGCAAAGGCACTGGGAACAGGCCCCACTTTCAGACTGGGACTGGTGTCTGGGAGATGCCATGAGAACAGGGAATCCTGCTGGGATAACGGCTCTGGACACACACAGGAAGGTTTTTTCCCCTGAAGATGCTGCTGGCAGCAGCTGTGTGAGGAAAGCCAGTCTTTGGAATGAGATTTTTTAGCTCCTGAGCCTTAGAGGGTGAGGCCATCCCTGTGTACCTGGGTGCTCCATGGTGCTGGTGCTGCTGTCCCTGCACACAGCACACCCTCCTACCCTCTTAAGAGGAAATCCAGTGCTGCTGCTGCCAGGGCTTGAATTGCACCTCCCAAAGTCAGCCCTCTTGGGCTGATGCCAACTGTTTTCTCTGGACAGTGCAACTAGAGAATAAAAGGACCTGAGTTAAAAGCAGGCTTAGATTCCTAAATAGCTGCTTTCTGTAGCAAATTCACATCTGGGTGAAAGAGGCAAAGTTATTGTCATGGAAAAGTTTTAGCCACCTGCTGCTGAGAGACAGAAAAAGTGCTTCCTTCCCCAGTCTGATCTTTGCAAGGAGTTGTGTCTGGACAGAACTGGTGCCCTCTGTGTACCTGTCACAACGGTAAAAGTCTCCTGTGTCCTCCAGGCAATCATGGGAGAGGAAACCTGACACTCCCCAGATGTGGAGAGCTGGGAGGAATGTTAGTGTTGGACAGAAAAAATGGACAATCCCTTCCCACTCCTGCTGGAACTGAGAGGAAATCTGAGTGTTTGTCAGAGAAAACTGGAGCTGTTACATCTGGAGTGGATGGTTGATGTGGAGGTTTGCACTGCAGGGCTTGACCCCTGGAGGAGTTCAGGGTGACATTGCCACTGCTGCCATTGGTTTTTTGGAGTTGGTGCCATCACAATCACAGGCTGGAGTGAGGAGTGGCTGTGTAGTGACACCGGTCACCTCAAATACCTCTTGCTGTGTCTCTCTTTGAAACAGAAGCTGCTTGGCCTGATCTTGCTGTCAACTTAAACCACTTTTCTGTGTACCCAAGTGAGCCGGCTTGAATTCTCTGAGGGATGACCTGGAGATCAGGCTGTGGCTCATGCAGTGTCAGTCTGGTTCTTGTTAAAAGTTTCTGCCTCATTCTGCTTGTACCACCTGTGCTCCTGGAATTGTTTCTCCCGAGGATGAGCTTCCAAGGCTCATCTGCTGCCCATGCTGTCCCCAGAGAGGGCACACAGATTTCTGAGCGTGCACAGGGAGGGGACACTACCCAGACAGGAGTCTCTCAGGTCCCAAAGTTCTGGTTTGGGCACCCTGGGCTGCCAGGAAAGGTGAGAAGGGAATTGCTGAGGAGGAGAGCAGGGTGAGCCTGTGTCCCCTCTGCTGCTGAGCACCCTGATGTGCAGCTGGGGAAGGGGCACGTCCAGGCTGTGCTTTCCTCAGTTCAGTGTCACCATCCAGCCACCAGCCTCCCCCTTGCTGCCACCACGGCGTGTTCTTAGCCCGGCCTGCTGCGTGCTGAGCAGAGCCTGAGCCTGAGCAAATCCCTCTGGACAGGATCGGCAGCTCTGGGACAACCCCAGCCCCTCTACTGAATTTGAAGTTGTCCTGGTAACACGGGTGAAGGCTCAAAGGATGGGTACTTGAAACTCCCGTGCTGACACACATGTAGCATGTTTGGGTGTGCTGTCCTGCTTGGGGATGACATCCTGTGCCTGTCTCTGTTTGCACACGCTGTGCCTCTGGATTATCATCAAGGAGGGAGCTCAGAGCATCCAGGCCGTGTCCCTCAGTGGGGTTTTGTTGCTTTTCTTTGAGTGCCTTTTGAGTTTGTCTGGAGCCAGTCCCACCCAATCCAGCAGGATTTCTAGTTTTGTTTACAGTGGACTGTCAGTTTTGTTTTTAGTCTTGCTCTTTGTGGCGGTAACTTCTCTGATGTTACTGTGAATATCAAGAATCTCCTGTACATAATTAACCAATAAAATAGATTGCATTTTACTGTGGTGAGGGGTGTATTTTGGGAACAGTCTTCAGTGCAACCCTCAGAGGGAGCAGCAGGGCCCAGTGTTCCTGTTCAGGTGCTGTGGGATGGGAGTGAGGAGCAGCATCCTCTGGGGCTCCCCAGCTCCCAGGAGCATGCCCTGAAGCTGCTGAGATGGGAACAGGGGGATTCACTGAGAACTCTCTGTTCCAGCTCAGTCACACTTCACAGGTGTAGGGAGGGATGGAAAGAGGAATTGGTGCCTCCCAGATCTGCCTGCCCTGGAGAGGGAAGAGTTGGGGAGAGGAGTTTTAGGGAGCTGTCACAACCTCCTGAGGTGTCGTCCTCTTAGAGCTGGGGCCTGCTGGGAATGCCAGCAGAGCAGCCGTGTTCATTTTATAGGAAAAGCAACTCTTTCCTAGGCCAATCTGGGGCTCTTTCCAGTTGGAAAAATTTCAAATTCTGTATATTTCCCCAGCCTGACATGAAATTTGATGCACCTGCAATACAGGAAGAGCCTGAATTTAACTGAAGTCTACTTAGGAGGATTGCTGAAAAACCAAACTTGGTCATTGTGCTGAAGATGGTAGAATACAGCACTGGCCAGAGGCAGAGAGAGCATCCAGCTCCTGAATTCCCTGCAGGTGTCCTGGTGCAGGCCCAGGGCTGTGACAGCCTGCCCTGCTCCTTCCCCAGGTTCCAGGGAGCACCAAGAAGCTGCTGAGATTTTTAAGTTGCTTCCTTCAGCTCACCCCACGCACCACTGTGTGCCAGACTCCTCTTGAGTGGGCTCTGCCCAAAATCTCACCTTCCTCTTATCTGAATCAAATCTGACCTCACCCTGCCCAGGCACCTGATGAGGGTAAATCCAGGGACCTGCTGAAGAAATCAGTGTGCCATTGGCATTTTCACATGACACCATCCATAAGGATTTGTATTTGGTGGCCTTTGAGCCAAGCAGCAAACAGCCCTGAGCTCCATTCCAAGGACAAACCAGGGCAGCAGGGCTGGCTGCAGGTGGAACAGGGAAGAATAAAGGAAAAGCTGCTCAGTCAGAAAATACAGAATATTACCCCACATCCATGGGCTAAGCCTATCATCGAGATCTGCAACCATTCCCTGCTCAGGGCCCAGACCACATCCCAGCTGTGACCAGGACTGGGAAGCAGCTCTGGGATCTATTTGGGACTGGATGATTCAAGAGACAGGGGATTCTTTCCTGGTTGCCTCAGGAAAGGACAGAGCAGTCCTTGGCATCCAGAACTGTGGCAGCTTTATCCCAAAACACTCATCAACACTTCTGGGACCTTCTCATCAGTGGTGCCACCAGCAGGTAGGACTGGAGGTTCAGGTGGCCACACTCCACTTGGTTTAACGTCACCAAATGACTTTCCCAGAGGATCCTCCTGCAGTGTCTTAACATCCCCGCTCACAGGAGCAGGGAACGGGCGGTCCAAATGCTCCCGTCCCCACCTGGTCACTGCAGCCGTTTACAGCAGCTCGTGGGATTATTAATCTTTTCTTAAAAAAAACCAAAACTAACAGGTTTATTTAAAACAAAACACTCAGCCAAGGGGCGTTCATGGACACGTTAACCATAAACTGTAACAGCTCAGAGGGGGGACAGTTCGGCCTGTCCGGCGCGGCCCCCCCGGCTGCGCGGGGCTGTGGCTGGCGGGGTCCCGGGGCAGCCCCCGTTAGAACTCGAAGGTGCCGAAGTGCGCGGTGCGGCCGCCGGCCTTGGGCTGCGGCTTGTACCCGATGCGGTCATTGATGAGCTGCTCGCGGCTCTTGTGCTCCGTGCCCAGCGCTCCGATCGCCGCTGCCTCCTCGCCACCCGCCGCCGCCTCCGCCTCGTCCCGCTGCTTCCGGCGGCTCTGCGGGTGAACGGGCCGGTCAGGGCCGGGGGCAGGCCGAGCCCCCCGCGTCCGGCCCTGCGCGCACCTCCAGCTCCTTCCGGACGCTCTCGAACTCCTCGATGTCGTCCAGCTTCAGCTCCAGCCGCGTCGGCTTCCGACGGAGCATCGTGACCGGCGACACCGCCACCCGCGACAGGACCGAGCGCTCCCGCCCTCAGTTAGCCCCGCCCGCTCCGCCACACCACCCGGCATGCCTCGCGCGTCCCGCCCTTAAGGGGCACTACACCTCCCGGCATGCCCCGCACGTCCTGCCCTTAAGGGGCACTACACCTCCCGGCATGCCCCGCACGTCCTGCCCTTAAGGGGCACTACACCTCCCGGCATGCCCCGCGCGTCCCGCCCTTAAGGAGCACTACACCTCCTAGCATACACCGCGCGTCCCGCCTTTATGGGGCACTACACCTCCCGGCGTGCTCCGCACGCGCCGCTCAGCCCGCCACACCTCCTGGCGTGCCCTGCGTGCCTCACTCCTCACTGCATCTCCCGCCGTGCCTTGCGCGCGCCGCTCGCCTCGCCCCACTTCCCGACATGCTCTGCGTGACCCGGAAGTGGCTGTGAGGCGCCGCAGCCCGAGCGCGCTTGCTCTCGTCGTGTTCACGTTCTCTGGTTCTTGTTCCCGCTCCCCTTCCAGGCTTATTATCGGTTCCTGGTCTTGTTCCCGGTCCCGCTCCCGCCATGGCCACCGCGCGGCCTCCGGCGGCGCGCAGCGCGGCGCGGCCCCCCGAGGTGAGTGTCCGGGAGATGGGGGCGGCTCCGGGCACGTTCTCCGCACGGCAGCGGCTTCGCCCGCAGGAGTGGGAGAGGCTGCGGTGGTTGTGGCTGCTATGTTGTGTGGGGTTTATGATGCACAGGTGACACCAGAGCCATTTAAAGGAGCCCGCAGGCTCGCGTGTTTTCTTGCATTTTTACACAATCCTGATTCCTCTCCTGGGAGCGAGCCGGGCACTGTTCACTTTGCTCAGCCTTCCAGGAAGGGTGCTGGAACTGGAGGATGGCATCGGTCCTGTCAGTGCTGGCGCTCCGCAGGAGGAGGAAAAGCTTCGTGTTCTGAAGCTTTTTTAAAAACTACTCTGCAGATAATAAATAACAATTTAATGTGGAGTTTAACTTTTGCGCTTTGGCCTTTGGTCAAAAACCTCAATGTCCAGTGGCTGCTCCATCTCTGGAAGTGTTCCAGATGGGGCTTGGAGGAGCCCGGGATAGTGGCAGGTGTGGAACTGGGTAGTCTTTAATGCCCCTTCCAACCCAAAGCAGTCTGGGATTCTGAGAGGGTCTTTGCATGGTGGCCAGCCCAGTTTTCCTGCACAGCTCGGCTCTGGGGCACAGCCAGGCTGTTGGTTGGCTCCTCTATCCCCAGACACACTCCACACTCTTCCTCTCCTTGCAGCCCCCCAAGGCCAAGCCTGCAGAGGAGGGCGAGGCACCCCCAGCCAAGCGGGCACCCATCTTCTACGGGAGCCTGGAGGAGAAGGAGCGTGAGCGCCTGGCCAAGGGCGAGTCAGGGCTGCTGGGCAAGGAGGGCATGAAGGCTGCCATGGAGGCTGGCAACATCAACATCAGCAGTGGTGAGGATGTGCAACCACCCTTTGTTATCCCTCCCCACAGATGTGACGCTTCTCTGCTTGCTCTCCTGAAACCAGAGGGATGGGTGGCTCCTTGCTTGGATCTTCCCATTTGGGAGGGATCCAGGGGCGCAGAGGCTCTGGGACAGCTGCCCCGGGAGGGTGTGCAATGTCCCTCTCTGGAGACATCCCAAACCCACGTGGACACCTTCCTGTGTCACCTGCTCTGGGTGACCCTGCCTTGGCAGGAGGATGCTCTGGGTGATCTCCAGAGGTCCCTCCCAGCCCCAGCTGTTGTGTGGTGGCTCCATGTGCTCAGGGCTGTGTCTGTCCCAGGGGAGGTGTTTGACCTCGAGGACCACATGAGCGAGCGCCAGGCCGAGGTGCTGGCGGAGTTCGAGCGCCGCAAGCGCGCCCGGCAGATCAACGTGTCCACGGATGACTCCGAGGTCAAGGCCTGCCTGAGGGCCCTGGGAGAGCCCATCACGCTCTTCGGAGAGGGGCCTGCGGAGCGCAGGGAGAGGTGCTGTGTCTGCCAACAGGGAACTTTGCAAATCCGTCCGGTTTTCCTGGGAGTTGTGGTGCGACAAGCCCTGGCGGGCAGCAGTGCTGGGCCACAGGGCAGCTGGGAGAGCTGTGGTTGTTCAGTCTGGGGAAGAGGAGGCTCCAGAGAGACCTCAGAGCCCCTGCCAGGGCCTAAAGGGGCTCCAGGAGAGCTGGAGAGGGATTTGGGACAGAGGGACAGGACACAGGGAATGGCTTCCCACTGCCAGAGGGCAGGATTGGATGGGATATTGGGCAGGAATTGTTCCCTGCAGGGTGGGCAGGGCTGGCACAGGGTGCCCAGAGCAGCTGTGGCTGCCCCTGGATCCCTGGCAGTGCCCAAGGCCAGGCTGGACATTGGGGCTGGAGCAGCCTGGGACAGTGGGAGGTGTCCCTGCCATGGCAGGGGTGACACTGGATGGGCTTTGAAGTCTCTTCCAACTCAACTCAGTATGGACTTCAGTTCTAAGAGCCCCAAGGCAGAGGGGATGTCACACTGATATTTGTCAGGTGAGCTGGGAGTTCACTGACTACATCCAACTTCATGACTTCTTTTCCAGGTTAAGGAACATCCTCTCAGTGGTTGGCACAGACGCGTTAAAAAAGACCAGGAAAGATGATGACCGGTCAAAAAAGTCCAAAGAAGAGGTAAAGGTGTCTCCTGTCCTCTCAGTGCTGAGGGAGGGATTGGATATCCAGGTCAGGTACATCCAGGCCTCCTGGGTTTGGCCAGCCTGTGGATTCTCATGATATCCCTTCAGGTTTTTTCTGCCCATTTTGGCAGACTTGTTTGGTCCCAGTGAGGAGCACCAAGTGTGGTTTTTAGTCAGTGTGCAAACCAGGAGAGCAGATGTGTGGGCTCTTACCTACTATAGCGAGTCCCTTACTTTCGTTACACTTGGGAAGAAAAAAATATGTTGCTGCTGCTGCTGCATGTGTTTCTGCCTTTGTTTGCTCTTTCTGCTTCGGTCTCCTGAGTCCATTCTACCTTCCTATTTTTGAGCTGTACTGTAAGAAATAATTTCTGCAGCTCTGGGCTTTCTCTTTACTGGGTGATGTGTAAACACTCAGTAAAGGGTCGTGTCAGTAAATGCAGATGAGTTCAGCTGTAATGTTGAAGTTGTAGCATGTCAGAATTGGATCTGTAGGGCAGAGAATTTGATTTATCTCTCCAAATCCCTTTTCCTGGGGCTTAGAATTGTGCAGAAGCTCTTAAACAGAGGCCAGAGCACAGCAGGGTTTGTGGGCAGGTGCTGGGAGGAGCTGAGGGGAACACAGGGGCAGCAGCACCAGAGCTTTTCCATCAGTTTTATTCCTGTTTTTACAGTATCAGCAAACCTGGTACCACGAGGGCCCACGCAGTCTGAAAACAGCCAGGCTGTGGCTGGCCAACTACTCACTCCCCAGGTGAGAGAAAACAGCACAGAGGAGGAGGGAGTGAATTTTGGCCAAAGGGAACCATGTTAGAAATTATACACAGGAGAGTAAAGTTGCTTTTTTTCTTTCATGACCCTGCTTCCCCAAAGTATAACTGTGAGAATACAGGGTTAGATTATTTTATATATTTAAATCCTCCTTTGTCTTCATGCTTTTGCTGTGATAAGAGATGATACATCATGAAATTGTGAGGAATGCTTAAAAACTCCCCTTAGTTTGTACTAAGTTACTTTGAAGGCAGCTTAAAACATAACATACTTCATTTGTCTTATGTCTTGGCTTCACCCAGTGCATCAATACTTCCTAAACTACCTGTTCATTCTACTATTGTTGATACTGTGAAAATACCTCCCTTAGAGGCCTTGCAAACAGCAGTCACCACTCACAAGCTGAGAAATCAAATGTATGGAGAGATAAAAATATATTTGTTGTAGTGATTTCAGAAATGCTAGTCTGGATAGATAAGTATTTTGTTTGGAAATAATGTCTTTGGCCTTTTCATCTGGCCATCACTTCAATAATAAAATTCACTCCCATTTCATTTGTCAAATCCAAGTGCAGATCCCACTGTGGGTGGCACGGGAAATCCAGGGAGAGGGGAGGCAAGTCCAGTGAGCCCAGAGCTTGAGCTGTCAGGGACTGATCCAGCATTAGTCCAGTCTGGGGGAAAAGCAGGGAAAAGTCATTTCCAGCAGCAGGGAAGGGCAGTGCTGAGGGTTCTCACTCCACCTTTGTTGTCCCCAGGGCAGCCAAGCGGCTGGAGGAGGCCCGGCTGCTCAAGGAGATTCCCGAGGCCACCAGGACATCCCAGAGGCAGGAGCTGCACAAATCCCTGCGGGTAGGTCTGGCAGCTGCTCCACTGCTGTGTTCACAACGTTTGGCTGATCCTCCAAAGAGCTCAGCAGGAATTCAGCTGCCTGAGGTGCTGTCCAGATGCACATCAGTCTCTGCCATCTTGGGAAGTTCTGCTTTTCCTCTTTCCCTGTGTCACTAAAGCATGTTCAGAGTGCTCCAGGGAGATGGAATTTTTCTCTGTGCATGGCAGAGGGATGCAGAGACATCCCTGCCTTGCCTTGGCACTCGACTGTGAGCAAAAGGAATGTATTCCTGGCTTTGGCACAGGTTTGGCTGGCTGAGGAGCCAAGGAATCCAAGGAAATAGGCAGCTCTGGGTGCTGAACATGGCTGGGATGACTCTGAGCTGCCCTTTGTGAGCATGCTAAGCCAGATTCCCAGCTTAACCAAGCAGAGAGCCTCTGCTGCCCCCCTAATCCTGTTTACTCCAGAGGATTTGCTTCTCCCCTCTGCCCTGTCTGTCTGGTTGGATTCTTTGGATGAGTTGTGGAAAGATGCCAATCTCCAGCCAGTTCCGAGTCAGAGCTGCAGCTGCAGAGCTCCGGGCTGGAGGGGCACATCCCATGGGTGTTCCTGGGGGGCTGAGCTGTGCCCCCAGGCCATGCTGGGCCACTTGGGCCAGGCTGGCCCTGCCCTCCTGCCTGGAGTTGGAGCAGCTCCGAGGCAGCTCCTCCCTTTGAAAGTCACTTTGCAAGGGCCTCTGCCTCCTCCTGTGCACATCTGCCTCCCTCACCTCAAGCTGGGGATAGTTTTGGGCTGGTTGCACTTCAGTCATTTATTGATGGTTTTCTTTCTATTTTTTACAGTCTTTGAATAATTTCTGCAGTCAGATTGGGGATGATCGCCCGCTGTCCTACTGCCACTTCAGCCCCAACTCCAAACTCCTGGCCACAGCCTGCTGGTGAGACTGCCTTGGCAGCACCTGCTTTGGGGGCTGGGAGAGCACAGCAATGTTTTTAGAAGTTTAGGAATTGTGAGAGGCTGCTCTGAGCTCTCATCACTTCATTTTAGAGCTGAGCAGAGATTCATTGATCTGAGCAGGTTGAAAAGCAGCACTGATCTATTCCATGATGTTCTATCTCCTCTGACATCCCTTCCTTGTCTTCCACAGGAGTGGGCTGTGCAAGCTCTGGTCTGTGCCTGACTGCAACCTGGTTCACACCTTACGAGGTAGCGAGCAGGTCTCACTGAGGGTTTTGGTTCTTTACTTCCTCTCTGTGCTCAGCTCCCACATCTGAATTACTTTGTGTTTGGGCAGATTTCTGTCTTACTGAGAGCATGCTTTGGCTTGGGAGCATGGGAACGTGTCATATAATGAGAAGGGAGACCTGGCCTTTAGCTCAAACCTCAGCTCCAAGTTTGCTGATTCTATTTCTGAACAGTTTGGTTTGGTTCCAAACCTAGTTTGAGTTATTTGAGTTACAAAGTGCAGCAATTTTAGGCAGGTCGGTTGACAACAGGGAGGTTCTTTGAGCAGTGGTCACAATTTGGACTAAATACAGATGTGAAGACAAATCCTTTGATTCATACATTGAATTTTGTCTGCACTTTGAGGGTTCCAAACGTTGATGTTGGATGCTCTGCCTTGGGTGCTCCTGCAAGTGCAGTTTGGCTGGGGGTGACAGGGCAATGTCACTCAGCAGTGAGGACACAGTGGAAGTGTTTAGTGGCACCACCCTCACCAGTACCAAGGAAATGCTGCTTTTCTGAAGAACTGGCCAAGATCCTGTAGCAGATTGTGAGTTTTGGTTTTCCTT
Source organism: Sialia sialis (assembly GCA_009812075.1). Classification (NCBI taxonomy): domain Eukaryota; kingdom Metazoa; phylum Chordata; class Aves; order Passeriformes; family Turdidae; genus Sialia; species Sialia sialis. The sequence goes on from VRYO01002223.1 coordinate 4,988,154, forward strand.
GCCCTTCAGGACACAGCACCAACGTGGGGGCAATCGTGTTCCACCCCAAGGCCACGGTGTCCCTGGACAAGAAGGATGTCAGCCTGGCCTCCTGTGCAGCTGATGGCTCTGTCAAACTCTGGAACCTGGAAAGGTCAGAACTGTTCCAAATGTCACAGCTGCAGCATTGCTGTGCTGGGGTTGATTCCATGTTCCTGCAGACATTTACCATCCTCCTGCCAATATGACCTTTTCTTGTAGCTACCCCAGTGCACTCCCTGGCCTCAGTATGTGCCAGCCTCTTCAGCAGGAAGAGAGATCACTCTGATTAGGGAGTCAAGGTGAGGGAGCTTGTCTGACAGGGATTGAGGCAGAATTACTGCTGGGGCTGATGGATGGAAGGTTTGGGGACTATTTTATTCTGACATCTCACTTAGGAGAAAATTGCCCCTCTTGGAAATGAATTTTTGGGTGGTTGAAAAGCAGTGGGATTTCAAGAGAGATTGACCAAATACACAACCAGGCACAAAAACTTCTGCCTGTGCTGCAAACAAGTGACTGTCACTGCACAGAGTAGCTCTGGCAGATGGGCAGCACCTCTCACCCTGGGAAGAGGAGACTGGTTCAGGTAATGAGCCTCTGCATCAGCTGATTGAGAAGTGGAGCCTGCAATGCTCCTGGGAAGGGCAGGCAGCTCCCAGAGCCCCAGGTGTTTATCCTTAGCTGAAAATCACAGTTTCTAACAGCAAAAGTGTCTCTGTGCAAAGGGACATGGAGCTGTTAGGCTCAAGTGACCACATCTCTTAATTAACCTGTTGGAAAGAAACTTTACTGCTGCTCAGATCATGTGTGAAGCTCCTGACCTGCCTGCCATTCTGAGAGAATAGATATTCCCTCCATCCTGTCCCCCTGCATCCTTCAGAGTAGCAGGAGTTGCTGCTGTTCAGGGTGTTGTGTTCTCAGAACTCCCTGCAGTTCAGGTAGTGTGGTTTGTTTCTGTACTTCCAAAAGTGCTAATGACAGGATTGTTAATTTTCATTAATCATCATCCTCATCCCAGGAGAGCTTTACAACCAACAGGAGGTGTGCAGAAAGGGTTTCTCTCAGAGCTTTGTGACTCAAAGGCAGAATTCAGAGTCATTGGCTACAGCTCTCATATTGCTGCCTGGTTTGACTTGATCAGCAGAGCTTTCGCTGCCATCACAGTGTGTGGGCAAAGGTCTGGCTTGAGGCAGAGGCCAGTGGCCAGTGCCAATGTTTGTTGTGTGTTTCAGTGATGAGCCGGTGGCAGACATCGAGGGACACAGCATGAGAGTGGCTCGTGTGATGTGGCACCCATCTGGGAGGTTCCTGGGCACCACCTGGTATGGACACTGGGCATTGGCTTTCAGAAATGACCATGGGCTGCCCAGCTGGTGGCCCTGGGGTGCCAGGGCTTGTCCAGGGCAGGGCTTGGCCATTGGTGACCACAGCTGGGCTGTTGCAGTGTCAGTGACAGCAGGTCATTGGGATTCCTATCCCTGCCCCTGTGTGAAGCACTCTTGGTCTCAGGTGGAGTAAAATGCTCCCAGAGTTGGTGAACTATCCTGTTCTCCCTGGAGTTACATGGAGACCAGGGGAAATGGCCTCAAGTTACACCAGGGAGGATTTAGGTTGGATATTGGGGAAAAAATGTCTCCACAGAAAGGGTGGTCAGGCACTGGAACAGGCTGCCCAGGGGTGGAATCACCATCCTGGAAGTGTTCAAAAAACATCCAGATGTGGCACCTGGGGACATGGAGGTGCATGTGGTGGTGCTGGGTTAACACTTTGACTCGATGATCCTGGAGGGCTTTTCCAACCCCAATGACTCTGTAGTTTAAGGAGTGCTTTGTTCTTGCAGCTACGACCACTCGTGGCGCCTGTGGGACCTGGAGGCGCAGGAGGAGATCCTGCACCAGGAGGGGCACAGCAAGGGCGTCTACGACATCGCCTTCCACACCGACGGCTCCCTCGCCGGCACGGGGTGAGCTGCCCTGGGCTCTGCATGGCTGGGAAACCTTACCCAGGGCTTGCTGTGAGCAGACATTCCTGCTGGGGGAATGGCTTCCCGCTGCCAGGGGGCAGGGCTGGATGGGATATTGGGCAGGAATTGTTCCCTGCAGGGTGGGCAGGGCTGGCACAGGGTGCCCAGAGCAGCTGTGGCTGCCCCTGGATCCCTGGCAGTGCCCAAGGCCAGGCTGGACATTGGGGCTGGAGCAGCCTGGGACAGTGGGAGGTGTCCCTGCCATGGCAGGGGTGGCACTGGATGAGCTTCAAAGTCCCTTCCAACCCAACTCAGTGTGGACTTTTGTTCTAAGAGCCCCAAGGCAGAGGGTATGTCACGCTGATACTTGTCAGGTGAGCTGGGAATTCAGGCTCCAGGACAGCTAGAGAAGAACTTGGGACAATAAGCCTGGAGAGACAGGACAAGAGGGAATGACTTCCCACTGCCAGAGGACAGGATTAGGTGACATATTGGAAATGAATATTATTCGCAAGGGTGGGCAGGGCTGGCACAGGGTGCCCAGAGCAGCTGTGGCTGGCCCTGGATCCATGGCAGTGTCCCAGGCCAGGCTGGACATTGGGGCTTGGAGCAGCCTGGGACAGTGGGAGGTGTCCTTACCCGTGGCCAGGATGATCTGTAAGGTCCCACCCAGCCCGGCCCAGTGTGTGATCCTGTGATTGCAGAGGCCTGGACGCCTTTGGCCGGGTGTGGGACCTGCGCACGGGCCGCTGTATCATGTTCCTGGAAGGGCACCTGAAGGAGATCTATGGGATCAACTTCTCCCCCAACGGGTAAGGAGGGAGCTGGCGCTGATGTGCGAGCTCTGAGTGCAAACCCCACTCCCTAAACACTGCTCTGCCTCCCCTCCTCGGCAGGTACCACGTGGCCACGGGCAGTGGGGACAACACGTGCAAGGTGTGGGACCTGCGGCAGAGGAAATGCATCTACACAATCCCTGCCCACCAGAACCTGGTCACCGGCGTCAGGTTTGAACGTGAGTCCCTGCTGCTCCCTGTCCTGCCCTCCAGCAGCTCAAATCCTGCAGCTCAGCAAGGCCTGGGAGCAGAAATGTCACGTTTTCATTTGCAAATCTCACTTACACTCCCCTTTTCTCCTCCTGTGCAGCCAACCACGGGAATTTCCTGCTCACGGGCGCCTACGACAACACGGCCAAGATCTGGACCCACCCAGGCTGGTCCCCACTGAAGACCCTGGCAGGGCACGAGGGGAAGGTGATGGGCCTGGACATCTCCCTGGATGGGCAGCTCATTGCCACCTGCTCCTACGACAGAACCTTCAAGCTCTGGACAGCTGAGTAGCTCAGAGGGACAGGGACATTAATGACTTTTGGTTGCTTTTTTATATTAAAGAAAAAAATAGGAATCCAATGTGTTACAGCAGCTGCAGTCATGGCTGCTTTGGAGTTTGGGTGTGTTCGAAGCACCAGTGTTGGTCTGGGCTTGATTGGCTTCAAGTCTTGGCGCATTTCCCACTTTTTGGACTGTTTTTATACTGCAGGTACACTTTCTGCTGTAATTTGATCTGTGTACTTCTACCCTCCCTTCCAAGTTCAGCTCCCAGGTGTCTTCCAAACATTTGCAGTAACCACAGAGCACCTCAGGTTTGGTGTGTGGTTCAGCTTCTGTTACTGCCCTTCTCACCTTCCTTTTTGATAGGAGTGTGACTGCAAACTTGGTTTGCATTTAGAGAGAGAGCTCAGAGGGAGAAGCAGGTGGTGTCCTCCTTCCCCTGCCTCCACATGGGTGTCTCTGGAAGGAAATCTGCACCCCCCTGGATTCACTTACAGTAAATGTCTAAGGCCAGGGAATCTTTTCCAGGTACCACTTTGTGTCCTACTCTTTGAGCTGTCCTATGGACTGGGTGTTGCAAATCCATGTCAGCATCTCCTGTTCAGGGTTTGCTGTCTGAGGTAACTCAGTGTAGGATTGTCTTATTCTGCCCTGCCCTGGGGAGAGCTTTTGTAGTTGTTTGTTTAAATTGAGGTTTTGCAAATGTTGCACCCTGGAAAATCTAAACCGGTTTTGAACGTGTATCCTGGGCTCTGGGTCTCACAAGGAATGGAGAAATTACAGGAATTTCACAATGCACAGTTTGATTTCTGCTGGTGTAAATATCACCTGAGGACGGGGGAGGTCATTGGTTCAGCCTGGAGAAGGAGAGGCTGAAGGGAGATTTATCAGGGTCTGCAGCTTCCTCCTGAGGGGCCGCTCTGATCTCTGCTCTGGGACAGGAGCCAGGGAAGGGCTGGAGCTGGGCCAGGGCAGGCTCAGGTGGAGATCAGGGAAAGGTTCTTCCCCCAGAGGGTGCTGGGCACTGCCCAGGCTCCCCAGGGAATGGGCACGGCCCCGAGGCTGCCAGAGCTCCAGGAGCTGCCAGGGATGGACAGGCTGGGATTTGGGGGGGGTCTGGGCAGGGACAGGGGTGCATTGAGTGATCCTGGTGGGGCCCTTCCAGCTCAGGATATTCTGTGATGGGATGAAAACCTTCAGGAGTAAAGAAGATGGATTCACCTCCCTGTTTGTCAGCTGGAGAGCAGCCCTCTGTTCCTTGGCACAGTCAGCACAGTTCTTTCCAGGGAAAATACTGAATGAGAGGCCAGCAACTAACACAGAAGAATTCTTTAATTGCAGTCTCTGCTGGTCCAAGCCCAGGGCCAGCTGTGTGTCTGGTGCTCGAGTATCTGTCCCTTGGTCCTGGTGTCTCATTCCCTCCCTCTGGCTGCAGGGAGGCTTTGCAAGGAAGGTGCAGGAGGCTCAGTCAGGAGCAAGAGCTTGGCCTGAAGGCTCCCAGGGTTTGGCCTTTCTCCTGGACACCTCTCGTACCTTCCCGTCACCCACAAACTAACCAGCAACTCCCCCAGCCCTGCTGCCATGTCCCACAGGCAGAGTCCCTGCTGCCCACCATCAGGGCAGCTCTTGGGGGTCATGTCCCCTCCTGGGACAGTGTCTGAGAGGGGTTCAGTGCTCTGAATGCTGCCACCTCCTCCTGGGACAGTTCTGACAGGGTTTCCAGCACTCAGAACGCTGCCACCTCCTCCAGGGTCAGTTCTGTGCTGCCCCTCACACGGAGCACGTGGATGCCGGAGTTGGCGCTGGCACAGAGCAGGGTGGAGCTGTCACAGGCGGCCAGCGAGGCCAGCGGGCCCGAGCCCTCGAGGCACAGCGTGGCCAGGCAGGCTGCAAGGGAAGGGACAAGGGAGGGATGCTGGGTTTGCTGAGATGAGGCAGGGACACACCAATCTCCCACCTCCACACTCTGCTTGGCTGAGGTGGGTGAGCTGCTGCCCTCACTGTGCTGGATCCACATCTCTTCCCCGGGAAGAGAGACTTTCCTCTGTGCATAGCCCAGTCAGGCAGTGGCTGACAGGAATCCAGGCTGAAGTCAGGCTCTGCCCCTTCCTAGGAGAGGAAGCAAGGGTGGATGGACCTACAGACCCCACTGGGCAGAGCTGCAGGGTGTGCCTGGAGCCATTTCCAACATACCTTTTTCTCCCAAATTTCTTAAAGCTTTCCTAAGGGCTGTGCTACACTCACCACATTTTGATGAATCTCCAAAAGGGAAAGAAATAATATTTACACAATCCAGTGCCACATGAGCCTTTCTGCTTGTGTCTGTTATTAAACCCCCTGAAGACAGTTTGTGCAGAGACCCCAGGCTGAGCTGCAAACAGAGCTGCACTTGGCCTGGACCCAGAGGCAGCTGCTCTCCTGGTGACCTGCACTCTTCCCAGAGCACCTGGATAATGGCTCATCCAGATGGGAAGGCAAGAGGATCAAAGCTGCTGCCAGCCCCAGCTGGGGGCACAGGCACCAGGAAAAGGAACAGGTAAGAGAACAGAAGGTCCTTCCCTGCAGGAGAGCCTCAGGTTTCTATTTGCAGCCCATCTTAAGTAAGTTCCCTTGGCGAGGGGCTTAGCCCTGGGGAGTGTCTAATGCTCTGAACCTGAACAGCTCCCTAGAGGTCTCTGCCTGCAGCACAAGGGCTCTTAGTAACTGCTGTGCCAGCAGGGCTGGGCAGGCAAACAAACACCTTTGTGTCCAGCTCAGG
>VRYO01002223.1:5003264-5014457 GCA_009812075.1 Sialia sialis
GATAGAATCATAGAATCCCAGACTGGTTTGGGTTGGAAGGAGCCTTAAAGACCCCTCAGTTCCAACCCTCTACCACCGCTGGGACACCTCCCACAGTCTCAGGTTACTCCAAGTTCCATCCAACCTGACCTTGGACACTGCTGGGGATCCAGGGCCTGCCACAGCTTCTCTGGGCACCCTGTGCCAGGGCCTCACCACCCTTGCGAGTAATATTCATTTCCAATATCCCACCTAATCCTGTCCTCTGGCAGTGGGAAGTCATTCCCTCCTGTCCTGTCTCTCCAGGTTTATTGTCCCAACTTCCTCTCTAGCTGTCCTGAAGCCCCTTTAGGCACTGGAGGAGTCTAAGTTCTCCCTGGTGTCTGGTGTCTTCTCTTCAGGCTGAGCACCCCCAGCTGTCTCAGCCTGTTCTGTTTCTCACCAACAGGGAATGTATGGAGATTTGCTGAGGGACAGCACTCTGGTCCTTTGCAGGTTGTCACTTAGGTACTGGGGCTGGCTGAGGAGGCAGTGGGCAGGTTTGGGAGTGGTGTGGTGCCAGGTGGCCTGGGCTCTGTTAACAGAGTAGCACTAATGGCTGAGCCCCAGGAGAGCTGGCAGGAGCAGCTGGGGTTCCTGTGGGGGCTGGAGCAGGGCTGATGCTCCTGGTGTGTCCCTGCCTGGCAGAGCGCGGCCAGCGCGGCGCGGGAGCTGGTGATCCAGAGGCTGCTCCTCGTGGGGAAGGCCTGTGAGAACGAGGAGCAGAGGCTGCTGGAGAGGGTGCACGCCGAGGAGGAGCGGGCACACCAGAGCATCCTCACGCAGCAGGTGCACTGGACAGAGGCTCTGCACAAGCTGGGTGCCCTCCGCACCTACCTGGTGGACATGATCACCAACCTGGATGACCAGGACCTGCTGGTGAGTGCTGTGAGTCAGGCAGCCCAGAGCTGCACTTTGTTATGCCACTTAAATCAGTGTTCAGCAGCTGCCATGCTGGCAGTAGGGAGGCAGAGATGGACAGGATATATGTTCGCAGTTCTAGCTCAGGGAACCTCTTTAACCTGGTCCTCATAAGCCCCTGTGGTTTCCTGGTGGTTCCTTAGAGCATCTGCTCTGCCCAATCCTGCTCTTGCTTGCAGTGAGGTCCAGAACCACCCAGCTTCAGATCTCCAAGCTCTGGACTTGTAGTTGCCCTTAGGCTGCACAGCCAGGACGGCTCTGGGTTGTGACAACAGTTAGTCATGCCACCAGTTTTCTAGTGTTTAGTTTTAATCAAAACTGACTCTTGGGAGCACCTGCAGCTCTTCTGGAAAGCCCCCTGTGTTGCCTGGCTTAGCCCTGTTAGGGCTATATGCTGTGCAGAGCAGCCTGTGCTTCCCCTTGCTCAGTTCCTTCTCTGGTTATTGAATCATCTGGGTTCACCCAAGTGATGCCTCTCATTTTAGATGTGAGCAGGACCTTTGCCTTTCCACCATCATGCTCAGCCTCTGCTTCCCATGTGTAAATTTGTGAGGAAGGGAACAGCAGTATTGCTTGGAAAACAGACACAATCCCATGGAAAGAGGGCAGATGTTCCTTTGGTGGTAAAGGCAGTTCCTGTCAGGCCCCAGCACCTCAGTGTGCTGGGCATAGCTGCACCATAAAGAGGAGAGGTTGGAGAGCAGGATCCATCAGCTGCCTGTGTCAGAGAACAGCCACACCCTCAGGTTCTCCTTCTGGAAGGGAATTAGTAGTTCGTGTGTTCTCCACGTTGGGGTGTTGGTGTTGGTACTTGTGCCTGTCTGGAATCAACACATTCCATGCCACAGAAAAGCTGAAGGCATGCAAAGTGCACTGCTTGGATTTGAGCAGGGATCAGGTATTTTCTTATCATGTTGCTGTACCTTGAGAGTGCCTCATACCCAGCAGGTACAGAAACAAGTGGGACTGACCATGAGGTCACCTGACTCTTGGCTCAGTCCCTTCCTCAGTCCCTCAGCCTCCCTCCTCTGCTGGAAGCCCTGGGGTTGTTTGCTGGGAGCACAGGCTGTTCCTGCAGCCTGCCCTAGTGGGGTGAGGACGGAGAGGGGACAGCAGACAGTGCCCCAACCACGTGTGCAATGTATGGCCTTCAGCCATTCCCAGTCATTGTCTGAGTCAGGAAGTGCTGCAGCTGAAGAAAATGGATTTTGGATTCTCCTGCTGCTCCCTGGGGCTGGGGTGAGGGCTGGCTTCTCTGGGTCAGGAAGGGGAACACTGCTCCCCAGGTCCTTGGTTTGCTGTGGGGTGTCTTCTGTGGGGATTGAAGCTGTGTGCTGACTCTTCCTCTCCTTGTCCCCAGCGTGCAGAACAAGAGATCTTCGAGAGGTCAGTACCCAGCTGCTCCTGGTCCTTTCCTGACCCTGCTCCAAGCTTTCCCTGCTCCTGCTCCACACCTGCATCCCCACAGCTCCTGTGCTGCATGCCTCAGTGACTCAGGCACCCCATGACACCTCCTTTGTGCCCTGTGCTGCTTTTGTTGAGGACAAGGACAGAGCACAACGTGGCCTCTTGTCTCTGCTCCATGTGCTGTGCTGCACCTGGAGATGCTCCATGTGCTTTCCCAGATCAGCTTATGGGAGAACTTCTGCAGCTTCTTAGAAAACAAGAGGGATTTCTGGGGGATGGAGCAGGTCTGTGCCTTGCTGTTGGCTGGAGGTGGGTAGTCTGTGCTCTGTGCTGGGGATGGCTGGCACATCATTTCCCCAACTCTGCAAGGGCAGGGAAAGCCAGGTGCAGGTCTCAGTGTCCCAAACAGCTCTGTCAGTAACACTGGGCTGCCTTTCCTGAGGAAGCACCTTGGTGGCTGTGTTTTTATTGAATCTGTTTAATTTTATTAAAGTAAGTTATTTCTGTGGCTGCTGTGAGGGTGCTGGCCCTGGCTGCACTGCGCTGCCCAGAGGGCCTGTGTGGGTATTTGTGCCTGTGGAGAGTATGGAATGTACCACAGCACATGCCCAGCAGCCAGTGCCACAGCCTGTCCTCACAACCAGGAGCCAGCAAAACCCTGGCTCTGTGCTGGGTGAAACCTGGTGTCCTGGCTTGCTCTGTGCCCAGAGCATGGGGCTCTAGCAGTAGAGGGAAATCTGATTCTCTGCCTATTCATTGTGTTCCCCTGGTACCCTGATGGCCGCTCTCAGACACATTTATTTACCCTGTGTCTGCTGAGTGAGGAGTGTTGACTCAGGCTGCTGGGATGTGTTTTACAACACTGCAGCCCTTTCACAAGGAACTGTGAGCAGAGCCAACTGAAAGTATCACTCAGGGTGAGAGCTGGCCCAGATACTCTTGCTGTGATCTCTCTGCAGCCAGAGCTGCTCTTTAACCTCTGCCATACCTCCTCATGATCTTTTAAACACCTCCCAGCACAACAAATTATTACATCTCTAAACAATTCCTGTTTCCCTTTGCTAGGACGGAGGTGGCAGAGGGAATCTTGGAGCCACAGGAGTCCCTGAAGTTAAACTTTAATCAGACCTGTGTTCAGAGTCCACTGCTGCATCGACTGTGGGCCTGTGCTATGCTCTGCTGCCTCACAGGTGAGTGTCTCACCTGGGATTCTTCACCCTCACTTGTGTTGTGCCCAGAGAAACACCCTCATGTGTCCAAATTCCCTCGTGCTGTATCCTGCCCCTCTGCTCTCCCAGCCCCTGCTTGTTTCTTGGAGCCCATTCAGGGAGGCAGCAGCAGCTGTGGGAGGTTTAGGGGGGTGCAGTGGGGGCTCCCCCATTGCAGGTTGTGGCTCAGGGAAGAACTGGAGTTTGAAAAGACTGTGTGTTTTATCAGCTCTGTGGCTTTAATGTTGTGTGGTTTCTTTTGCTGTTTCCTGGGTCTCTTGAGTGACAGCAGTGAAGCTGATGCTTCTGTGGGACTGTCACAGAAACCTCTGTTCACAGTGGGGACTCTGAGAGGGTGATTTCATCTGTGAGGTGTCAGAGGCTGCCCTGTGCAGGGAGGTGTGAGTAGCTGGAGCAGGGTTCTGATCACAAGCTGAGGTTGTGCTGTACATGAGCTGGTGACTCTGGAAGTGTTTTTGCTCTGGCTCAGCTCCTGCTGTACAGCTGAGGCTGCACTGAGGCATTTGCCAGGCCAATGACAGGCTCTGGGACTGGTTTACCTGGTTGGTGCTGGTTGTGTTAAGCAGGGAAAGAAGCTTTTCTTCTGGCTGTGATGTGCTTGAATGGCTGGTTGTGAAATGTTTGCTTTTATTCTGGCTTTCAGTCTCTTAGAGTATTCCAAATGCATTTTTTTTGTTTCTCAGAGTTGGCAATATCCTTTGTAATTTGCCTTGTGAACAATTCCTAGGGTGGTTTTTCCAAAGCTTCTGTACAAACTTCTGATTTCTGCTCATCTTGCTGTGATTCTGATGAGCTGTTTCCAGTTTTTTCCTGTTTCCAGGCCCATCTCCAGTTCAGATTTCTGTTGCTCTCATAGTTTTAAGTATTATCTGGAGAGTCCATGCCTATCAAGCGCTACTATCATGTGTTTATCTACTGCAAACTCTGGTGTTGCTCTCCCTTTCTGATTAATTTCTCTCTCTGGAATCTGTGAGTGCTGGCAGTTGAGGAAAGTGTCCCTGCAGGGGGTTGGGAGTAGGTGATCTTTAGGGTCCCTTCTGACCCAAATCACTGTGATTCTGTGCCAGCCCCTGCTGTGGTGCATTGACAGCGTCACAGAATCTCAGAATTGTTCAGCTTGGAAAAGATCTCTAAGACCATCCAGTCCAACCCGTGATCACCCCCTTGTCACCCAGCCTGGAGCACTGACTGCCACGTCCAGTCATGCTTTGGACACCTCCAGGGATGGTCATTCCACCACCTCCCAGCACTCCCTTCCTGTATTTAACAGCCCATTCAGTGAAGAAGTTCTTCGTGAAAGAATCAGTCAAGTTCTCAATGTTCAGAGCCATGGAGTCAAGCAAGAAGCCTTTCCCGAATTTTCTTTGTTGTGACAGGATTTTTGTAAGGATTCCCCTCCCAACAGTATCCTTGTGAAATGTAATGACTTTAAGGCATTCCATTCTTGTGGTGGGTGTGCTAATGTACTTATTGCACAGGAATTTCATTCTGTTTTGGTTTTTGTGAGTGTGTGGTTACATTTTACATGTCATTACTTTATGCTGAGGATGTCTGGTGTATCCTTGTGGATCTCATCAGTCCACAGGCCACCCTGGACCAAGCCTTAGAGATTTAATAGTGGTCAAGCTTGCCTTAGCACACAGTAATGTGAAGTGTCACTCTCTGGTCCCTTCACTCAAAAGCAGATGAGCTGTCTTGTTTATTTGCTTGAAAACAGAATATTCCAAGCCTTGATGGCTCACTCCATAAGCTCTAAAAGATGTGGAAAGCAGCTGCAAAAGAGATTCCATTTCACATTTCACATGATTCCTTTGATGCCTTCACTTGGCATCCAGTCTTCTGTATCACTTCTGTTTGGGGTTGGCAGCTTGTTCCTTACACCATGAGATGATGTAAATCTGGCACTATTTTGGGAGGGATCTTGGTTCATGGGAACTTAGATTTTTAAAAAGCAGTCAGATGTGCTGCAGCTCACACAAATGTGCTTCCCAGAGCTGTTAACCATGGGAATTTATTGTGCCAATATCCCTCATGTCCCAAGGGCACCCTGATGGATACAGGATACAGAGAAAATAGACCTGGGGCGAGATGAATTCCCAGTGGAATCATTCATCAGAATTAGATGTGAAAATCCAGATTCAATTATGACAAAACACTTGTGTGAGGGGCAAAATTTCCTGATCCAAATTACTCTGCTGTTACTTTGCCAGCACTTACCCTGCCTCAGATGCTCCTCTGGAACTGCAATTCCACAGCAAAGCAATGTGAGTGTCACTGGGCTGGTGTTTCCCTGCATGGACCACCAGGATGCAGCCCTGGGTTAGCTGTGTGTCACACAACAGGAGGTTTAGTGCCCTCCTTCTGCCAGAGGAAGAGAAAGTCTGGTACTGCTCTGTTTTCTATGAATTCAGGGCAGCATTTGGCTTCCTGGAAAGCTGCTCTGCACACCAGCAGCGTGGGCAGCCCCAGAACCCCGTGGAGAGCTTAGGTTTGGCTGCTGTGTGGGGAAATAAATCATCAGATGAATGAGGCTGGCAGCTGCTGCTGAAGGAAATGCTGGCTTCAGCTCCTCTTTGGGCTCACTCTTGCTTGCAGTAACTCCTTACCTAACGTGCACAGGTGCATGGCACTGATTGCAGAGGGATAATTCAGCCTGAGTTCATCTGCCAGGGAGCACCTGGGCAGGTGCAGCCTGAGGAAACCCTGGAGCATTGCTGCTGCTGCTGGGTGCTGTTTGCTGTTAGAGGGATGCTGATCTGGCTCCTGAGTGGGTTGGGCTCTGGGATGACCCTGCTGAGGTCATCCTTTGATTCCGTAAGGGCTCATGGTGCTGTGTGCTGGATGATGAACAGAGGCTGTTGGGCAATGGCTGGCTCTGCTGTGACAGGGTAGAGCTGCTGGCAGAGATGGGACAGCCACTGAGTCACCCCTCCAGCCCTGTCTCCATGCTGGTTTAAGACCTAAAAAAAAGTGAGGGTGGGGGAAGGCAGGGAAAGGAGAGGCACCTGCTGGCAGGAACTGAGTCTCCTCAGGAGCAGGTGAGTCAGCCTCATCCCTGCCTCACCAGTTTGGGGACTGAAGGACACACTTGTGCAGTTCCACAGCCTGCAGAGGGGTCTCAGGGGGAAGCATGCAGCCAGGGCAGGGCACCATGATCTTAGAGGTCTTTTCTAACCTTGACAGTCCTATGATTCTATGTGATTCTATGATTTTGAAGTGGTGCAGACCCACAGTGGGTGCCGTGTCCTCTGGCCAGCCTGGGCTGCTACTGGCTGGGTTTGTGCACCCTCTTCTTTCACAGCAAAGCCAGATCCTGTCACAGCCATGCTCAGCTCTAAGCCTGGTGCCAGCTCCCACACTGCTCCCTCAGGGTGGGTTGATAAACACCCTGGGGCATTGTGGCAGGAAAGAGATTTCCCTGCCCAGCCCTCTCCAGTCCTGTTTTTCCTGCTTTGCAGGTTTTCTGCACACAGCCCTCCCAGTCTTTAGAGGCTCTTGGCTCCCCTGGCTGGGGGAGGAGCAGCCAGGTCCTGCTCACCCACCGTGGGGGTGGGAAAGGACACGGGAACTGGCTTTGGATCTCTCCCAAAAGTGGGGTGAACCAAACCTGCTAAATTCAGTTTTGTGGGAAGTCAGGCTAAGGTCAGAGGAAGATGAGCAAGGCCTTTAGTGCAAGGTGGAGAGGAGTCTGCTGAGTCTGGGCTTTGGTGTCTCTGCCTTGTTGTGGCCCTGGCTCAGAGAAGCTGTGGGACTCTGTGGAACAGATGGGGCCCCAGGTGTGATGTGTGTTGGTTGTGCTTTTGTTTCTCATGTCCATGACTGCCTCAGGTGGTTCAGGTGGCGAGCACTGAGTCAGTGCTCACCACGTGGCTTCTCTTGCAGGCTCACAGGAGATTCACATCAATGAGAAAACCCTAAGCCCCCACCTCAGCCTCTCAGAAGACAAGAGAACCTTGACCTTCAGCCCCAAGAAAGCAAAGGTGGACTTGGACTGCCCCGAGCGGTTTGACCACTGGCCCAATGCTTTGGCCACTGCATCTTTCCACTCAGGGGTCTGTGCCTGGAAGGTCAGTGTGGAGCAGAGCTGTGCCTACAAGCTGGGGGTTTGCTACAGCTCCGTGCCCAGGAAGGGCTCTGCCAACGAAGGCCGCCTGGGCTTCAATGCTGCCTCCTGGGTGTTCTCACGCTACGACAAAGAATTCCGGTTCCTGCACGCGGGGCAGCCCCAGCCCGTGGAGCTGATCAAGGCCCCGGCAGAGATCGGGGTCCTGCTGGACTTTGCGGGCGGGGAGCTGCTCTTCTACGACCCCGACTCCTGTGCCATCCTCTTCTCCCACCGCGAGGCCTTCCTGGAGCCTGTCTACCCCGTCTTTGCCGTGGCACACCAGAGCATCTCGCTTCTCCCATGAGCGGGATGTGGCCGTGCGTGACTGTGTGCTCTGCACAGTGCCTGGGGGGAAAGGAGCCCGGCAGGGCTGTGGCTGTGTCCAGGGGCCTCCAGACAACACCTGCCTTCACACTACACCTGTTCTTTGCCTGTTTTCTGCAGCTTTCCTCTCGTCCTGGAGCCTACACCCTGTGCTGGGGTGAGGGGTCTGAGAATGCCTGGCTGCTCCTGATTTCTGCCCCACCAAAGGCAGCTTTCCAGTCTGCTGGTGGGCTGGAGAAAAGAGAAGTAGTGAGAGACGTATGGAGAAAGGGCAGGGAGGAGGCCTGTGGAAAGGGACATGGCTGTGCTCTACAACTCCTTGACAGGAGGGTGGAGCCGGGAGGGGTCAGGCTCTGCTCCCAAGCAGCAGTGAAAGGACAGGAGGAAATGGCTTCGAGTTGTGCCAGGAGAGCTTTAGGTTGGATAGTGGAGAAAATTTCTTCAGTGAAAGGATGATCAGGCCTTGAACGGGCTGCCAAAACAGTGATGGAGTCACCATCCCTGGAGGGGTTTGAAAGGTGTTTGTGGATGTGGCACTTGAGATGTGGTTTAATGGTGGCCTAGGCAGTGCTGGGGGAACAATGTGACTCGATCCTAAAGGTCTTTTCCAACCTAAATGATTCTGTGATTCCCTGATTAGGACACATCTGGAGATGCTTTTGGAAGGAGCTGCCCCATTGCACAGCAGGGACAGTGCAGGAGGCTGTCCCCTGTGGAGGAACCATGCTGGTTCAAGGCACTGCTGAGGAGCTGTGGCCATGTCCAAGTAGAGGAACAAGCAGTGAGCAGCAGAAACCAAAACTGAGTGTCCCAAAGGAGTAGGGTTTGAGTGTAATGTGCTGCAAACGGGGAGCTGATGGCAGCAGGCAGGAAGGAGAGATGTAGGCCTGAAGCTGAGCCAAAGAAAGGGGTTTAAAATCATCTTTGAAGGATTATATTTATTTGTCACTACTCAAATAAGTAAAGTTTGTTAGTTGGGAATTCATTAAGTGAAATTGCCCAGCTCCAGACTGTTTTGCCCAACACCAGGAGATCTGCAGGCACCTCCTGCCTGCTCAGTGCTGTTGGGAAGTGGGGTGAAGTGGCAAAGCTGGGGTACACCGAGGGTGCAGGGCCTGGGCAGGGGTGTCCTGGGTGCTCTGTGTGGGCAAACCTTCCCTGGGACAGGGCCAGCACTTATACTGGGGGATGCTTGAACTTGTCCCTGAGAAGGGATAAACCTCAGTATCTTCCTCCATCTCCTGCCAGAATGAGCCTCTGGAGTGACCCTGTCCTAGCCCTGTTAGGGGAACACACCACAACTGACCCTCTTTGTGGTGTTTTTAGAGCCATGAAACACACCTGCTCCACTGCTGGGCATCAGAAATGTTTTATTGCATAAACACTCCTCCTGCTCCATAGGCAGCTCAGCTTGCTGCTCGCTGCTCTTCCCTGCCCACCTGGCAGTAAGAAATCTCAGTCAGGACAGTTCAGCACTCGGCAGCAGCGCTGGATCCCTCCAAACAGCAGCTACTCCTTCTCAATGCGAGCCAGGAGGTGGCTGAGCGTGGGCAGGACGTGCTCGGGGGGCACCTCCGGCCCCTGGCCCTGGCCGGCTGTCCGCAGCAGGAAGCTGTGCATGCCCACGGCCCGGGCAGCCCGGTAATCCCGGCTGTAGTCATCGCCGATGTGAGCCGCCTGCTCGGGCCGGGCCCCGCCCAGCCGCAGCGCCTGCTGGAAGATGCGCCCGTCCGGCTTGGCAAAGCCCGCGGCCTCGGAGGTGAGCACGAACTCGAAGTGGTGCCGCAGGTTGCACTGCGACAGGATGACTTCCAACCGGCTGTCGAAGTTGGACACCACTCCCATACGGAAGCCGAGCTGGCGGCACCGGCTCAGGGTCTCGGCGGCTCCCGGCAGCATCTCCCAGTTCTGGGGGCTGCAGTAGTCACGGTAGAGCTTTTCTGCCAGCTTCGTCAGGGCTGCCTCGTCCTGCACGCCCGACAGCCTGAAGCTCTGTTTGATAACATCCAGCCACCACTGCCGGGAGCTGAGCCCCTGGCCGTGGCCGTAGTTGGGGAAGTGCCGGCTCTGGGCCCCGTACACCTCCCGGAAGGAGCGGCCCAGAGCCTCGGGCTGCACCTGCAGCCCCTGGGCCCGGGCCTCGGCCGCGTAGCCCTGGCCCACGGGCTGCCGCAGCCGCAGCAGCGTGTCCTTCACGTCCCAGGTCAGCAGGCGCAGCCGGAGCATGGCCTCGGCAGCGCCCGGGGACACGGCCCAGCCCCGCGGTGCCACTCACATCACAGCGCTGCGGGCACCCCAGCCCTATGTGCACCTCAGTACGAGCGTCCCTCCGGCGGGGCTCAGGGCCCCTCTGCGGTCAGCATGGACACGGCGGGGAGGGCAAACCCTGCTCCGAGTGCCAGGGGCAAAGTCTGCCAGGCCGGAGCAGTGACACTCCCCACGTGGGTGCTGCAGACGGGGCGCGCTGGGGCACCGGAGCTGGATCTGGCTGGGAATGCGGGGCACGGCCGGGGTGTCCGGGCTGGGAGCACCGCTGGAAGGCAGATGCGGTGTCCCGGAGGTGCGGGGCGGTGCCGGCGCTCACCGGGCCGAGCGCAGGGAGCGCGGGGGGCTGCGGGCCGGGGGTGCGGCAGCGCCGGGACCAACCTGCGCCGCTGTACGGAAGCGCCGCCCCTCCCGGAGTGCGCTCCCGCCCCGGAAAACCCGCCCGTCCCGGAATTCCCTCCCCTCCCGGAGATCCCGCCCCAGCCGCAATGGCCGCGCTCAGGGCCGGCCCGCCGCCTCCCGCAGCCAGCGCAGCAGCTGCGGGGTGAAGTAGGTGATGATGATGTCGGCTCCTGCGGAGAGACGAGACGCTGGAGCCAACCCGGGGGCCACGGGGGATAGAGAGGGGGACACGGGGGTCGCAGCCTCACCTGCACGCCTGAAGGCCGTGATCGCCTCCTGCACGGCCGCCTCCAGGCTGAAGGCGCCGGCCTGCGCGCCGTGCCACAGCATGGCGAACTCCCCCGAGACGTGGTACACGGCCAGCGGGTGCGTGGGGTGCTGCGGGAGCGGGCCAGCGGCGGGGTCAGCCCGGCCCCACCGCGCTGTGCCCTGCCCGCACACGGAACCCACTGCCACCCCACTGCCCTCCCTGCCAGAGTCCTCACCCGAGCCTTGACGTCCCTCACGAGGTCCAGGTAGGGC